>OZ010599.1:23890972-24085972 GCA_963932145.1 Acanthosepion lycidas
ATAGATAGATAGATAGATAGATAGATAGATACCACCAATAAAAATCTTGTCGGCATTAAATAACCCATTGGGATGTTGATATGCCGTAAAACAAACCAAACCAAGCAGCTAAAGGATCGAATCAGTTTCTCGATGTAAAGATGAACATCCTTAAGAAAGGCGCCGTATTTGACTTAAAACCAAAAATAATATTATGTTAAATTATAAAAATATTACCAACAATAAAAAATCTTGTCGGCATTAAATAACCCATTGAGATGTTGATATGCCGTAAAACGAAAGAAACCAAACAAAACCAAGCATTACAGAGTCCGTGTTCATTCGGACGTGCAAATGGTAGGTGATGTCACCGGGAACGAAGGAAACGGAAGCATTGTTCAGACACGGTGTTACTGTGTTCGGCCATATTGTGTATGTGTGAATAAAAAGCAGGAGTATCGCTTCTGCAGAAAACTAAACACCAAACTAAACTGTGTTGTCATTGTTATAGCAGACCCCCTTACCAAACTGTGATAGTAGAAGTTTCAGTGCGAATTTGGATTCACAAGATTTCCCCAGCTGCATTTTTACACTTAGGATAGTGCGATCTGTTTTGAATTCAGATTTTCCTTCTCCTAGACTACTTGCCACCCAAGTATAAAATATGCAGTGATCTTTTATAATTTGTAGCATCTTCCGTGCAAAGGGAATAATTACTTAACACCAGGTGGATAATAGAAGAAAGGTTTATTGTACAAAACCAGTACAATCTTACTTATTATAAAACGCAGATTGTGTGTGTGTGTGTGTGTGCGTTTATATATTGGATCGGATTTCCTACATTTTTCAACTGATTTCAACAAAACTTCACAGGACTACGTAAAATTACATTGCGGTGGTTCTGACAGCGCCAAAAATTGGAAAAAACACAATTGTTTTTGCACGAAATCAATTTGAAAACACGATAAAACACGATTCTGTCGCCAGAATGAAAGGGGGACAACTCATATCGAGTTATACTTATTATAAAACCCAGTTTGTTTGTGTGTGTGTGTGTGTGTGCGTGTGTGTTCGTTTATATATTGGATCGGATTTTCTACATTTTTCAACCGATTTCAACAAAACTTCACTTGTTTTTTGGCAGGTAGTGTTTCTTATTGTCTTGCACACTTTTTTCTTTATTTTTACATTCAGAATGCTTTAAAAATTCCATTTACAAGACAATTTTTTTCTAATAAAATTCTATTCAATCGATTGACTCATAACGATTGAAACCAATGTTTTTGTTTGAGTTTGGGTTCGACCAATTCGTAAAAAAACAAAAAACAAAAAAAAAAACTAATTAAGACATACGTGTCCGTCAACCTTAAACAATAAT
Source organism: Acanthosepion lycidas (assembly GCA_963932145.1). Lineage (NCBI taxonomy): Eukaryota > Metazoa > Mollusca > Cephalopoda > Sepiida > Sepiidae > Acanthosepion > Acanthosepion lycidas. The sequence continues at coordinate 23,892,330 of OZ010599.1, forward strand.
CTTTGTCAATTTTATTTTTCAGTCTTTATGATGGTTGATACTTGATCTATCTCTTACTGTTACATCCCCGGGCAACGCCGGGATCTCCTGCTAGTATGAAATATGGTACAGTTATACACACAGGTCAATCTAGTAGTGAGTGCCACTAATTGGAAGGTCGGACGTGCTTGCGTCTTCTCTCTCTCTCACTCTTCTTCGAGTCTCTCGTAGACAGTAGACTTGATAGGTACTTACTACCTATAGTGTAATCATTCATGGAGGTGACTGGTTATTCCATTACATCACAGCTAAATGTAATCTATGTCCAGTTTTGTTCATCCGTTTCGTACTGAATATAAAGAAGAATTTATATAGTTTTGCGTTGTTTTGAATAACAAAATTTACGATAAAAGGCAAAGATGTTTTTAGATAACAAAGAAATGGAAATAAGAAGGAACCTCTTCTCATCAGGAAGAGACAATTGAAGTTTCTAGGGCACATAATGAGGAAGGAAGGCTTGGAAAATCTGATACTCACGGGACAGATAGAAGGCAAGAGAGAGAGAGAGAGAGAGGAAAGCAACCCGTAACATACTTGTTGAGCATGAGTAAATGGATGGCGGAATAGGGCTTAGGAAAAATAACAGAAAGACAAAGTTTATTAAAAGGGATAGGAAGTTGTGGAGAGCCTTGATCGCCTACGTCCAGAGGGGACTTGACACATAAGGAAAAGAAGTAGCTAAATGTAACCTACAATCAGTTTTCTTTATTCTGTTCGTATCGAAAAATAAAAGAAAGATTTATATCGTTTTACGTTCTGTCTTGAATCGCAAAATTTACAGATTATTACACCATATTTAGGAGCCAACGGAAAAACATGTTTACAGGGGGAAAAAAAACGCAAAAAGCTTGCGGCAAAAACTGAGCTCGCACGCGGAGAAACAAAAATTGTATAAAGGCGCATTCCGATTGCTAGGGGTTATTTCTTTGTAGCAGCGTGAAACGGAACTTGGACGCTGGTACTACGTTCGTGCGTGGAATATAAAAGAACAGAACAAAAAAAAAGTTCTGCCGTTTACTGGCCACCAGCTGTTAGCCGTGACAAGACTGCACATAGCTTTCTCAACTAAACTCAAGACAGGCACCGTTTATCGCTAACGATGGTAATTATTCCGCCAAGAACATAGATGAAATGGTAATGGCGTTTGTTTTTAAACACGAACAGCAGTCTAAAATATGCTTACTATCTATATGAATAAATGCAGTTTTCTGTTTTAGTGACTGATTTAAGTTCTTTGTTACACATAGGTGTTGATCATTGGGCATTCAACGGCTGCCCCGAAACACTTGGCCTTGTGCCACATCTTCTTTTTTTTTTATTTAAAAAGTAAGTTTCGGGTACTTCAACGTGGTATAATGGTTAGTAAGCTTGTCTCGCCCGATCAATTACGACAGAAAAGTGAGTTCGATCCTGACTGGGTGCCCCAAACTTTCGGCTTTGTGACGTATCTGAGATACGCTTAGAAAATAAGTTTCGGATACTTCAACGTTGTGTAATAGCAAGCTTGTCTCGCTAGATCAGTTACGACAGAAAAGTGAGTTCAGTTCTCACTTGTGCCATATCTGAGCTCCTCTTAGAAAATAAGTTTCGGGTACTTCAATGTGGTGTAATTGTTACCAAACAATCTCGCTAGATCAATTACGGCTGAATAGTGAGTCTAGAAAACCCCAAAATCCAATTCACCTCCTGTACAAAGCTTAGCGGATGAATGGTCGTTGCATATTACTTAATTTATTCATGTATATGTTCCCTTGTAAGAAATATACTTGATGCAATATGCTTCTTTGTAGAAGAGGTTCCCGAGTGGGTGCTTCCTGATCGCTTCAAATCTGGGGTAAACCATTATCTTTCATACTTATCCTCATAAATATGAACTTCTTACATCATCAATTTATGTTCATACAACAACCTCATGCAGTAACCGTCTGTCTTGACTGGCTCTTGGGCCTTGTATTGGATGATAAATAAGCAAATAATAAAAGAAAACGCTTTCACTGGGCTTTGGGTTGAAAGATGAATTTCGTGAGACTGGCCACTGAAAAGTCGAAGCAACACAAAGACGACGCAAGATGTGGTAAACAACAACTTTATTCAAACTCTGCTGCTGGATCCATTCTCCTCCCAGCATACCGTAATAGGAGCGGAAGTGTTACAAATAAAAACAATGGGTGGTGAGAGGTAGTTCAGACATTCAGAACAGGAAGGCATAAATTGATAAACTACTTTAGGCAACTCCACGTAGGGTAATGATTAGTAAGCTTATCTCGCTAGAACAATTACGTCTGAGAAATGAGTTCGATCCCCACTGTGTGCCCCATACTCTGGGCCTTTTGACACTTCTAAGCTACCAATAGTCGAATTTGTGTCAGTGAACAGTTATTATCTGCGCTAAAAATTCTTACAATCTGCAAATATTTTCTGGCTTTAAATAACCTACAAAGGGTTGATAAGCCGTAGAAAACGAATCAATCAATCAATAGTCAAATTTGTGTCAGTGAACCATTATTATCTGCCCTAAAAATTCTTACAATCTGCAAATATTTTCTGGTTTTAAATAACCTGCAAAGGGTTGATAAGCCGTAGAAAACGAATCAATCAATCAATATTCGAATTTGTGTCAGTGAACCATTATTATCTGCCCTAAAAATTCTTACAATCTGCAAATATTTTCTGGCTTTAAATAGCCTGCAAAGGGTTGATAAGCCGTAGAAAACGAATCAATCAATCAATATTCGAATTTGTGTCAGTGAACCATTATTATCTGCCCTAAAAATTCTTACAATCTGCAAATATTTTCTGGCTTTAAATAACCTGCAAAGGGTTGATAAGCCGTAGAAAACGAATCAATCAATCAATAGTCGAATTTGTGTCAGGGAACCATTATTATCTGCCCTAAAAATTCTTACAATCTGCAAATATTTTCTGGCTTTAAATAACCTGCAAAGGGTTGATAAGCCGTAGAAAACGAATCAATCAATCAATAGTCGAATTTGTGTCAGTGAACCATTATTATCTGCCCTAAAAATTCTTACAATCTGCAAATATTTTCTGGCTTTAAATAACCTGCAAAGGGTTGATAAGCCGTAGAAAACGAATCAATCAATCAATAGTCGAATTTGTGTCAGTGAACCATTATTATCTGCCCTAAAAATTCTTACAATCTGCAAATATTTTCTGGCTTTAAATAACCTACAAAGGGTTGATAAGCCGTAGAAAACGAATCAATCAATCAATAGTCAAATTTGTGTCAGTGAACCATTATTATCTGCCCTAAAAATTCTTACAATCTGCAAATATTTTCTGGTTTTAAATAACCTGCAAAGGGTTGATAAGCCGTAGAAAACGAATCAATCAATCAATATTCGAATTTGTGTCAGTGAACCATTATTATCTGCCCTAAAAATTCTTACAATCTGCAAATATTTTCTGGCTTTAAATAGCCTGCAAAGGGTTGATAAGCCGTAGAAAACGAATCAATCAATCAATAGTCGAATTTGTGTCAGTGAACCATTATTATCTGCCCTAAAAATTCTTACAATCTGCAAATATTTTCTGGCTTTAAATAACCTGCAAAGGGTTGATAAGCCTTAGAAAACGAATAATCAATCAACAGTCGAATTTGTGTCAGTGAACCATTATTATCTGCCCTAAAAATTCTTACACTCTGCAAATATTTTCTGGCTTTAAATAGCCTGCAAAGGGTTGATAAGCCGTAGAAAACGAATCAATCAATCAATATTCGAATTTGTGTCAGTGAACCATTATTATCTGCCCTAAAAATTCTTACAATCTGCAAATATTTTCTGGCTTTAAATAACCTGCAAAGGGTTGATAAGCCGTAGAAAACGAATCAATCAATCAATAGTCGAATTTGTGTCAGGGAACCATTATTATCTGCCCTAAAAATTCTTACAATCTGCAAATATTTTCTGGCTTTAAATAACCTGCAAAGGGTTGATAAGCCGTAGAAAACGAATCAATCAATCAATAGTCGAATTTGTGTCAGTGAACCATTATTATCTGCCCTAAAAATTCTTACAATCTGCAAATATTTTCTGGCTTTAAATAACCTGCAAAGGGTTGATAAGCCGTAGAAAACGAATCAATCAATCAATAGTCGAATTTATGTCAGAGAACCATTATTATCTGTCCTAAAAATTCTTACAATCTGCAAATATTTTCTAGCTTTAAATAACCTACAAAGGGTTGATACGCCGTAGAAAACGAATCAATCAATCAATAGTCGAATTTGTGTCAGTGAACCATTATTATCTGCCCTAAAAATTCTTACAATCTGCAAATATTTTCTGGCTTTAAATAACCTACAAAGGGTTGATAAGCCGTAGAAAACGAATCAATCAATCAATAGTCAAATTTGTGTCAGTGAACCATTATTATCTGCCCTAAAAATTCTTACAATCTGCAAATATTTTCTGGTTTTAAATAACCTGCAAAGGGTTGATAAGCCGTAGAAAACGAATCAATCAATCAATATTCGAATTTGTGTCAGTGAACCATTATTATCTGCCCTAAAAATTCTTACAATCTGCAAATATTTTCTGGCTTTAAATAGCCTGCAAAGGGTTGATAAGCCGTAGAAAACGAATCAATCAATCAATAGTCGAATTTGTGTCAGTGAACCATTATTATCTGCCCTAAAAATTCTTACAATCTGCAAATATTTTCTGGCTTTAAATAACCTGCAAAGGGTTGATAAGCCTTAGAAAACGAATAATCAATCAACAGTCGAATTTGTGTCAGTGAACCATTATTATCTGCCCTAAAAATTCTTACACTCTGCAAATATTTTCTGGCTTTAAATAGCCTGCAAAGGGTTGATAAGCCGTAGAAAACGAATCAATCAATCAATATTCGAATTTGTGTCAGTGAACCATTATTATCTGCCCTAAAAATTCTTACAATCTGCAAATATTTTCTGGCTTTAAATAACCTGCAAAGGGTTGATAAGCCGTAGAAAACGAATCAATCAATCAATAGTCGAATTTGTGTCAGGGAACCATTATTATCTGCCCTAAAAATTCTTACAATCTGCAAATATTTTCTGGCTTTAAATAACCTGCAAAGGGTTGATAAGCCGTAGAAAACGAATCAATCAATCAATAGTCGAATTTGTGTCAGTGAACCATTATTATCTGCCCTAAAAATTCTTACAATCTGCAAATATTTTCTGGCTTTAAATAACCTGCAAAGGGTTGATAAGCCGTAGAAAACGAATCAATCAATCAATAGTCGAATTTGTGTCAGTGAACCATTATTATCTGCCCTAAAAATTCTTACAATCTGCAAATATTTTCTGGCTTTAAATAACCTGCAAAGGGTTGATAAGCCGTAGAAAACGAATCAATCAATCAACAGTCGAATTTGTGTCAGTGAACCATTATTATCTGCCCTAAAAATTCTTACAATCTGCAAATATTTTCTGGCTTTAAATAACCTGCAAAGGGTAGATAAGCCGTAGAAAACGAATCAATCAATCAATAGTCGAATTTGTGTCAGGGAACCATTATTATCTGCCCTAAAAATTCTTACAATCTGCAAATATTTTCTGGCTTTAAATAACCTGCAAAGGGTTGATAAGCCGTAGAAAACGAATAATCAATCAACAGTCGAATTTGTGTCAGTGAACCATTATTATCTGCCCTAAAAATTCTTACAATCTGCAAATATTTTCTGGCTTTAAATAGCCTGCAAAGGGTTGATAAGCCGTAGAAAACGAATCAATCAATCAATAGTCGAATTTGTGTCAGTGAACCATTATTATCTGCCCTAAAAATTCTTACAATCTGCAAATATTTTCTGGCTTTAAATAACCTGCAAAGGGTTGATAAGCCGTAGAAAACGAATAATCAATCAACAGTCGAATTTGTGTCAGTGAACCATTATTATCTGCCCTAAAAATTCTTACACTCTGCAAATATTTTCTGGCTTTAAATAGCCTGCAAAGGGTTGATAAGCCGTAGAAAACGAATCAATCAATCAATATTCGAATTTGTGTCAGTGAACCATTATTATCTGCCCTAAAAATTCTTACAATCTGCAAATATTTTCTGGCTTTAAATAACCTGCAAAGGGTTGATAAGCCGTAGAAAACGAATCAATCAATCAATAGTCGAATTTGTGTCAGGGAACCATTATTATCTGCCCTAAAAATTCTTACACTCTGCAAATATTTTCTGGCTTTAAATAACCTGCAAAGGGTTGATAAGCCGTAGAAAACGAATCAATCAATCAATAGTCGAATTTGTGTCAGCGAACCATTATTATCTGCCCTAAAAATTCTTACAATCTGCAAATATTTTCTGGCTTTAAATAACCTACAAAGGGTTGATAAGCCGTAGAAAACGAATCAATCAATCAATAGTCGAATTTATGTCAGAGAACCATTATTATCTGTCCTAAAAATTCTTACAATCTGCAAATATTTTCTAGCTTTAAATAACCTACAAAGGGTTGATACGCCGTAGAAAACGAATCAATCAATCAATAGTCGAATTTGTGTCAGTGAACCATTATTATCTGCCCTAAAAATTCTTACAATCTGCAAATATTTTCTGGCTTTAAATAACCTGCAAAGGGTAGATAAGCCGTAGAAAACGAATCAATCAATCAATAGTCGAATTTGTGTCAGGGAACCATTATTATCTGCCCTAAAAATTCTTACAATCTGCAAATATTTTCTGGCTTTAAATAACCTGCAAAGGGTTGATAAGCCGTAGAAAACGAATAATCAATCAACAGTCGAATTTGTGTCAGTGAACCATTATTATCTGCCCTAAAAATTCTTACAATCTGCAAATATTTTCTGGCTTTAAATAGCCTGCAAAGGGTTGATAAGCCGTAGAAAACGAATCAATTAATCAACAGTCGAATTTGTGTCAGTGAACCATTATTATCTGCCCTAAAAATTCTTACAATCTGCAAATATTTTCTGGCTTTAAATAACCTACAAAGGGTTGATAAGCCGTAGAAAACGAATCAATCAATCAATAGTCGAATTTGTGTCAGTGAACCATTATTATCTGCCCTAAAAATTCTTACAATCTGCAAATGTTTTCTGGCTTTAAATAACCTACAAAGGGTTGATAAGCCGTAGAAAACGAATCAATCAATCAATAGTCGAATTTGTGTCAGTGAACCATTATTATCTGCCCTAAAATTCTTACAATCTGCAAATATTTTCTGGCTTTAAATAACCTGCAAAGTGTTGATAAGCCGTAGAAAACGAATCAATCAATCAATAGTCGAATTTGTGTCAGTGAACCATTATTATCTGCCCTAAAAATTCTTACAATCTGCAAATATTTTCTGGCTTTAAATAACCTGCAAAGGGTTGATAAGCCGTAGAAAATGAATCAATCAATCAATAGTCGAATTTGTGTCAGGGAACCATTATTATCTGCCCTAAAAATTCTTACAATCTGCAAATATTTTCTGGCTTTAAATAACCTGCAAAGGGTTGATAAGCCGTAGAAAACGAATCAATCAATCAATAGTCGAATTTGTGTCAGTGAACCATTATTATCTGCCCTAAAAATTCTTACAATCTGCAAATATTTTCTGGCTTTAAATAACCTGCAAAGGGTTGATAAGCCGTAGAAAACGAATCAATCAATCAATAGTCGAATTTGTGTCAGTGAACCATTATTATCTGCCCTAAAAATTCTTACAATCTGCAAATATTTTCTGGCTTTAAATAACCTACAAAGGGTTGATAAGCCGTAGAAAACGAATCAATCAATCAATAGTCAAATTTGTGTCAGTGAACCATTATTATCTGCCCTAAAAATTCTTACAATCTGCAAATATTTTCTGGTTTTAAATAACCTGCAAAGGGTTGATAAGCCGTAGAAAACGAATCAATCAATCAATATTCGAATTTGTGTCAGTGAACCATTATTATCTGCCCTAAAAATTCTTACAATCTGCAAATATTTTCTGGCTTTAAATAGCCTGCAAAGGGTTGATAAGCCGTAGAAAACGAATCAATCAATCAATAGTCGAATTTGTGTCAGTGAACCATTATTATCTGCCCTAAAAATTCTTACAATCTGCAAATATTTTCTGGCTTTAAATAACCTGCAAAGGGTTGATAAGCCTTAGAAAACGAATAATCAATCAACAGTCGAATTTGTGTCAGTGAACCATTATTATCTGCCCTAAAAATTCTTACACTCTGCAAATATTTTCTGGCTTTAAATAGCCTGCAAAGGGTTGATAAGCCGTAGAAAACGAATCAATCAATCAATATTCGAATTTGTGTCAGTGAACCATTATTATCTGCCCTAAAAATTCTTACAATCTGCAAATATTTTCTGGCTTTAAATAACCTGCAAAGGGTTGATAAGCCGTAGAAAACGAATCAATCAATCAATAGTCGAATTTGTGTCAGGGAACCATTATTATCTGCCCTAAAAATTCTTACAATCTGCAAATATTTTCTGGCTTTAAATAACCTGCAAAGGGTTGATAAGCCGTAGAAAACGAATCAATCAATCAATAGTCGAATTTGTGTCAGTGAACCATTATTATCTGCCCTAAAAATTCTTACAATCTGCAAATATTTTCTGGCTTTAAATAACCTGCAAAGGGTTGATAAGCCGTAGAAAACGAATCAATCAATCAATAGTCGAATTTGTGTCAGTGAACCATTATTATCTGCCCTAAAAATTCTTACAATCTGCAAATATTTTCTGGCTTTAAATAACCTGCAAAGGGTTGATAAGCCGTAGAAAACGAATCAATCAATCAACAGTCGAATTTGTGTCAGTGAACCATTATTATCTGCCCTAAAAATTCTTACAATCTGCAAATATTTTCTGGCTTTAAATAACCTGCAAAGGGTAGATAAGCCGTAGAAAACGAATCAATCAATCAATAGTCGAATTTGTGTCAGGGAACCATTATTATCTGCCCTAAAAATTCTTACAATCTGCAAATATTTTCTGGCTTTAAATAACCTGCAAAGGGTTGATAAGCCGTAGAAAACGAATAATCAATCAACAGTCGAATTTGTGTCAGTGAACCATTATTATCTGCCCTAAAAATTCTTACAATCTGCAAATATTTTCTGGCTTTAAATAGCCTGCAAAGGGTTGATAAGCCGTAGAAAACGAATCAATCAATCAATAGTCGAATTTGTGTCAGTGAACCATTATTATCTGCCCTAAAAATTCTTACAATCTGCAAATATTTTCTGGCTTTAAATAACCTGCAAAGGGTTGATAAGCCGTAGAAAACGAATAATCAATCAACAGTCGAATTTGTGTCAGTGAACCATTATTATCTGCCCTAAAAATTCTTACACTCTGCAAATATTTTCTGGCTTTAAATAGCCTGCAAAGGGTTGATAAGCCGTAGAAAACGAATCAATCAATCAATATTCGAATTTGTGTCAGTGAACCATTATTATCTGCCCTAAAAATTCTTACAATCTGCAAATATTTTCTGGCTTTAAATAACCTGCAAAGGGTTGATAAGCCGTAGAAAACGAATCAATCAATCAATAGTCGAATTTGTGTCAGGGAACCATTATTATCTGCCCTAAAAATTCTTACACTCTGCAAATATTTTCTGGCTTTAAATAACCTGCAAAGGGTTGATAAGCCGTAGAAAACGAATCAATCAATCAATAGTCGAATTTGTGTCAGCGAACCATTATTATCTGCCCTAAAAATTCTTACAATCTGCAAATATTTTCTGGCTTTAAATAACCTACAAAGGGTTGATAAGCCGTAGAAAACGAATCAATCAATCAATAGTCGAATTTATGTCAGAGAACCATTATTATCTGTCCTAAAAATTCTTACAATCTGCAAATATTTTCTAGCTTTAAATAACCTACAAAGGGTTGATACGCCGTAGAAAACGAATCAATCAATCAATAGTCGAATTTGTGTCAGTGAACCATTATTATCTGCCCTAAAAATTCTTACAATCTGCAAATATTTTCTGGCTTTAAATAACCTGCAAAGGGTAGATAAGCCGTAGAAAACGAATCAATCAATCAATAGTCGAATTTGTGTCAGGGAACCATTATTATCTGCCCTAAAAATTCTTACAATCTGCAAATATTTTCTGGCTTTAAATAACCTGCAAAGGGTTGATAAGCCGTAGAAAACGAATAATCAATCAACAGTCGAATTTGTGTCAGTGAACCATTATTATCTGCCCTAAAAATTCTTACAATCTGCAAATATTTTCTGGCTTTAAATAGCCTGCAAAGGGTTGATAAGCCGTAGAAAACGAATCAATTAATCAACAGTCGAATTTGTGTCAGTGAACCATTATTATCTGCCCTAAAAATTCTTACAATCTGCAAATATTTTCTGGCTTTAAATAACCTACAAAGGGTTGATAAGCCGTAGAAAACGAATCAATCAATCAATAGTCGAATTTGTGTCAGTGAACCATTATTATCTGCCCTAAAAATTCTTACAATCTGCAAATGTTTTCTGGCTTTAAATAACCTACAAAGGGTTGATAAGCCGTAGAAAACGAATCAATCAATCAATAGTCGAATTTGTGTCAGTGAACCATTATTATCTGCCCTAAAATTCTTACAATCTGCAAATATTTTCTGGCTTTAAATAACCTGCAAAGTGTTGATAAGCCGTAGAAAACGAATCAATCAATCAATAGTCGAATTTGTGTCAGTGAACCATTATTATCTGCCCTAAAAATTCTTACAATCTGCAAATATTTTCTGGCTTTAAATAACCTGCAAAGGGTTGATAAGCCGTAGAAAACGAATCAATCAATCAATAGTCGAATTTGTGTCAGGGAACCATTATTATCTGCCCTAAAAATTCTTACACTCTGCAAATATTTTCTGGCTTTAAATAACCTACAAAGGTTGATAAGCCGTAGAAAACGAATCAATCAATCAATAGTCGAATTTGTGTCAGTGAACCATTATTATCTGCCCTAAAAATTCTTACACTCTGCAAATATTTTCTGGCTTTAAATAACCTGCAAAGGGTAGATAAGCCGTAGAAAACGAATCAATCAATCAATAGTCGAATTTGTGTCAGGGAACCATTATTATCAGCCCTAAAAATTCTTACAATCTGCAAATATTTTCTGGCTTTAAATAACCTACAAAGGGTTGATAAGCCGTAGAAAATGAATCAATCAATCAATAGTCGAATTTTTGTCAGTGAACCATTATTATCTGCCCTAAAAATTCTTACAATCTGCAAATATTTTCTGGCTTTAAATAACCTACAAAGGGTTGATAAGAAAGGATACGCAGAATCGAAGCATTGTTATTGGCTTTATATTCCATTGGTAATGGATGTACTCAGTCAGTTTTTCTTTCACCGGTACTATTATTTTGTGGAACAGACTGCCGAGAGGATGTTTCTTCGATTACTGAACATTTGTTGTCTACTCTTCAACTTTCACAAACCTTATTTAGTAACCCTCTACCTTGAGCGGTTCTTGGGACTTGTGTTGGCTGAACAAACATTAATAACAACACCTTTCCGTTCTAACCTGCTTGTTTTCCGCTCATTGTCTCTTGGCGATATATGTCTGGAACAAAATTCGTATATATATATGTGTGTGTGTGTGTGTGTGTGTGTGATACAAATATAAAATTTGTCATGTAGCTGATTGATGTTATTTTCAGCATCACAAATCTAGATTTCGTAGACGGATCCTCCAGAAATCGCTCCGTCCTCTCGTCTGGAGTTATCAGCAACTGAGTGTTTATTTTCTCGTTTTTCTTTTATATTGTGTTTTAGAAATAATTTAGGCACTCTTCATTGGTGCAAGATTGAATTTTTCATTGTGTGTGTGCGTGTGTTTCTGCACGCGCGTGCGCTATATGTGTGCGTGGGCGTATGCATGTGCCCGTCCGCGCACATGCACGTATGTCCTGGTTATATATATATACTTTATATGTATAAAGGGTATTTCATTATGACAGATCAAAATTCAGCAGTAAATAAATCAGTGTTGTTGGTGAAAATTTCTCTATTGGATCATGTTATTTAAGTCATGGCAATTATATGTGAAAAATAATATCGCCCAAATGTCCGCCAAGGCTTCGGCGGCACACCTCCACTCGATGGTCAACATTTTTGGTGACTTCTCTGCATAGTTGCTCTCAATCTCACCAATAAGCTTTATTATTTCATCCTTCAACTGTTGAATTGTTGTTGGCTTGTTGGCATAGACCTTACTTTTGTGATTTAAAGGCGTCAGGTAGCACGATCGTTGGTGGCCAATTGACTTCGCTGTTTCGAGAGATAATGCGACTTGGGAACTTCTCATTCAATAAAGGTATTTTCGTAATAGTCTTCAATAACTTTAACACATTGTTTGATTGTTAATCTTTCCATGGTTGAAATTGCCAAAAACTTAATTTGTTAAATCTGAAAGAAAAAGAAAAAAAATCATGTGGCACTTAAACTTAATTCACATTTAAAATCGGTTCAAGTTATTGGAACACCCTTTATACACACACACACACACACACACACACACACACACACACACACACACACACACACACACACACACACATATATATATATATATATATGTATATATATATATAGGTAGTATATCCTTTGGTATAATATATATATATATATATATATATATATAGGTAATATATCCTTTGGTATAATATATATATATATATATATATATATATATATATATATATATATATATATATATATATATATATATATATACATATATATATATATATATATAGGTAGCATATCCTTTGGTATAATATATATATATATATATATATATATATATATATATATATATATATATATATAGGTAGTAATCCTTTGGTATAATCCTGGCGATTCCTGTTAATACAACATAGAATTTGAAATATGTTAAAATTGACTCACAAAAGAGCACTGAATGTTTATTTTCATAAACAGACCAAAATTTCTCTACAATTGTAATTAAAACACTTTTAGTTAATGACCATTTTCACCTACGAATTTTGGTTTTAAAATTCGCAGGATATAAACAGTTTGAAAAATCCTGCGAATTTTAAAATTTAAATTCGTAGGTGAAAATGCACATCATGTGTGAATGTTTGTTCTAACTTTTTCTAAGTTGGTTCGACTGAAAACTTTACAGTAATGAGATGAAAAAGTATGATGTGCAATATTGAAGGAAGGTGGGATTTAGAGAGAAGAAAGTGGTATGTATGTTATATGATGAGAGTGGGTGGCAGTGAATGTAATTGTCAGGGATTGAATAAGTCGGAAAGAAAACGGAACGGGAAGAGAGAGACTTTTTTTTTTTTTTTACCAACGGTTTTGTAAGTTAAAGTGGCCAAAACACAAGGCGGAAGTGAAGGCTGCAAGAAACCGGAAACAAGAGGTCGAAGAGTATCTGGAAGGGGATAGGTTAAACAAGGTCGAGGTCCAGTGTTGGGATAAGATGACAGAATGGGAGAATTGTGCAGAGGCACATTGGGAGCATGGAGAAAAGAGGTTTGACTTTGAATTTACCTCTTCGTTTGTGTTTTAACAAACAATAACATATCACCGCCTGCTACGCCACTGCGAAAGCAGAGATGCAGCAGAAACATCTGTAGCTTTGTGACACTAAATATTAGCAGATGACATGCAATATTATGTGCATACATGTGTTCACGTATGTATATATATATATATATATATATATATATATATATATATATATATATATAGTTATCCACAGATAGACTGTTTCGCTGTACCACAGCTCATCAGTATGACTAGACATCCGATTGCTTCAAGCCAGAATCGAAACCCGACCGATTTGGCATCAGTCAGAGTTTCTACACCCACATTATTGTCGCACGGCACAGAGTAAGGGAAATTTTAACGTTTTTACTATACGAAAGACGTCTGTGGCTAGGAGAACTCAATTCTGGTTGAAGAGAACTGCATTAACAGCAGCAGCCATTGTTTATAAAATCACCCCTTCCTCTCCGAGAGCTCAATCGAATTATTTCGAGACCATATATATATATATGTGTGTGTGTGTGTGTGTGTGTGTGTGTGTGTGTGTGTGTGTGTAAAAAATTCAGATAGAGTACATCAGTAAAAAGGACAATATCAAAAAAGACAAAAGGAAAACTTTATCGTAGCCGACGCCTTTCGTCCTCTGAGAGACTTTATCAAGGTAACTTTCGTTGACAAAGGACGAAACGCACAGACACACACACATACTTCAATATACGATCTCCGATGGAGAAAAATGCCCTAATGTTGGCTTCTTCTCTTGCGTTACAATGGCTTCCACAATTGTAAGTCTTTCTTTGTATTGAGTTTGCTGTAGTACTGCTCCCGGTTTGACTAAAAGTGAGGTCGTCATTGTTAACGGAGGTGAAAATAATAATAATAACAATAATAATAATAATAATAATAATAATAATAATAATAATTCAACAAGTCGATATTTTCGTGTTTTATATAACGATTGATTGATTAACAAAGGCAAGAATATACACTAGTTTGCGTGTAAAAGAAATAAGACATTGGGAGTTAGGAATTATGAAATGCACGTGTTATACGAGTCGTCGTGCGTGTTTGAAAGTTTGTGTACTAAGTGGAAAGATTTCTTTATCCTGGGGTAAGATCCTGTGCTGAGTGTCACTTCTACGACATGCTAAATGGGAAAGAGGAAGATGACAGAATTGTTCCATTTTCATAGCTGTTTAACAGCGTCATCTAACGGCCTCTTGGCAAACCTGTCAAAGGTAAGTGGAGACAACCTACAAGTTCTACATAATATTAGTTTTTTATTGAAATTTGTTAAGAGTATTTTGGTTATTTGTGATATTTTGATTCATATGTGCTACAATTTCACTAAAGTTTACATTAAAACATTTTTCATTGAATAATATAGATATATTGTGTCTATATTCATACTGATCCTTTCCAGTTGTCTAATAAGTTTCTTGAAGCTGAGATTAAATTCATCAAGGAAGGCACAACCACGAAATTGATTCGGCAACTGGAAAGGATCAGTATAAAAATAAGTAGACACAATATGTCTATATTATTCAATGAAACATGTTTGAAATTAAACTTTAGTGAAATTGTAGCACACATGAATTAAAATATCACAAAGAACCAAAATAATCTTCACACACACAAATATATATATATATATATATATATATATATATATATATATATATATATATATATATATATATATATGTATAGCTCCATGTTAGCTCTATCTCTGATATTGAGCGCTTTCTAAGAGGTACCGCGCATGTAATATATAAATAATTATATATATATATATATATATTTATTTATATTTATATACACACACTTTTCACATATATATATATTAGGTTGGTGCAAAAATAATGACGTAATAATGTCGTTTTTTGACGTTAAAAAATACGTCAAAAAACGATATTATTACGTCATTATTTTTGCACCAATCTAATATATATATATTGGCATTCACACACACACATACATAAATATATTGGCATCCACACACACACACACACACACTCACGCACACATATATATATACATATATATATATATATATATATATATATATATATATATATATAAGACATTTTTTTATGTTTATATGTTCTTTTTATAGATACAAATATTTAAGTAAATGGTCTGTTTATAATAAACAGTATTAACAACATTTACTGGTCTGAATGTCCGAGAAATTTTTATAGAAATTATGCGTCAGATTCGATTCCTGCCGGAGGACGCATATTTTCTATGAAATTTCACGGCCATTCAGGCCGGTAAATGTTGTTAATACTGTTTATTATAAACAGAGCATTTACTTAAATATTTGTATCTATAGAAAAGAATGTATAAACATTAAATCTCGTAAAATAATTGTCGGACTTTGTCCATTTCATAATGTTTATATATATATATATATATATATATATATATATATATATATATATATATATTTGTAATTGAATGACAAAACTAGTTTGGTTCTCTAGAAGGTCTTCATCAGACTAAATGTTGGGGGAGATACAAATATCGACGTCGGTTATAATTCGGCACTAAGGGAAAATACTTTGGAACGATAATTTCTAAAGTTTCTGGCTTTTTATTCCGTTTTCCATTGCTTTTGTTTTTTGCTTTTATCGCTCTTTAATTATATTTTTCCCGTCTCCTTGTATAATGACATCAATAAGAACATTACTTTAGTGTGATGAATTCCTTTTAGAGGACGAAACAGAATTTTTTTCCATTTTCTCATTCATTTTGCCTAATAGTTTTTTGATATAGAGAAATTTATGTTTGATATTCTTTTATCCCGGCTTAAGACAATCGTATGTCTACCTAAACTGATGAGCTGTGATTCAGCGAAACAGTCTATGGATGACAATATATATGTCCCTGGAAAATTTAATTCTGGTCGAGCACTCTTGGGAGAAAGCTTGAATTTGTAAACAAGGACTACTATTGCTAATACTGCAAAACTCTTCCATGAACTGAGCCCTGTCGGTCATTGGCGTAATTATTCGAAGAATAAGTGCGTAAAAATTAGCCTTCCTCTCAACCTGATAGCACAGGGATAAAATCTCCGACTGATGTCAAATCAGTTGGGTTTCGATCCCAGGTTGAGACAATCGGATGTCTAAGCACACTGTCTGTCTGTGAATATATATATATATATATATATATATATATATATATATATATATTCACAGACAGACAAATATATATATATATATATATATATATATATATATATGAATTTAGCCTGCCCTATGTAACCAGAAAGATCGCTTCATTTGTGTTTCTTCAGTGGAATATGAGTAAATATTTTTTCTATTTTATACCTTTTATTTTTTGGTTTTAATCATCAATTTGTTTACAATTAAAGTCTATTTTAATCGTGTTCCATTTTGCCCTTCTCATTCGCTATTTCTGCAATTCTGTCTACATTATTTTGTTCAATTCGCCAACCTCCCCCTGTTGACAAACTGTTGGTCGAAAGGGTTTACTTCAAGGGATAATGAACTCAACAATATATTAGGTTGGTGCAAAAATAATATCGTTTTTTGACGTTAAAAAATACGTCAAAAAACGATATTATTTTTGCACCAACCTAATATATTTAAATATATATTGTTGAATATAACAGACAATGAATCTCTATTATGTTTGATCATGAGCCGTTTTAAACTTCGTATGGTTGCTTTAATTTCGGGTGAAATTACATTGCATCTAGATATAGGATTCTGCTATTTTGGTCTCTAACGTGATACGACGTCATAGAACCGCATCACGAATTTACGACCTGCGTCTGCTATCACGCGACCGTTATTGCCGCATACCAGTCTTCTATGTCATTATAACAAAATATTATTTACGATGGTGAATATCTCTGTTAAAATGTCCATATAACCACTCTGAAGATGGGTCATGTGAGCCGAAAGCTTAGATCAAGGACTAACTTAATAAAAAAATTTCCAAATGTTGGACAATTTTATTATGGCAAAAGAAAAAAAAAAGCATTTTATGATTAAATTTTGCTCACGTCAAAATATCCTCCTTTATCTTTGATTACTGCAGCACACATTTTTGGCATTCGTCGCAAAAGTTCCTCAAAGTATAAGTTTGATAATTGATTCCATTCTTTTTCCAGTGATTCTAAGACCACTTTTTCTTTTTTTTTTTTTTTTCTTTCACTTTTCTGTCAAATTCATCCCATGCTAATTCTGGGGGTAGCTTTAAACTTTTGAACTGTAGTGTGTGTGCGTGTGTGTATATATATATATATATATATATATATATATATATATATATATATAGATAGATAGATAGATAGATAGATAGATAGATAGATAGATACACCTAGTGAGCCAGACAAACCTACCTAGGTTTCACCTAAACGGATCGTCAGGGAAAGTCAGGCTTTCGAAACGAGTCTTGTTATCTATATTTGTATATATATATATATATATATATATATATATATATATATATATATATATATATATATATATATATATAAACACACACACACACTTCAATATACGATCTCCGATGGAGAAAAATGCCCTATTTAATGTTGGCTACTTCCCTCGCAAAAGTTCCTCAAAGTATAAGTTTGATAATTGATTCCATTCTTTTTCCAATGATTCTAAGACCACTTTTTCATTTTTTTTTTCTTTCACTTTTCTGTCAAGTTCATCCCATGCTTATTCGGGGTAGCTTCAAACTTTTGAACTGTAGTGTGTATATATATATATTAAACACACTTCAATATATGATCTCCGATGGAGAAAAATGCCCTAGTTAATGTTGGCTGCTTCTCTTGTATTACAATGGCTTCCACAATTGTGATTCTTTCTTTGTATTGAGTTTGTTGCAATATTGCTCCCGGTTTGACTAAAAGTAAGGTCGTCATTGTTAACGGAGGTGAAAAGAAATACTACTACTACTACTACTACTACTACTAATAATAATAATAATAATAATTCAACAAGTCGATATTTAATGTGTTTTATATAACGATTGATTAACAAAGGCAAGAATATACACTAGTATGAGTGTAAAAAGAAATAAGACATTAGGAGTAAAGGATTTATGAAATGCACGTGTTATACGAGACGTCGTGCGTGTGTGAAAGTTTACGTACTAAGTGGGAAGATTTTTTTATCCTGGGGTAAGATCCCGTGCCGAATGTCACTTCTACAACATGCTAGATGGAAAAGAGGAAGATGACGGAATTGTTCCGTTTTCAGAGCTGCTTAACAGCGTCATCTAACGGCTTCTTGGCAAACTTGTCAAAGGTAAGTGGAGACAACCTACAAGTTCTATATTATATTCTGGTGTTATTTATGAAAATTTGTTTTATGTTAAGATTATTTTAAGACCAGTAAATGTTGTTAATACTGTTTATTATAAACAGACCATTTACTTAAATATTTGTATCTATAAAAAGAACATATAAACATAAAAAAATGTCTTATATATATATATATATATACATATATATATATATATATATATATGCGTGAGTGTGTGTGTGTGTGTGTATGCCAATATATATATGTATGTGTGTGTGTGTGAATGCCAATATATATATATATATATATATTAGATTAGTGCAAAAATAATGACGTAATAATATCGTTTTTTGACGTATTTTTTAACGTCAAAAAACGACATTATTACGTCATTATTTTTGTACCAACCTAATATATATATGTGAAAAGTGTGTGTATATAAATATAAATAAATATATATATATATAATTATTTATATATTATATGCGCGGTACCTCTTAGAAAGCGCTCAATATCAGAGATAGAGCTAACATAGAGTTATACATACATATATATATATATATATATATATATATATATATATATATATATATATATATATTTGTGTGTGTGAAGATTATTTTGGTTATTTGTGATATTTTAATTCATGTGTGCTACAATTTCACTAAAGTTTAATTTCAATCATGTTTCATTGAATAATATAGACATATTGTGTCTACTTATTTTTGTACTGATCCTTTCCAGTTGCCGAATGAATTTCGTGGTGGTGCCTTCCTTGATGAATTTAATCTCAGCTTCAAGAAACTTATTAGACAACTGGAAAGGATCGGTATGAATATAAATAGACACAATATGTCTATATTATTCAATAAAACTCATACACACACATGTATATATAAAATGTGTATGTATATAAATATAAATATATATATATATATATATATATATATATATATATATATATATATATATATATATGTGTGTGTGTGTGCAATTTTTATATATATTATTTATATATTGTATATGCGCCGTATTTATTGGAAAGCGCTCAATATCAGTGATGGACTTAACATATTTAGCTGGATTGATGTGAGTTTGTGAACCTGTGTTTCACGCTATTTGCGATCGCCAGATAAACAGAATCATTTTTAATTTTTGGATTTATATATGGCTGCGTATATCGATTTTTTTATTGTAGTGGGTGGAAAAATTGTCGTCGGAACGCCACTCATACGTATTCAGACATACATACACACATGTTCATGCATTGCAGCTCACACAAACATATATATATATATATATATATATATATATATATATATATATATATATATATATATATATATATGAACACTGAACATAGTGGGACTGGGCGTATATGGTCATCCATGTGTCGTTGTGTGCATATATACGCAATTTGTCGCTGTATTCAATGTCGGGGTGTGTAGTGAACTACTTTCGCAAGTCGCAATGTCAGTCCTAGTCTATTTTGTCCGAGCAATATTGTTTTCTCGAACACAAATATATATGTATGCACGCGCGTTCACACATCTTCTATCCGTCTGTTTATAAACTTTAAAAATTAGGAGGTCAGATAGAATACGCAACCTTAGTTTCGACCTCACGGTCTCATCAGGCTAATTCTATTAACTGACCATCCAACGCTTTATTTAAAAAAAAAAAAAACCCACAAAGAACGCTATATTATTTTTCAAAAATAAATGAATAAACAAATTCACGACTGTCAAACGCATAACGTTGAGTGTAATAGAAAGGAAGAGGTGAAGAGGAAGAAGAAAAAGAAGGGGAAGAGTGAAGAGAACAAAAGAAAAAAAGAAAGCATAAATGTATAAAGAAAAGAAGTAGAAAAGGAAAAAAAGAAAAGCAAATGTAACGTAACTTTAAGGATGGGTGTCTTGTAAATATAGGGAAGAATGGGAGGAGAAGCAGACGTATTGTAAAAATAACAATGGGGTTTTAAATCACATTTTTATCCGGCCTCATATTCACTTAATAAAAGGTTTTTGGTGTGAAGGCAATAATAATATATATATTAATAAATATACATATACCTACGTTTGGAGTGCGACTTAAGTTTCGTTGTTTTATCAACTCATCAGGCACAAGATATAACTTATGATTTTAAAAAAATAATATACTGGGTCTCATGGGAGGAAGGCTAAATTACACTCAGATTCACAGTTCAAATTTAAAATAAGACAAATATAATATTGGGGTGTAAATAGAGAAAATAGGGTGTAGGTAGGGGGCCATTAGAAAAAAATTAAAAAATAAAATTAAAAAAATTGAAGCAAGTTTAAAGTTTAAAAGAGGAACGCTGGTTGACACTTTGAGTGGAAATATACGTTAAAATGGTTGGGGGGGGGTAATCGGTACATATCCTAAAGTATGGTATATGAAAACGAAGGTTTGAATAATATATTTATCCGGAATTAAAATATTTTAAGATAAACTTCTTTTTATGACTACAACTTAGCATGAGTTCATTTCGTTTATTAAGCAGATTTAAATTATTAATATTTTTGAGGTTGAATTTTTTTTACCAGTAAGCACAGGTTGCATCGTTCGCCTCGGTCGGAAAAAGGGTGTAATTTTGGCGACGGACTCCCAATTTAGTACCGGTGTGTAGTCATCTGTTTTGATATCCCAATAAAATTTTGAGAGTTCTGTGACATTTCCATATTTCTTTTTGTTAAGGGTCATTTTGTGATTATAAAATCTCGTTTTCCAGCTATTTGCTTTTGAGCCGAAATAAAATTTGCTTTCGCCATTATGTGTAATGTAGCCTTATAAATGACGCCTTTATACATACATTTGTTATTCATCGGACAGATAATGCCTTTACGGCAATTACACTTTTATTCTTCAGTGTTAACATTGTTATTAGAGTTGTTTAAGTATTTGTTTAGAGTTACACTATTATGTTGGGCTATATATTTCTCAAGGTTTCTAATGTACCTGTAACTAATCTTAATATTGTTCTTATTGAAGATTCTGTTGAGTAAAGTATTATAGCTGAAATGTTTGTGTACTAAATCTAGGAGAATCCTAATAACTTGCACAAATCTGTACAACAGAGGACTCTCTACTAACTCTAGCAACAAATACATCTTTAACAAATATAAAACTAAATATAAATAAAACAAATATTTTAAAATGTTTTCTGTTTATACGTTTTTTATGGATACACTTATTTCAGTAAATAACCTGACGTGCTATAACCGTTCAGCCTCAGAGAACTTCCGGTTTAGCTCAGATTAATGACCATTCCATATAGGATACAAGTTCGATTCCTGTCGGAGGACACATATTTTCTATGAAATTTCTCGAACATTCAGGACGATAAATGTAATTAATACTGTTTGATTAAAAAACAGAGCATTAAGTGTAGCTATAAAAAACGTATAAACAGAATATATATATATATATATATATATATATATAGATAGATAGATAGATAGATAGATAGATAGATAGATAGATAGATTGGTGATATGGTGTGTAATACTGATCGTCTCGCAAAATGCAACATTGGTGGAATTGAGACCTTCCTGATACTGCTACATCTTCGTTGGGCTGGTCATGTTGCAAAGATTAGTGGCAACTGAATACTTAAGGTCCTCATGTATAGCCAGCTTGACAGTGGACAAAGGACTATTAGACGGCCGTGGCTCAAGTATAAAGACAAGCTAAAGAGTAACCTCTCAGATGTCAATGTGCCTCATACTAACTTTGAGTTAGTTACCCTGAATACAAATAATAGGAGATATTTGTACCAGAGTGGTATTAAAAATTTCGAAATCAGTCGTATTGGCCGGCTAAGAGACGAAAGACAACGGCGAAAAGCGCCAGCAAATACTCCTGTTACTATGCCCCGAGATCCTCGCTGTTGCACAATATGTGGGCTTGTATGCAGGTCACGAACGGGACTGACGTGTCACATACGACACAAACAGAAAAACTGAATGAGGTTGTTGGATCCACATACGTGGAAATCATATATATATATATATATATATATATATATATATATATATATATATAAATATATATCAATTATGTGGTGCAGTTCAATTTACATTACATGAATCATTCATACAAAAAACAGATACTGAAGTTATATTATATCATTAACTTCAATATCTGTTTTTTGTATGAATGATTCATGTAATATACATACATATATATATATATATATATATATATATATATATATATATATATATATTGTTATATAGGTATAAAGTGTTCCTGTCGACACTGGAGTCTGAACATGAATCATCAGAGAATAAACACAGGCGATCCCATTTTGAATAAGTAGATCACGTGATGGTAAAGGAAATGTATATATGGGAATTAGCGTGGCGTCTAAGTGATCACTATACGGAGGTGTGCTAGTTGAACCCTCTGCCTCCGGGCAGAGAGGATCCCCAGACGAGGCTATGCCGAAGGCCAGAGTCTCGTCTCGGGAGACAGCTTCCCGACCCCGTTTTTTACAGTGTCTCCGGGGAATTTTTGACCGGTCCTACGGGCTCGGATACCCCACATTAAACTTGGCCTCATGCCGCCTCCGGCCGCGGAGGGCAGTAGGTGAATATCTCACTATACGGATTACTATTCGGATCACTATTTGGTGGTTCATATTCTATCGATATCGAGCAGGTACAATCAGTGCGATTGTTATTCGAAGGCATCTGATACCAGTATTGTTCAACGGCTTTACTATAGTTGTAACTGCGATTACAAAGTCTCTACTACAACGAGCATTACGAAAGTGACTACGAGTATTCGTTGTCATTACAAAAGTGGCAACGAGTGTTCGTTGACATCACAATATATATATATATATATATATATATATATATATATGAGAAAATATTTTAAAAGGATGCTATATTTATAGGATAAAATTGCACAATATTCGGAAGAGAGCGTATGTGTGTACGACCTCCTAACTTCCCGACCGAAGGCGTGGACAAGTCTGATTCGGAGTCCTGAGCAGTTTTTTATCACCCTCGCTGTCACCCTCACTATTTGCTTTTTTCTCTACCTACATTTATATACGTTACAAATTAAAGAAAGCGCAACTGAATGAAAACTTTTCGCGGATTTTGACGTCATTCTAGGGTTTTTTTTTAATTTGCGAATTTCTTTTGTCCATGCCAAGTTCCGTAAAACACAATATAAAAATCACTATTTTTTATCCATAATGTTGAATGTGTTAAAATTATTCAACTTTTAACAAGAGAAATCTCAAGTTGATGTTAAAAATTGCCAAAAAAAACATTGTTGATTTATTTAAGATGGAATGATCTATTATAACATGTATTTAGATATTTGGTATTTATTTTCAATTTTTCTAGTAGATTTGTTTACCTAAATTGCATGTGATCCATTATTGTGCATAGGTTACAATCAAATTTTATTTTATATGAATACTGCCTTATGAAAATTGAGTCAATGTATACAAGAGTCAAGAAAAAAATCATAGTTTAATTTAAAAAGGAACTTTTTTACAGAGCCAGCACAATACTACCACCCCCTCCTCCCGAACCCTCCGGATGATGGGAGGGAGCCTGATTGGGGAACCCAAGCATTCCTTTGTGAACCTCGCTATCTTATTTAACATTTGCTTTTTTTTACCTACATTTATATATATTATAAATTAAGCTAAGCACAACTAAGCACAAAAGATGAAAAATTATGGAATTTTCTTTTGTGTGTGTTTTTGTTCAAATCCATGAGTTTGTTTTTCTCATACTCAGTGTTGAAAAAAAAATACTATATAAAATTCACTATTTTTTGTCCATCATGTTGAATGTGTTAAAATTATTCAGCTTTTAACAAGAAAAATCTCAAGTTGATGATGTTAAAAAATTCCGTAAAACATTGTTGGTTTATTTCAGACCGAATGATCTATTATGATTATGATCTGTCTCTTAATTTGTATTTAGATACATTGTATTTATTTTCAATTTTTCTAGTTGAATTGTCCACTTATACTGCATACGATCCATTATTGTACATAATTAGGTTACAATAAAATTTGTATTTTATATGAATACTACACTATGAAAACTGAAATGTAGTAGAGTAGAGGGCTCATACCACAGATCGGGTGGGTTGAATAAGACTCTTGCACTGGCCCTGTATGTAAATCTTTAGTCCATCATTTGAGATGGTCTGAAGATTGTATTTAAATATAAAACAGACTATCGCCATTCGGTGTTGAACCCTGCGTTCTCACTTCTTAAACTTGGCTAACTTGTCCAACATTCTAACTCTCTGCCTTCGGGCGGAGAGGAACTCGGACGAGGCTCTGCCGAAAGGCAGAGTCTCGTTCGGGGTGGTTGACTGCCCTTGAACCCGTTTATGCGGGTTCAAAGATGGAATATTTTTGGCCGAGCCTACGAGCTCTGAGATCCCACGTTAAACCCAGCCTTGTGCCACATGTAATCCTCGTGGGGGGGGTTAGCTAAATATCACTTCTTAAACACACACACACACACACATATATATATTATTTCATAAATGTTATTCTTAGTGGATACGAGTATCCACTAAGTTTGGGATTTTGTAGAAGCTCCGTTCACTTAACAAACAGTATATATTTTCGTCTAGCAGTCTGAATATTAGAGAAATCTTATTATTAGGTTATTGCAAGAATAATGTCGTTTTCTCACATATGTTACTATGTGAGAAAACGACATTATTTTTGCACCAAACTAATAGATAAAATATGCGCTCTCCGGCAGGATTCGAACATGTGGTCATCTACGAGGAACCGTCATTAGACCTGGCGTTCTTTGACCTCTCAGCTATGGAACGCGTCGATGGCCGAGCAAAGACTAAATAGTGCCTTTAATTAAAAACAGATTTTTCTCCGGCTCTCAAAATAAACATACCTGTTCAGTTTTGTTTCCTAACGTGAACAAAACAATTTTTTTAAAAAGCAATGGACATTTTATCTATCATATATACCGGGTGTAAAAGCAAAATTGTCCAATTGTTAGATTAAGCTCTGAACCGTTGTATCTTAGAAATGATTAAAGATATCTTACTGGAATACTCCGAGGTTTTTATAACACTATTGGACTCTACTTTGAGCAAAAAGAATGTATAATTACTCACCAAGCTTAACAGAAGAATCGTGATGAAATCGATCATAAACGAAAATGACATGTTCATCATTAATTAATCACAGATAAGGATCGGAAGCTCATGAAGGATTGAAATTAAGTTCAAAAATATATATGTTATTCCAGGATCATTTTCCAACTTATTCAAGATGATATTTGCCCTCTCTAACCTTCTAACTTTCTAACTTAACCTGGAGCAACAAGATGCCTCACAGGTTTCATGTATGATTTCATTTTATATATTCACTGCTCTTTGGACTGTCATAGCTGAAACTCCTCTCTCACGTACCAAATGTCTTATGAATTTAGATGGATCTCCTCTAATTGATTTCTTTAGCGCTACATTGAAATGATGATCCCTCTTCCTGTTGTGACCAGCTGATCCAGTTTTCCTCTCTACTGTTCCCTCTTTTGTAAGCTTATTCATCATTCTCTTGATGGTTCTTGAATGGACTTTGAAGATGGGAGCCAGAGTATGAATGTTAGTACCATTACTGAAATTTTGAATGATCTTTTTCCTTTCACCATTGCTCAGTTAGGAAGACAATGGATCTGACACAAAACAATTTTAACCTGTTCTCTTTCTAGTTGAGTAACTCAAAAGATTTTTAGCGATTCTTACAAAAATGGTGTCAAGATGGCTAAACGTCTTATGTGAAAACATGGAAAATAGAAAATCAATTAGTTTAGTGTTTTGTTTTTTTTAGATATTAAACTTTTTGCGGGATGGATAATTATGCTGTTACACGATTTGGGCAATTTTGATTTTACACCTGGCATATATATATATATATATATATATATATATATATATATATATATATATATATATATATATATATATATACAAATAAGAGAAAGTACAGAAGGACTAAAAATCTACTTTTCAAAAAAGTGCTCAATACAAAGTAGAGCAAAATATTATTATTGTATTTTTATTATAATAAATTGCAATAAAAACATTTTACATCGCTACATGTTTCATGTTTCAATCCTATGATTTTACTTTCTCAGGAGATGCTAGATAACTTGTGATAAAAATGATATATTAAGGAAATTTCCCTAATAAATCATTTTTATCACAAGTTGTCTACCATCGCCTGATGAAGTACAATCATAGTATTGAAACGTGGAAGCTTTTGTGTAACGACGCAAAATGTTTTTTTATTATAATCTATTATAATAAAAATATTATTGTATATATATATATATATATATATATATATATATATATATATATATATATATATATATATATAAGCATAAGAAGAGTAAAGAAAATATCTAAAGTTGTAAGGATGAATATTCGTTGCCACCTTAATATAGTTGTAGGTTTTCTTTGGAAGATGAAGATGCTGCTGTTTTACCAAGAGTACATATGCACTTAATGACTTGATCGCATCTCAAATAACATCCTGCCACAATGTTGCAGACAGAATGGCTCCATTTTGTTAGTTGCTTTTCTTTGTTTGTCTGATGAGAGTTTTTTTTTTATCTACAATGGCACAATTTCAACAGGACACATGACATTTTGCCGGCTGAAGGAAGTTTTTTTTTCCTTTTCTCTTTTTAAAAAAAGAATCATTTTTATGCTGTCGCCATCAGTTTTTAAAGGTTTTATTTAACGACAGGTTCATCATATTAATAATTTACGTCAAAATTTCAGTTTGACCACTAATCTCATATTTAGTCTGCCCTGTTGGGCCAACCGCACCCGCTGTAGAAGGGTAAGACCCGTCCCTTGCAAAATGGGGCCATTTTCTGGATGTATATTAACAGCCACAATCAATTTCTACCTTCGATGACTACCATAGACCGTGCCTATGTTTACCTTTTTGACTATCGTGCAAACTGGACCGGTTGATACGGATTTGAATCAGCCCACAAGAAATAAAAATTGTTTAAACATAAAAATACAGTAGAATCCTTCATATCCGGAGTATCTCATATCCGGAATCCCTCATATTCGGACATGATTTTGATGTGTATATTTGATCTATTTGTGCGATACGTAACTGATTTGAAATTTCTGTTTTTCAGGAAATTTACTTTGGATAATTGCGTATGCCTATTTCACCCTAATGGCTTGCATTGGTGCAAAAGATGATGGGAATAAAAGGAAAGGATAACAACAAGACACATCTGCAACAAGATAGCGACGAGATGCATAATTGTGATGAAACCTGGACGAAAATTGAAAAAGCTATTGAAAAGGTTGTCAGTTTTATGAAAAGAAAGCCAGCATTCAGCTATTACGATTGCAATAATGCACGCAGAGTTACAAAGTGTCTTTCGTTTAAAAAATTTCAAAAATAAAAGTAAGACGAAATGCGGAAAAAGTTGAGAATGACATTAGAAGAGAAAGAATCATCATGCAACAACGATTAAAAAATCCTCGTTACATATTTTGTTTTGCATACGTGGCATACTTAATTTCATGAATTTTCATTAACATTAAATAATTTTTTTCTTTTTCCTTAAAATCAATTCCGTTATATTTCACTCACCATTAGTTTATTTTGTTTACTATAAAACATTGAAAATAAACGTTAAACCTGATTTCAGTTCTTTTATTTTAATCTAAATATTACCCATCATATCCGCACTTCCGTCCTGGGTATGACGATAAACTACATCCGCGTCCTGGGTAAGATGATAAACTACATCCCACAGCAAGGCCTTTGATAAAGAGGCTTTGAGGA
Organism: Acanthosepion lycidas; assembly: GCA_963932145.1. NCBI lineage: Eukaryota > Metazoa > Mollusca > Cephalopoda > Sepiida > Sepiidae > Acanthosepion > Acanthosepion lycidas. The sequence continues at coordinate 23,921,033 of OZ010599.1, forward strand.
GCGTGGAACCCACCTCTTAATTGCTGGTGTTCTCAGGTCCACCCTGACCCGGGGTGGTAGCACCTGTTAGGGTCCCAGATATGGTCAAATAGTTAACCCCCAAACTGGGGTCAAAACACTATGAAAGTGTAAAAATAGGTTTTAATACCAGAAATACTTTGTAAAAAAATTATTACCGGCAATAAATTTTTGAAGAAAAAAATATTACCAGTTATACAGGGAAAATATTAGCAGCAATAGTTTTTAGGAAAAAAATTTTACCAGAAATACAGTTTTGAAGGAAAAATATTACCAGAAATAGATTTTTGAAAAAACAAAATATTACCAGCAATAAAATTTTGTCGGTATTAAATAACCGATTGAGGTTGATATGCCGTAAAAGAAAACAAAACAAACAAACAAAACAATGATATCCAGACTTTGTAACCAATTCCTCATATCCAGAAAGCCTTCTGAGATCGGTTGTCAGCAATTCTACTGTATAAGATATTTTATTTGCGTTTTTTACAACTAACTTTTTCTTATCGTGTGTGTGAATGTTAAAGTTCTTCAGTATCTGTCTATATTTCTGAGATGAGATATTATGTACATTATTTACATTATTCGGACTATTGTCCTCATCTTTGTCGCCTTATTTATTACAACGTTTCGGCCTTTCAGTATCTGTCTATATTTCTGAGATGAGATATTATGTACATTATTTACATTATTCGGACTATTGTCCTCATCTTTGTCGCCTTATTTATTACAACGTTTCGGCCTTTCAGTATCTGTCTATATTTCTGAGATGAGGTATTATGTACACTATTTACATTATTCGGACTATTGTCCTCATTTTGTCGCCTTATTTATTACAACGTTTCGGCCTTTCAGTATCTGTCTATATTTCTGAGATGAGGTATTATGTACACTATTTACATTATTCGGACTATTGTCCTCATCTTTGTCGCCATATTTATCACAACGCCTTTATCCACTGTGCCATGTGACAGGACCCGGAGTGTGTGAGTTCGGTACCCGGTTAAGACAGTGGAGAACTTTCAGAGGGAAATTAACAGGAGATCACTGAAAACTGACATCCATTAAACATGGCAAGTGAACTAGAACAGTCAACCCTGTGAGCGAAGTAGGGGGTTCAGTTCGACATTCCAACCACCTGAAGAAGGCTGGAGCGTACAGCGGCCGAAACGTTGTTATAAATATGGTGACAAAGATGAGGACAATAGTTCGAATAATGTAAATAATGTTAAAGTTCTTATATTTGTCAGGATACAGTCCTTTCCTTGTTTACCAAGATAAAAAGAAATGGGAAATGTGATTTTTTTTGTTTAAATAAGATGAGGCAAGGGAGAAAGTGAGGTGGAAATTGTAAGTGCCCCGTAGCTTGGGTTATAACGTACGGGACGCTCACCTCCCTGGGCTACATGACAACGGCGTCCCGTCCTTGGTCACCGGTGTGTCCATGATTGAATCCTGCGGCTAACTGTAGAGTTGGTCATTTCGATACGATCCTATCCCTGTCCTACGCTTTGTTGTTTTGTTCACAAGGCAGTCAAGGGTCGAATCGAAGTCAGATATCACTGGATTGGTGTCGTTCAGACGGGACAGTGTTATAAGACAAAACAAAAAAAAGAGAGTTGTGTAGATCAACAAGGTTTATATAAATGAGGTTGATACAGGCACGCTTTTTTTGTATAAAAATCTATAAGCATGCAGGCTAACGACCATTCCCTCGTAGTCTAATTTCTGACACTTTATTCTTCGTTTCCAAGTTGGAGTTGTGGTTTCAAGCTTTAAGTCAGAGACTTCTTCACCTCTCTCTCACCTCTCACTCTTACTCTCTCAATCTCACTCTTTCTCACCTATCTCAATCTCACTCTCTCACTCTCTCTCTCAATCTCTTTCTCTCTCTCTCTGTCGTTATATTGAGACTTCCCATTCTTCCACTCTGCAATTTTGTCAGGGCACTCTGCTCAATAGTCTGGAACAAAGCGTGAGTCGAGAGAACTCCGCTGCAGAATGTCACATGGGGATAGGCGAAGCGATCGTCTCTTCCCGATTTAATTGAAGCGCGTTTCTGCTTCAGCTGCTACTCGTCTATTCCCCCCACCTCCGATTTGATCTTTTTATTGACTCTCGTCCAACGCTGGGATGGGGTCCGACGCGATCTGGAGTTCAAAGATTTTCCAAATATCCAAAAGAACTCTCTGCTGACAGTGTCTTTGGAAGCAATTTGCATCTCCAAATTTGGGAAAAATCTCCTCCGGAGAGTAGCGGTAGCAGGACGTCTACCTTTCCCACTTACTCCCTCCTTCTCTTATTCGTACCTTATACCAACACCACTCAATGGGTGTAATCTGTTTTTCCCCACTCTCTCTCTCTCTCTCTCGCTCACCAATCGGGGTCCTTCGACTGGGTGGTATGACTATCACGTGTTCGTTAATTAAAATTCACTTGCTCCAACTTCACATCATTAGAAATGTGCTTTGTCATAAAAAGGTTTTTTTTAATATTTTCCAGATTTCTCATCTTGGATAAATATAATTCCTTCCTTGTCTTCGGGGAAGGCATGACCAAACTGTTATCTTAACAATTGACAGAATTCTTCGTCATTCGAATTCTGCATTGTATCTGTTGTGGATTCCGGGATGAAATCCGGTACCAATAAATAACAAACGCCAAGAAGGAATATAGGAAAATAAATGTATTAAATGTAATAATACAAACTGGTAATGCAGGTTAGTAGTTCCAGGAATACGGGTTAGTAGCAAGATATATATACAGTCTTTGGTATTGAAGTATCGCTGTATAACTTCTTACTGAGTCTACGTGCTCGCTCACTTTGACTCCTACAACACTGTTACCTCACCCTCACTCTTCCGGTTACCTAAAACCTTTAACTCTGTCACTCTGGACACGACTCGACTCTCGAGTATTCACTGGCAGTAGTATAAGTATACACTGGGTGAGTCCATTTGTATAAAAAGGGGTGAACCCCTCAACAGTATCCAATGAGATTTTATTTCTTTAGCGATATGCACACCCTCCACCCCTATCAACAAGTGAGACATAGAATTTTTTCCTTACTCTCTTCTCCATTTATAGACATAAAATTATTATCTGCGACTAGCTTGGTGGTCTCGGACCGGAAATGCCTGTCATGGCCGATTCGCGAATTTTACATCACTCTTCCCACACCTTCGTGCCTCACTTTAATCAGATGCCCAAGTTGATTTCAGCACTATCTTCTAGGGAGGCCCTTTATTCACGAAATGAGAAAAAAATAAAAGTATATGTTTTTGTTTTTCGGTATGTCCTTCAATCTATCTACGACCGTCTTCGCTTTTGTGTTCACTTTCGATTTAATTTCAGCCTTTTTTCTAGCTTCAAATTATTAGCAATCTTACAGTGACACAGGGTGGATGTGTAAGGGAATTTCGTTTAAGTCGAGCGTCGTGACCGGTTACCGATTGTCCCTCACCTTACTGCTTTGTCTGTTTGGAAACTTTGCTTAGATACCCTTCAATGGGATCACGAAGCACATTTTTATTGTTTTTTTTTATATGTTGTAATATTTATTTTAAAAGCATTAATTATTTTAAACGGAACAATGCGCAGTCCTTAGACTCGGAAATCATTTATTTGTCATTTGTTGTTCTTGGTGTTTGTTTCTCTCTTCTCTCCACACTGTGTCTACCTATATAACTCGCGTCTAAACTGAATAAATTCCTACATTTTTTCTCTACTGTAAACCGGACATATGTCTGCCTTTTTGACTGTAGCGTAAACTCTCTAATGATTCATTTTGTTTTTTGACTGGTATGAAACTAAACAACCTAATCATTGATTTTATTGTTATATAAATAATGGTATATACGACTTTGTTCGGTAATTAATAGCAGATTTTAAGTTGTGTGGCATACAACTCTCTATATAATTGGCAACAGTTTTTCTGTTTGCTTGCTATAAATAATTAAACACGTCTTTTCACGTATAGCTCTCAAATCTGGCATGCAAACTTATTGAACCGAGAATTTTTTCAAATCATTTCTCCCCAAGCAAGGCGGCAATGCCACTAGTGCGCGGGGGAAGGGGTCACATGGGAGTGAAAGTGAAAGAGAAGATTATAGGGGGTATTGAGTAAAAAAAAGATGAACGGGATTTAAGAAGATAGAAGATCACGATTGACGTTGCATTTAAATTTTTGAAGATTGTAGTTATCCGGGAAGCAAGGAAATGAAAGGGAGTTCCACAGGTGGGAAGTACAAGAAAAGAAATTGTTGAAGTGGTGGTTGCATTTAGCTATTTCAACAGTAAAAGGGTAGCACTTAGCTGGCAATCTATTAGGATGCTTATATTCATGTAGTCGGGGAACTAGGAAAAAAAGCTCGTCAGAGCAATTGTCATGAAAATATTTGTAGAACAGGCAGAATCTACGGCACGTCGTTGAGAAAGTGACTGAAGTCGAGATGTCTGGTCAGGACCGATTGTATTGCAGACTATTCTCTGGATTTTGTCAAGAATCTCTAGATGCACAGCAGGAGCACCAGACCAGATATGGCAACAGTATTCGATACACGGGCAAATGATAGATTTATAAATGTGTAAGATGGATTGTAACGAGAAAAGTTTGCTGGCACGGGGTCGGGTAGCTGTCTACCTACCCCAGACGGGACTCTGCACTTTGACATAGCCTCGTCTGGGTTTCTCTCTTCCGGAGGCAAAGAGTTTGACAAGAAGACTGTAGAAGACCACAGTGAAAATATTCACTAACCGCCCCATGCGGTCAGATGTGACAAAGGTCCGAAATTAGTGTCGGGTATCCGACCCCGTTGGCTCGGGTGAAAATCCCCCGTAGACCCCGTATATCAGGGTCAGCTAGCTGTCTACCACCCCAGACAAGAGTCTGCCCTTCGGCACAGCCTCGCCTGGGATCCTCTCTGTTCGGAGGCAGAGAGTTTGACAAGCACCCAGTGGACGATCACAGTGAAACAACATACAATATATTCCACTGTATCTATAAGGATTAGGACATACCCATTATAGTCCATAGTTACGGTATAACAGAAAGCGAGAAGTAAGGACTAAGCATCAATTGAAAGAAGACATAATGCATGGTTGTTAGCAAAAAGAACAAACCAACATGATAATTAAACATTCAAGATGCTAACCTCAAGCAAGTATAACAATTTAAATATCTGGGTAGTGTTTTAATAGAGAACAGAAAATGCAACACTGAAATCCGAAGCGATTTGGAAATAGCGAAAGAAGCCTTCCAAAAACTAAGCAAAGTATTAAGAAACAGAAAAAATCGTTAGAACCAAAGAAAAGTGTACTGAACTGTTATGTAAAATCATTCCTCCGATATGGCAATGAATGCTAGACAATCTCCTCATAGATGAATAAAAGACCTGAAGCAACAGAAATGTAGTTCTATAGAAGGATATTGAGAAAATAATGAACTGAACATGTGACCAACAATGAAGTTTTATAGAAAGTGGAAACAAAAGGACACTTAACATCAGGAAGAGTAAGTTGAAATTTTTAGAACACATAATGAGGAAAGAGGGCTTAGAAAATTTGATACCCACAGGACAGGTTGAAGGCAAGAGAGACAGAGGAAAGTAACGCTTAACCTACCCAGCGGGACTGAGTAAATGGGTAACAGAACAAGGTTTAGGAGAGATAAGAAAAAGACAAAATTCATTAAGAGCTACAAAGGATAGAAAATTGTGGAGAGCCATGATCGCCAACGCCCTGAAGAGACACAGTATATAGAAAAGAAGAAGAAACCACATATTGAGAATCTGAGATAGATTGATATCAGTTTCAGAAACAAGATCGGGTTTGACCTGAAGGTTCAACTCAACCTCTGAATAGTCGACGTCTTATATTGGTGTGAGAGATGTAACAATAGAGACCTACGTTTCTTTGTCAGAACTTGGTTTTTTGTCTGTTCCTTTAACGGATTAACAGCGATGAGTGGGATAAAAAATGAGAACGCAAGGGAACGGTAATATGAGAGGACGCATAGTAACGAACATATGAGAGGATGCAAGGTAACCAACATACGAGAGGATGCAAGGGAAAGAACTCGTGAAAAGATTCAAGGTAACGAACATATAAAAGGACACAAGGTAACGTATTAGGTTGGTGCAAAAATAATGACGTAATAATGTCGTTTTTTGACGTTAAAAAATACGTCAAAAAACGACATTATTACGTCATTATTTTTGCACCAACCTAATACATACGAGAGGATGCAAGGGAACGAACATATGAAAGGATTCAAGGTAACGAACATATAAAATGACACAAGGTAACGTACATACGAGAGGATGCAAGGGAACGAACATATGAAAGGATTCAAGGTAACGAACATATAAGAGGACGCAAGATGACGAACATACGAGAGGATGCAAGAGAACGAACATATGAAAGGATTCAAGGTAACGAACATATAAGAGGACGCAAGATGACGAACATACGAGAGGATGCAAGGGAACGAACATATGAAAGGATTCAAGGTAACGAATATATAAAAGGACACAAGGTAACGTACATACGAGAGGATGCAAGGGAACGAACATATGAAAGGATTCAAGGTAACGAACATATAAAAGGACACAAGGTAACGTATATACTAGAGAATGCAAGGTAACGAACAAATGAGAGGACGCATGGTAACGAACATATGAGAGGACGCAATGTAATGAACATACGAAAGGACGCAAGGTAGCGAACATATGAGAGGGCGCAATATATGAACACAAGAGGACTCAAAGTAACGAACAATTGAGATGAAGCAAGGTAACGAACATATGCAAGGTAACGTACATATAAGAGGACACAAGTTAACGAACATATAATATGATGCAAGGTAACGAACAACATGTAGTAGGTGTAAATTATCTAGTCTTTTCGAGGTTTAATTAATATTTCAAACAAATTACATACGAAAGCGTTTATTCTACAAAATATCTCTCATCTTATTTTATTGTCTGTTTCCATTGTTGAGTTAGAAGCTCAATTCCAAGCTTATACCATTTGGATGGTTTGAGGTCAAAAACCACTTTTTGTATCCGTTTTCAACCTCATCCACATTGTTGAACTTCCGTCCACGCATGAAATGAGCCATGTCTCGGAAAACATGTTAATCTGATGGTGCAAGATTTGGACTGTAAGCAGTTTGATGAAACACCTCCGCCCCTTCATGTTCCTCAAGTTTACGTTTGGTCACATCGTCAGTGTGTGGTGAGACATCATTATGCGGTGGGAGCGCGCGTCTTCATTTGACCAATGCAGAGTGACGCGCTTTCAAACAACGTATATTTGCTGCATTTGTTGAGCATAAATGTCAGCGTTCACAGCCTTCTCATCTGGGACAAGGTTAAAGTGCTCACCTCATCGAAATTCCAGTAAACACACATGACCTTCCGTTCAAACCGCCCATGTTTGACAACAGTTTCTGAAGACTGGCCGAAACGAAAACACTGATTTCTCTTATTAGGATTACGAAAATAGATTCATTTTTCATCCCCAGTTACAATTCGACACCAAAGATTGAGGATTTACACACAGTTGGTTGCAAATGTTCACACGTCATTGAGCTTGGCCATTGGTCAATTCGTGAGGAACTTTTCGACAGCGTCTGTTTACAAGGCCGAGCTTAGGAGGTGTAGATTGATGGTGCTTGGTGAAGGACGAAGTTCTGTCGACAATGTACGAATGCTTGTGATTGGCTGTTGTTTAACCATTTCAAACAAGCCTCATCTTCCAGAACAGAACGTCTCCCTGACCTTGATTTGTCTTCGAGGCTGATATCCTCATCCTTGAAACGTCTGAACCAGTTTTGAGCCACGTGTTCGTTGACAGTTCCTTGGCTTTTCACATCATTAATTTCTCAGCGATTGAACAAGTTGTATCAAATCAATAATACAACATGGGGATAGAAATTACCAAAAATTATCAATGAAAATCAAAAAAAAAAATAATTTGATTCACTCTATTAGCTTTACACTTTATTATGATATCCAGAGGATACACTGAAAACTACAGCATGGTTCAGATAACATTCACAAAATAGCAATACATTAGCTCCAATATTATACATCAGTTGATAGCCTACTTAGGAATAAGTCTAAACCTCGGATCTATGTACTATCATGCAGATGTCACCCCAGAAAAAAACACCCTGAATGAAGATGTCTCTAATCCAGAAAAGAGAGTGGGGAAATACAGGCTTACCATGTGAAGCGTACCCCAATCGTAAACCTAGAAACAAGGGCAGTAGAAATTGTACGTAAGTCGGGAACATCTAACCAACGCACCAGCGAAAACTCTCTCACATGTGAAGACTTATTGCGGGTATTATCCTTTTCTTAGCCAAAGCTTTTAAAGTTAACTCTATAAAATACATTCAAAGGGACATGATGCTGCCTGAAAGTAATGATGTTATCGTCTGCCGCTCCCATTAATACTTGTAGTCGTAGAAATCAGATTTGCAGAGAAAAGCAAAACATACATGACGGGATACAGCCAGTAAATAAGACCGAATCATTCAGTGTGAACTACACAGAAAACAATTTATAACAAACAAATTATAAGAAAAAAATGTATTAAAGTCGTTGGTGTTTAAACTGTCCGTACCTGAAATGTACAATTATCTTTTTTTAAAAGGTCTATGGAATGTGCCCAGGTTGTGAAGGCTGTATTTTGGGAGACATTAACACGACGTCTCTTTAAAGTAGGTATCTCCACTAATTCGCCGCAAAAGAGCATACTATGATGAAAAAAGGCCCCGAACTTGATGAAATCAAATTTTATCATCTAAATGTTTATGTTATCATTAAGAGGAAATACCAAAGACGTGACTCGGAAATTAATTGTACTTTGGAAAATGACTTAATTCTGATGATACTGTCCACTGATAAATTTAAAATCTAAAAGTATTTGGTTATTACAGTGGCATTAGTAAATTAGTACTCAATTCATTATTGCAAGCAGTTGTGAATTCTTTACATTTTTTTTTTACGCAACAATATCGTGAAAATTTATTGAAACAAAACAAGTTCAGTTGACCATTGATGACAATTCCAGAACAACGTAACTATAAACAATTTTTTTCTATCCTCTTCCAGCCACAATGATGGAGAAAGCATTACCTCGAACCATGGCCAGTGAGACACGCTGCAAGAGGCACTCCGTTTCGCGAGGCTCATCCCTTAATTGAGACGCAATCGCGCCACTCCTCCGAAGGAACGCCATCGAACGAGGGCCAATAACCCCTGAAGTCTCCACTGCCACAGGAGTAAAAAAAAAATCTATCAGCAAGAGAAGAATATTTAACTATTTTTTTTCATCTCTACGTCCCGGACGACGGATGCCAGCACAACCGCGGAACTGATCAAATTACCGACAGAAAATGTATCCCCACAGGTCGCATCCCAAATCAACGACTTCCCCATTTTAAAAGGGAAAATACCAAAGTATTTTTTTGATTATTTTATTAAATATTTTCATCCTTTTTAGAAATTTTGATTAAAAATCTTGTTTTTCTTGAGTTATATCAATGTATTGACAGCTTAGGTCAGGGGAAAGTTATCAGACGGAAGAACAGAGGTGACATATTTTTTTGCGAATTTTAAGTGAACATATTTAACTACATAGTAATTTAAAAAAAAATTAACGAATACTTTCCGCATTCTAATATTTTAGGGATTTTTTTTTTTTTTTTTTTTTTTTTTAGGAACTTTAGTTTTTATAGCCTTACGTTTGAAGACGATTTCTGGAAAAATAAAATTTAAAATACTAACAATAAAATAAATTTAAAATTTCATAAATGAGCGCGAGATAAAATTTCATAAGAGAGGTACCTATTTTTTACGTACATCTCTTATGAAATTTTATGATATTATTTTTATTTATTATTAAATTTTATATCTCAGTTATGAAAAAAATCACAACTGAGATAATATAAAAATAATTAAAATAATACCATAAAATTTGCTAAATAAGATATGTAGCTAATAATTATAAGTACCTCTCTCATTTTTATGAGATGTTACTTTTGTTTAATGTGTTTTGTGATGCTGGACAGTTTCGCTTCTCACTTTTGCTATATCAAGCGAAAGCCCGTTATCACTTCCCCAAAAATGCTCGTATATTCGAAACTTCGTAGACGCCGGTACTAGTAGTAGTAACGCCTTCCAGTAATATTCGCACTAGTAATACTTGTTCAAGTGGTAATTGCCAAATAATATAATGATCAGTAGTATAGAGAAGAGAATCGTAATCCGTTTAGTAATAGAATGAGTGAACGTATAGCAACAGTGGATAGAGAAGAAAAGTGAACAGTGACCCTTATTGTCATCACGCTACTTCCTATTTATTCATTTCCTTTATGGTCACGTGATCTACTTAATAATGGAATCGCCCTTGTTACTCACTGGCGGTCTAGTTTCAAACAACAGTGTCGGCAACAACACTTACTCTTATACAACAATGTGTTAATTTTCCTTATTTTCCTTATTTTTAATATTAATTGTTATAATAGGACAGTTATGAAAATGTGAAATTTTTGTATTAATTATGTAATCATTTACACTTTTTATTTTATTTAATCATCGTCCACTAAAAAATAGAAGTATCAAAATAAAAATAAAACTGTGACATTCGTGAAAATTTGGTGGCCATTTTGAAAATATTCTAACGAAGCCTAAATAACTGTTTCTGTTCCTAAAATTGAAACTAAAAAAAAGGAAAAACAATAAATCAATTATATTTTTAAAAAATTACATTAAAATATTTAGTGAAATAGGATGTAAAAAAAAACTAAAAATTTGAAAATGCGATGATGATGTTGACCATCATCATCGCATTTTCAAATTTTTCAGCCACAGAATTCAACACGCGTTCGCAATACGAAAATAAAATTTTCTGAGGTAAGTTTATTGCCATCAGAAGAAACAACTCTTAAAACACGTGACATTAATGTCACTTATGATCATCAATATATTTAGAAAAAAATGTTTTTTACATGTGCGTTGCAGATTCTAATAAGCTTTCAAATTTATGATCTGTAAAGATAGATCTACTTAATAACAGCATTACTTAAAAATTACGGATTGAAACTTAATTTTAAAATATTTAACAACTTTATCATATTTTGTATTTAAAGTTGTAAAAAAGAAAACAAATCTTGTAAAAATTAATTTTTCATCAGAAAAATATTTTGGCTTTAGACAATAATGTCCTTAACATATATTATTCATAAAAGCTATTAAAAGCTTTTCTAACTCAATAATGTCTTAGTTTTATTGGGTTTTGTTTGTTACAATTCAGAGCTGATTTTTGCTAAACGTGTAATTCGATTTTACAAAAAATCGATGATTTATATTTTCAAAGTCTGCTTTTAACTAATATAATCAATAACAGTTAAGCCGTTGAATTTCTCAAGTTTTCATAAAATTAAGTAAGTCGGAGGATAATAGATGTAAAAAATATTTTTTATCATGACTTTCTAAAAGACATACCTAAAATAATTTATATTCATTTGTGAATAAGTTTTGAAAGTTACATTAAAATCCGAAAATTATTTGATTGTTGCAAGAATTTCCAAAATAATTTTTTTAAATGCCAAAAAAGACACTAAGTTTCCTAATACTAATTTTTGGTGGAACCACTGACGCAAAAAAAAAAAAAAAAAAAAAAATTTAATTGAAGTTTCGAACGTGTTAGAAAGGATGGAAAAATTTAATAACATAATCAAAAAATACTTTGGTTTTTCCTCTTAATAACATAAACATTTTGACCCCAAAACAATTGTTTTCATTAAGTTTGGAGCATTTTTTCATCACGTTATGCTGGTTTTGGGGGAGGGGGTGCTTTTTTTGGCGAATTATTTGAGATACCCACTTTAAAGAGACGAACCGATGAAAAAGAGACTGAGCCTTGTGACCGGAGAGAGAAAAAAGTGATAAATTGGAGCTTTCTTTCTGTTCCCTTTTATAAGACCTCCCCACCCCCGCAAGCGATTCTCATTGGTCCTGCGTTATCCAACGTAATGTTTAATTTTGGCGATGGAAATAAACAAGACATGCAGATTTTAATTTGTGAGAAAATTAAATAAAACCAATAAATAAAATGATAATAAAAAATTTTAAAAATTCATTTTCCCATGATGCAAGTCATAAAGAAACCGGAAAGTGTTTCTGGTCACATGTGCGATTTTATCACCGCACATCTAGAAAGAACAGAATCTTTCTCTTTCCACTTCCCAACGAGATCGTTCGGACGTATTTTCAGCAGCTCTACTCATGAAGTAGAGGTTCAGCTTTCTCAACTCAGCGCTTGGCTAACTTGAGCTCGACCATATTTACCCGTTCTTATCCTTACTTCCCATAAATCATTTCTGAAGCAAAAACGGACATACTCAAGAGATATTTAAATTTGTTTCAATACAGTCAACATAAAAGGAATAAACGTCCATAGCAGAAACTCAAGATTGTTTTGTATGCTTCTTCTGCTTTCTTTGCTTATATATTGAACACACACCTTTAACCAAAAAATTACACACAAAAGCCACAAGCTTAACATCCACATATTTCCGCTAAAATCCACAGACTAAAGAACCCACTGAGAGTAGAGGGGTTTACAAAGACTGCTCAGAATTGAGGACATCTACTCCCATTAGAGTTAGTGTGGAGTTTAAACTTACCGTCAAGTCATCATTACTTTGTATTCATCCACGGCTTAGTACCTTGAACAAGTATTAAAAGCTTCGGCCTACTCGTGAGGCAAAGTTGTACCATGTCGAAAGTCGATCCAGTAATTCTATGCAGCAGTGTACGAACTACATACAATTTTAATTTAGTTTATTTTCTTCATAGAAAAAAAAACAAACAAAAAAAAATAAACAGAAAATACCTTCAGAGGTGAAAGTTCTCCAAACTGTTTCACTTAGAAATCACTTTATGAATAGTATCTTATGATTGCTTAGTTCTTCTAAGACAAAATGTCGTAGTTGGTAACACTTAGAAGGTTCTTGCTGCCGAATTTTCCATTTTTTTTTATTTTGGTATTGGGGTTAAGAGGTAAACTATAGTAAAAATTTCACTGAAATATGTTAGATAATTTCGAAATTTTCATCTGAAATCAAAAAGGAGGCATCAGTTTTATTCGTTTCATCCTGGCGTCAGTTTAAACTAACGCCTTCATTTTTTTTTTTTTTTTTTTGCCATGTATCAAAACTATAACAATAAAGAGGTTTCATCTGAAACGAAGAAAACACAAACTTTAAACAAAATGGTCACATATGGACAAAAGATGACATACTTAAATTCACGCCTGGACAGTGTGTGGAACGAAGATGGAAACAAACACCAAGGCAGCCAAACACCAAATGACCAAAATATGGTTTCTGAGTCGGAGGATTCGCGCATTTATCCGGTTAATAAATTAATGCTTCGAAAATAAATATTTAACATTTTTCAACCAACCGGGCGCGTTCCCGCCAGCAAAAAAAAAAAAAAAAAAAAAAACATGCTACGTGATCCCTTTGAAAGGTATTTAAACAAAGTTTCTAGACCAGTCAAGCCAGTAAAGAGAAGGAACGACAACATACGGCAACAGCTCAATTATTATTCATTCACACGTCTTCCTCACCAAGCAACGTGACACTTACACTTTTCTTCTTTCTCCCCTTTTCTCACAGATACACACGAAGAAATCCCATTTCTTTCCTCTTAACAAACAACTACAAACAATGACTCTAAGAACTTTAGCACACATAATGACTAAGAAGAATTTACTTATAAAAAATACGAAAATAAAAATATTTTATATTTTTATGTTTAAACACCTTTTCTTTGTCTTTTTGCGGGTTGATTGAAAACCGCAACAAGGGTTTCCTACATTTCTGGCGTCTTTATGATTTCCAGTTATAGTTTAGTGATACTAATGATACTAAAATTAATACTATTCCTATAACTATTGTAGAAGCTGTAAAGAAAAGAAAGTATCGCATCCGAGGATTGGGATTTTCATCCTCTATCCTTATTCCCTTTCTTCGCTCTGGTGTCGGAGATTGGTGCGAAGGCCTAGCCTACTCCTGAAGAGAAGTCAGTGTTTGACGAAGTTATTCGCTTGAATTAGATTTTGGTGGACAACTCTGCGCGACGGATAAGCCCACACATTTGGCTAGAAGCGCCTCCATCGCGGCTCAAAGAGGGGTTTGAGACAGGTGAGATCTGGTGAGAGCTGGTTGAATTGGGTTATCGGATGCTTGGTTTGTCATGGCCCGCTTTGGTTACGCCAACCTGACTGGCGCTACCCTTTTCCGCCGGTTTAGTCTTTGAGATCGTGTAGATTATTGCATATTCCGCCATTAGGGTCTTTGTGGTTTGGTCCCGTTCGCCTGGGCCCTCCTCCTCGACCTTACGGCCATGGATAAATTCTATATACCAAATAGATAAAAAAGAAATCAAGTTCTGAGATCTATTTATACAAGCAGAAGGATCACAATATGTGGCGATGTACTAAACATAGTTTAGATGTGGCACAAGGCCAAAAGTATGAGGTATCCAGTGAGGATCGAACCCATTACTCAGTTGTATTTGATCCAGCGAAACAATCTTACCAACCATTACACGACGTCGAAGTGACCAAATGGTCAGTATATACAAAAATAAAAGTTTTCAGATTAATCCATATTTTTCTGGTGCTAGTTTTAAGCCGTCTTTTGTTTTTCCATATATCTAAACTAGAATTATCCTATTATAAATGTGTTTGCAATTGTGCCAATAAAATATATAGAATGTGAATAGATACCGATATACGTTGGATGTTCTGAAAGTAAAGCCATCAATGTATATCCACTAAAGCGACAACAGATACAGGAGTAATGGCAACACGAAATTTTTCACTTTTGAACTCCGTCAATAACTTCAACCAATCAAGGTCATGTGATTTCGGGTTTTTCTTCGAACATTCGATCTTCTTACGAATATTCGTGGGACACTCGGGGTCGGGAATTTACATAATTTCCTTTCATCCGATTATCTTCTGTATATATAAGTTCATGCTTGTTTATGCTTATCGACATCCTGCATTTAGTGGCTTTGATGTCACATTGTAGACACCTTGCATGGCGGAGTAATGAATAGCGGAATCAAAGAACCGAGTTCGAATTCCACTCAAATCCATTGCAATCACTTACGTGCTAATACCCTTGGGAAAGGTATACATCCTCTTATCCAGCCAGTTATGGGTAAATAGCAGGACAGACCGCTTGGATGGCAACTAGTCTACCGGAGAAAGAAATTGCACATAAATGACTGACCCTTGGGAAAGGTGTGACTCCGCTTCTTCTCTCTCCAGCTATGGGTAAATAGCAGGACAGAACGGGTTCCATAGCCTTGGATGGCAACTGTTCCACCGAAGAAAGAAATGGCAACCTACTGCAGGAAAAAATCTTCCTCGTCAGTCATGTATCGAAAAATACATGATCGCCTAAGCGTGAATCATGCATGTCACATAACTGACTAACCCTTGGGAAAGGTATGAATCCTCTTCTTCTCGCCCCAGCTACGGGTAAATAGTATGACAGAACGGGTTCCATGGCCTTGGATGGCAAGTGTTCCACCGAAGTAAGAAATAGTAACGTATTGCGAGAAAAAATCTGATTCGTCAGTCATGTATCGAAAGATACATGATCGCCTAAGCGTGTATCATGCATATCACATAACTGACTAACCCTTGGGAAAGGTATGAATCCTCTTCTCGCCCCTGCTATGGGTAAATAGTATGACAGAATGGGTTCCATAGCCTTGGATGGCAACTGTTCCAGCGAAGAAAGAAATAGTAACGTACTGCGAGAAAAAATCTGCTTCGTCAGTCATGTATCGAAAGATACATGATCACCTAAGCGTGTGTCACGCATGGCACATAACTGACTGACTGATTGAGTTGTCATCGAGTACAAAATTTACTTTGGTGTCTCTTGGGATGAACCCAATACTTCGTACTGAATCCCTTTATTTAATCTTACGGGGGTAGAATTCTCGTTCCACTGCTCATGTCTTCGGGTATCTCATCTAGTCTTATTTTAGTCCTGCTCAGTTTTCGTTCGTCTTGTTTTCACTGAGTGTAAGCATACACTACCCAACCCAGAGATTGAACTCAACAGAACAAGATTTTCAATGAGTCCTCAGCATTCTTTACTCAACAAATTCGTGCCACTTAATTTACTGCATTTGGGCAGTGGCCGACGCCAAGCCGCCATTTTGTTTATTTGGTTTAGTTTAAGTTTTGCCACAAGATCACAAGTTTGGCACACCCAGTGACGATCGAATTCACTACACAATAGTAATGTTCAAACTGACTAGCTCTCTAACCATTACCCAACACCGAAAAGCTCGTATTTATTGTTGGTTCAAACATAACTCACAACATGATATATATATATATATAAATATATATATATATATAAATATATATATATATATATATAGTTTAAGAAAAACTAGGTAATCCGTATGGGTAAGCCTAAGGAGGATAAAATCCAGAGTGCTCAATGTAAATCCAATATATATATATATATATATATATATATATATATATATATATATATATATATATATATGCAATTTTTATATATATTATTTATGTATTGTACATGCGCGGTACTGTAGAGGACCATGGCGGTGATGAGTATGTATTGTAGAAGACATGTGGGTAGAATTTCCTGCTAGCCGGTCCAACTACATGAGAAAGTTGGACTTACATTAAGTCCAAAGAAAAAACAACAAAACAAACAAGACCGATAAGTATATGTAAACAAATATATTTATTAACAACAAATACAAGTTACAAGCCCATGGACAGTTACACTGAATTCGTGTGGTGAATATTATGTGTGTGTGTTGTAGTGAGTGTTTCTACGTACGTGTATTGTTCTTAGCGTGTTCCCAGAATTTGGGAAACGCTGTATCTGTGAGAGCTCACATCTGCGAAGTGGTATAAGGCCGAAGGCCGGAGGAAAAAAGAGATTGAGGCAAAGTGTCAGCCAGTATTTATAGCCATGGGAGAGAGAGACCCCTGGTGAAGGGTTAAGGAGTTGAGGAGGGGCTAACTCCGACACTACTTATTGGAAAGCGCTCAGTATCAGTGATAGAGTTAACATATTTAGTTAGATTGATGTGAGTTTGTGACCCTTATCTAAGAGGTTCCGTAGCTTTCTTTATGTGTTAAAAGAATGTTACGATGATGTACTGAAAAGTTTTAACCTGACTCTCTTTTTAAAAACTGACCAATCATTTTTTTAATCGTTCCTCATTCGACCTGAAAACTTTTAAGCATGTTTCCGGATTTCGCATTTGTTTTTTCGTAAAAGCGAAAATACTCTTCGAATTACTTTCGGTGAGCGAAAACAAGTACTTATGTAAGTCTTTCGTCAAAGCGAATTAGTGTAAAGCGAACTTTTGAAAAGGAGGTGAGAAAGCAGTCCTGATTCTCAAGGCAGGTAGGTCCTCGTCACACGGAAGAACAGAGTAATGTTCATCGTAAAAATGTCATTACATGACAGCTTCTTGAAATGCTAAATGCAGAAACTATTTAATTATCCAGAATTCTTACAGATAAAAGTGTCTGAAAAATATAAAAAACGCCACGAGAGGAGGTAAAAATCTGTTTAATAAAGAAACGTATTCATCTATCTTTTTATTTCACCCTTTTCATATCTATCTAATCACATTTTTGTTTATCTATCTATCTATCTATCTATCTATCTATCTATCTATCTAATTTCACTTTCGTCGTCTATCTATCCATCTATCTCATTTCTTCGTTATCTATCTATCTATGTCTTTATATATATATATATATATATATATATATATATATATATATATATATATATATATATATATCAAGAAATGTAGTTTTAAGTTGTGCTATATTTATGGGATAAAGTGCTCAATTTCAGCGATAGAGCGTACGTAAATCTAAAAGTGAACATTGAAGTCAACACTCAGAGGCGACAGACTGTTTCATGCTAGAAGCAATATTCAGGCTATATATATATATAACCTATGTAACCTCTACTTCAAGTGGCTCTTGGGTCTTATATAGGGTATACATTGTTAAAAAAAGTCTCACTCTCTTCATATCTATCTATTTTAGCCAATTCATATCTATCGTCTTGTCTGTTTATCTCATTTTGTTTATATCTTTTTATTTCATATCAATCGCAGTCGGTTTATCTATTTTTTTTATTTAATTCTCTTTATATCTATCTATCTTTTTATTTCACTCCCTTTAGCTATCTATGTTTGTCTGTCTATCTCATTCTATTCAAATCTCATTTGGTTCATATCTATCTATCTATCTATCTTTTTTATTTAATTCTCTTCATATCTATTTATATTTTTATTTCACTCTATCTATCTATCTATCTATCTATCTATCTATCTTTTTTATTTAATTCTCTTCATATCTATTTATCTTTTTCTTTCACTATCTATCTATCTATCTATCTATCTATCTATCTATCTATCTATCTATCTATCTATCTATCTATCTCAGCCTATTCATTATCTATCTATCTATCTATCTATCTATCTATCTCAGTCTACTTACATTTATGTTTATATTTTATCTTATAAAATAGCAACAAGTATAAAATAATCTCCCATTACTTGTAAAAGATGAGAGAGAAAGAGTTAAATACAGGGATCACAGAAACCGACTTTCATTTTGCATTTCCAAGCAATTACAGATCATAAGCTTTTCACTAGTCCCTCTTCAGTGTGTGCTGGGGAACAGGAATATCAGGTTTTAAATGACATGGAAGGACAGCAAAGTTTCATAAATTAAACCCTTATGGTTGAACGCCAGGAACCTTACATTTAAAGAATATTTTTCCTATGATTTTAGCAAGTTGATGGATTTGCGTAACGACAAAAATTATTATTATTACTTGATTTTCTTTGCCGCCCGAAAAACGAGATCAGATTTTAAAGGCAGAAAATCTTCGCTCATTTCCTTGTGTCTCAAACTAAACATATACTTGGGGTGCTAGGTATGAAAGAATATTACCAGCTTACATTTCATCCATTACAGTATTTATTATATTCGTTATATTTTGAATTTCAACAAACAACATGTGAATCGGCGAGATTTTGAATTGAGTTGGCGAGATTTTGAATTGAGTTGGCGAGATTTTGAATTGAGTTGGCGAGATTTTGAATTGTGAATTGAAATTGAAGTTGCTTTAAAGGAAAATTGCTAAAATCACATTTTGTAAGGAAAAAATTCTGTTCGACACGAAATGTAATTTTCTAAGAGAAAACTGATTTGTATTTGAAATAAACTGGCTTGGTTTGGTTTGCGGCATATCAACACCACAATGTGTTATTTAATGACGAGAAAATTTTTATTGCTCCTAATATTTTTATAATTTAACATAATATTATTTTTGTTTTTAAGTCAAGTACGGCGCCTTTCTTAAGGATGTTCATCTTTACATCAAGAAACTGATTCGATCCTTTAGTTGTTTGGTTTGGTTTGGTTTGTTTTACGGCATAACAACACCTCAATGGGTTATTTAATACCAAGAAGATTTTTATTGTTGGTAATATTTTTATAATTTAACATAATATTATTTTTATTTTTAAGTCAAGTACGGCGCCTTTCTTAAGGATGTTCATCTTTACATCGAGAAACTGATTCGATCCTTTAGTTGTTTGGTTTGGTTTGGTTTGTTTTACGGCATATCAACCTCAATGGGTTATTTAATTAATTTATTTATTTTTATTGCTGATAATATTTTTTTTTTTCAAAAATGTATTTCTGTTAATATTTTTCCTTCAAAAATGCATAGCTGGTAACATCTATATTTTTTTTCAAAAATATATTGTTGGTAATAATTGTTTTGCAAAGTATTTCTGGTATAAAACCCTTTTTCATAGTGTTTTGATCCCAGTTTGGTGGCTAACTATTTGTCCATATCTGGAACTCTAACAGGTGCTACCACCTCAAATCAGGGTGGACCTGGGAACACCAGCAATTAAGAGGTGGTCTCATCCCGCTCAAAGTCTCCTGATCAGAGGCCTTGCTGTTGGACGTAGTTTATCGTCATACCCAGGACGGGTAAATGTCTTGGTAATTTGATACTCACAAGGGAAAATTTGTGCAAAATCTATAGTTGCAATTTTGTACAATTTGTATATTGTGAAAAATATTTTTTGTCTTGGTAATAATTGATTGTTTCTCTGCAAATTTCACACCAGAGGAAGAGTCTTGTATTTTTCGTTTGTGCCATTCAAAATCTTTACGATAAAATATTTGATGTCCTCCCTTCAACTTTTCTCCCTATAAATCTTTTTAATAATACTCCCAGGGAAACTGATGATACAGTGTCAGATTTTCTTACTTCAATGTATTTCTGTATTTATTTATTTGTTCTAATGGTGAAGAGGTTCTATACAACAGGGATGGGCAACGTTTTGCTAATTATGTGCCGACTCAGGGTCTTAAAATCTTTCAGTGCATCAAAAGCATACGTATTTTTATACAATTCAAGTTCAATATACCTGTTCTACAATATATTTTATATTGTTGTATATAGTATATATATTAGGTTGGTGCAAAAATAATGACGTAATAATGTCGTTTTATGACGTTAAAAAATACGCCAAAAAACGACATTATTACGTCATTATTTTTGCACCAACCTAATACTTTAGTACATATTAAAATTGAAACAACTAAATATCTTCTTTGCGTTGTAGTAGTTATTGGTTCGGACTTCGTGATGCCATTTGTGGTTGCGTGCCATTGGAAATTGATTGGCGTGTGGCACGCGTGTGGCACGCGTGTGGCACGCGTGTGGCACGCGTGTGGCACGCGTGCCGTATGTTGCCAATTCTTGCTATACAGTATATTATTTGGATTTATTTATAAATAATAATAACCGTAATAATAAAACGTGTATTGTCTCATAGTGTTGGGATAAAAAAGCAACACTGATAAGATGGATTAAAGCAGGGTTCGGCAACATTTTGTTATGCAATTACCCGGGGTTCTAAAATCCATTTTCCTTGGGATTTTAAAATCATTCAGTGTGCCAACAGGATACGTATTTTTATACAAGTTAAGGTCAATATACCTGTTCTACAATATATTTTATACAGTTGTATATAGTATATATACTTTAGTATATATTAAAATTGAAACGACTAAATATCTTCTTTGCGTTATAGTAGTTATTGGTTCGAACTTCGTGATATCATTTGCGGCTGCCGGTTGCAGTTTATCGTCTTATCCAGGACTATCTAAATATCCTCATTCAGTAACCGTCTTATCTTGAGAGTCTCTTAGACCTTGTATTAGGTGAACAATATTTTCAAAAAAGCTGTCAGGTACATCTAATATAAATCTTACTGTATTGAAATCAGTTTTTCATTGACTTTGCAGTTCCATATAATACAAGAGTGAACACCAAAGAAACTGAAAAGATTGAAGAATATCAGGGTTTGGCTAAGGACCCGAAGAAGCTACGCAACGTGAATGTCGAACAAATTCTTGTAATAATGTGTGCGTTTTGAACACCACTTAGAAAATTGAAAGCGTGGATAGGGAGAATTGGAATTGAGATTGTTGTGAACCCGGAAAAAGTCCGAAAGAAAACCCGGACTCAGCAATTCAGTGAAAACGTATTATTAAACAAAAAGAACGAATACAAAGGTGTTGCACGTCCGTCTGACGGCTAAGTACAGTAGTCAATTTCGTCAACAATATTTAACGATCCCGCCACAAGGAATATATGTGGCACAAGGCCGGGTTTAATGTGGGTTTTCCGAGCCCGTAGGCTCGGCCAAAAAATATACCCTTTCAACCCGCCTAGACGAGTTCAGGGCCTGTCTACCTCCCCGGACGAAACTTTCCCCTTCGGCAAAGCTTCGTCCGGGTTCCTCTCTGCCAAAGCAGAGAGTTCGACAGAAGTCAACCGTAGTCAACTCGTCAACTGTCTACAGTCCTCTTGCGAGGCATAATATAGTCATAAGACGAGTCTATTTTGTCCATGAAGGTAGGTCCCCATAACAGAGATCAAGTTTGTAAAGCTCCAGAAAACTGCCACCATTTACACTGCGAGGATTCCCTGAAACGTTCTTCATTTATGAGTAAGCTTGTTGACATCAGCCCTCAAGAACAGATTTTCCATTGACTGCGTTAATGTGCTACACTAACATAATAATAATAAC
The DNA here is from genome assembly GCA_963932145.1 of Acanthosepion lycidas. Classification (NCBI taxonomy): domain Eukaryota; kingdom Metazoa; phylum Mollusca; class Cephalopoda; order Sepiida; family Sepiidae; genus Acanthosepion; species Acanthosepion lycidas. Next base: position 23,943,295 of record OZ010599.1, read on the forward strand.
AATAATAATATAGATTGTTAATGCTTAACAAAACATAGTCTAATAAATTACTCGAGTTGGACATCTTTAAAGGCGAGCATATCATTTTTTGCAAACAAAGTGCTTGATATATAAAAAGAATAGCTAAAAATAATGTAGGTATTGTGGGAACCTAACCTACCTACAAATGGACTATTCCACACTTATATCATGTGGCTACCAACTATGAGTTGGGAAGTCACCAGTGAGAGAAAGTACTCCCCTGTCCACGTTTACTGTTGTATTAGGTTGGTGCAAAAATAATGTCGTTTTCTCACATATGTGAGAAAACGACATTATTTTTGCACCAACCTAATACTTCTTTTACCGAGAATATATTATTAAACCTTGTATCCAAGTCCGAGTTATCTTTTATGGTTCAACACCATAACAGTAGGTAACTATACTATGAGGGTCAGCTGGAAAGTTCATAGGCTGACGAAGATATAAATGTAAGTAAACACTCATGTGGGTAGACTAAGAGACATGCAAGTGTATCAGACTACAACATCTTGGTCAGCCTATGAACTTTTCAGCCAGCTTTCGTGTTTTATACATTTATTCGAATTATTATGTACAACCACTGAGTTTCATCATAAATTTAGGAAGCAGAGAAAAATGGAATATTTGACTGTCCTGCCTGCAATGCTGAAGGGACGCGGCACGAAAAAAGAAGGGCAGTGCCATGTCTCTTGAGATAAAGCCCAGAAGTAGATGATCATCGCTCATTTATTATGCTATCTTAAAATAATCATCGGTCGTTTATTATGATGTTTTAAAATGATCATCAATCCTTTATCATGATGTCTTAAAATGATCATCTGTCGTTTATTATGATGTCTTAAAATGATCATCGCTCATTTATTATGATGTCTTAAAATGATCATCGATCATTTATTATGCTGTCTTAAAATAACCAACGGTTGTTTATTATGATGTCTTAAAATGATCGTCGATCCTTTATTATCATGTCTTAAAATGATCATCGGTCGTTTATTATGATGTCTTAAAATGATCATCATTCGTTTATTATGATGTCTTAAAATAAACATCGGTCGTTTATTATGCTGTCTTAAACCAGAAAATAAGCTAAAATCTGTCAATATCTAGCTCTCAAAAACTTTCGAAAGAGCTGGGATCATTAAAAGATACCATATAAATATATACTGGCGTAATTGATTGCTACTCGGATTGAGGAATCGGAGAGCAGAGTTCGAATTCCAGCCGAGTTCATTACATTCACTTACGTGCTAATACCCTTGGGAAAGGTATGAATCTACCTCTTCTCCTCCCAGCTATAGATAAATAGCAAGATAAAATGGGTTCTATAGCTTTGGGTGGCAACCGGTCTAGAAGAAAAACCCTGAATTCAAAGCTGTATATAGCACTGGCGAAACACATACTATGCAAATAAGGAAAGGGTCACTGACATCAATGATCCCAACTACAGTTGATTCCTATCCTAGATAAAAATACCAGGGGTGGCAATATTTTAATTGCGTATAGATACTTTGACTCTTGGCAGAATTGACAATCAATGCATAAATAAAACTATAATTTTGACGGGTACTATGTTAGTTATGCAATAACTGTTATATCGTAACGGAAATATATTTCCTAATTTCGGATTTTCCAAATGACTTAAAATCCATTGTCAAAGCTAGCTCTCGTTCAGTGACAATGGACACCAAATATTCAAAATTATTTCCTCAAATTGGTAGTTGGCAGTGGCAAACTGCTTTTAATGCTCATGATACTGTTGTATCTTTGTTACATGTGATGTATAGCAATTGTATAATTATAAAAGTTATCACAATACCTATGAGAAAGAACCAACAATATTTTTTTAATTTTAAAAGCTGTAGGTGTCATGCGAGACTTATGGAGACGTCACGACATCCCCCGACGCACCAAGCTACTAGTTTACAACACCACCACCCACTGTACTATTATACGGCGCCGAGACATGATTTCAAAGCAAGACCCTTGCCTCCCACATCCATGGCTGCGATTCCCGCGCTCTCAGGACCATCGATAGGGTGCACGGATTCGAACTTGTGTCTAATAAGATCCGCAGGAGCATCGTCCGTACAAACGCTCAGCGCCGTGTTCGCTGACTCGGTCACGTACTGCGACGACCTGGTGACCACCCTACCATAGTCATCTACCAGTTCGTGACCACTCTACCATAGTCATCTACCATTTCGTGACCATCTTACTATAGTCATCTACTAGTTCGTGTACCATCCTACCATAGTCATCTACCAGTTCGTGACCACCCTACCATACTCATCTACCAGTTCGTAACCATCCTACCATAGTCATCTACCAGTCCGTGACCACCCTACCATACTCATCTACCAGTTCTACCATACCATCTGCGAATTGGCGAAGACATCGCGGCAGACCATGCAGTCGTTGTTGCAAGGACGTCGTCCGCCAGGACATCCAGCTGATTAATCAGACGCTGGAGGGTGTTCCGGCGCTCAGCCAAGACTGTGGAAGCTTGAAGAACTCTCGTGACTCTCGTGAGCCCAACGCTTTCATGGTATCAGATTTAACAGTAGTAGTTTGCCATTGCCACCTGCTTTTCAGTGATAAAAAACATATCATTATTTAGTATAATAAACAGGTATTGTTACATATTAAGGTGACATGATTAACAAACCATACCAATTTAATAATAGTAACCTGATTAATGACATCGTATGTATTAGTTAAGTGTTTTAACAATTGAGCTATAACTTGGTGGATTATATATTAACAAGAATGTCTGTAAATCAATTTAAATTGAAACAATATTTTTTGTTGACTTCGTATATACTAATTAAATGCTTTGACCATTGGACTATAGTTTTTGAGTTATAATGAAATTAATTGACAAGGAATTCACAAAACAATTTAAACTGAAAAGCAGCGACATTTTTGAAGACGTCAATGAACGAGTTAAGTGCTTTGACCATTGAGCTATAGACTGGTAAATTATAATAAAATTAATTAACAGTGATGTTTCTAAATCAATTTAAACTGAAAAGCAACATATTTTTATGACTTCATTATACTAGTTAAGTGCTTTGACTATTGCGCTAAAGCTTGGTGAGTTAACATAAGAAAATGAATTAACAGTGATGTCTGTAAATCAATTTAAGCTGGAAAGATTAAATTTTTTTTGATGGTCTCAATGTACTAGTTAAGTGCGTTGACCATTGAGGTATAACCTGGGGAATTCTTATAAAATTAATTTACAATGATTTTGTAGATCAATTTAAGCCGGCGACATTTTTGAAGACCTCAAATACTTTGATCAAGTGTTTTGATCATTGATGTATAGTCTGGCAAATTATAATGAAATGAATCAACGGTAATGTCAGTCAATCAATTTAAACTGAAAAGCGACGAGGTTTTGTATTTGTAAATAAATATTTCAAGAAAAAATGTCTGAAATCAGAAACAAAAAACAAAAAAAAAATGCAACTGAAAATGTTTGCACGTATTTTAAATTTCTTACTTGTTTTCTCGATAATTTCCAACAATAAATAATTTAATCAACTTATTATGTTGATCAGTTAATACCTTGTACCGATTTTTGTAAATACGGACATCCATACACGACATTATTAGTAGTAACTCTTGTAAATTTAAAGCCAAAGTACCTAAAATTCAGTAAAACATTAGACTATGGATAATGTTTTCCTAAATTTTTAAGATTACAGGGTAGTTAAAAATTATATAAAAAGGACCTCATGTTATATGATACCATTAATTTTTACAGATATGTCCCTCCGTAGAAAAAAAAAAATTAGATAAACTTCTGTCTGTCAGTCAAGCTGTCAACACCTTAAACATCTACTTCCATGTCAAAAAGTCCATTTCTGCGATATTTTAAAATAAAGTAATATTTGTTTCAAATCAGATTAGTTCGACTTTAAACATGCTAATTTTCTTCAAATAAAGTTTCAGAAACGTATATTTTATTTTTGAAACATTTTAAAAAAGGGTGAATTATATTGTGCTAACAGATTATTAGAAGTGGCTGAAATAAGCGATTTTAGTGATTAAAAAAGAACTATTTCCAGTCAATTTAAATTAGTTTTGAAATACAGTCAAGTTTATTGCTTATCGGTAATATTAAGTAATATTCATAAAATATTCAAAATAGCTGATGTAGAACAGACATTATATATATATATATATATATATATATATATATATATATATATATATATATAAGGCAGTTGTCTGTGTGTGTGTGTGTGTGTCTGGCTAAAACTAAAAAACTACAATAGTTATGACCAAGTAAATATGTATACAGTCACATTATCACCCCAGCCAGCTTTTTGTAAAAGAATATTATCATCTTTTTAACTCTGAGAATTTCGAATGGATTCTCATGCATTCTAATTTTAAAATATCTTTGTAAATACAAATTAGACGATTATATTTTTTTTTTTTTACAAATATCTGGCTTGGGTGATGAGTCTGTATCTGTATATATATATATATATATATTTATTTTGTACTGAATTACTGCAGTTTGTTAGTTTTAGCCGGACGGACACACACACATACACACACACACAAACACACAGACAACTGCTCTTTATATATGTATAAATAGATAGATAATTTGAAAAAAGCTGAATGAACTTATATCTAAGTTTGAATTGCCTGAAAACAGCATTAACAAAGTATTTATATTATTATATTAAATCGAAAAATAAAGTGTCTTTTTGATTAAAAATGTGTAGCTGCCTAAGATCCCCATCCCACCCGACGCTGTTATTTGTTAGCACGGTATTTTCTTAAATTTAGGGTTTTTTTTTAAACAAACCAAAAGAAAATAATGAAATTTATTTTTTAAAGATTGAATAAAAAATTATTTTCCATAAGATGGCTGAAAAATATGAATAAATTGTCCATAATAAACTATTTTTCAGAGATCTTCCAAGCAACGCCGGGTATCCAAGCTAGTATATATATATATATATATATATATATATATATATATATATATATATATATATATATATACTAGAATAATCCTAAGGAGCCAGGCAAATCTATCTACGTTTCATCTAAACGAATCTTCAGGGTTTGCTTGGCTCCCTAGGATTATTCTAGTTTATCGCTCTACTTAGCGTATTGAGCACTCTACGTTTTAGTCTTTCTACTCGTTTGAGTTTTTTTTTTCTTTGGACTTGGAACTTAAGCACTTGACAATTGGTTTCGTCTTGTTTTAATGTTCCTTCTTTTTTTATTTCCAATTTTTTCCTCGGGTACCGATTTGTTCTACTACAAGTTGAGCTATCCGAGGTTTTCCAAACGAGTATGGTCATTTATATATATATATATATATATATATATATATATATATATATATATATAGAGAGAGAGAGAGAGAGAGAGAGAGAGAGAGATTGATAATATTAGTGGTCAATATATATATATATATATATATATATATATATATACATAAATTCCCAAGAGGATAGAATCCAGGTAGAACTCAAATGTTCACGACAGAGTAAGAATATAATATAAAAGGCTCAAACACACAGTTAATGGTCCCAGTCCATGGTTATAATTTATTACATTGGAATCGTAATCACGATCTAATTCATCATATATATACAGGATTAATGGGAGTAGAGGTTTGTCACTTAGTTGATTGATGTTACCTTCAGCATCCCGACTCCAGAGTTTCCGTCCATATTTAGAGGGTCAGATGGTATCAGCAATTTACAGCTTATATTTTTTCGATTTTTTTAAAAATTTTATGCACATTTAACACTGGTGTAAGTTTTCTTTTGTGTTCCTGCAATCTTTGAAACGTTATTTTTTGGTGGCTACACATATATAAGTTGTTATCCTTGGTTTTGTTTTCATTTTCTTAAACAGTAAAATTAATGACAACCGGCTTAGTTTGTTCTAGATGTTCTGCTAAAGAAAGATCATGCTTCCGACAGCAATCGAACCTGTGTTCTCTTTTCGAATCCTGTCGGAGGCACTTTAGTAGAACTTCTCAAACTTAACCGGTCATTAATCACATTGATTAAGAAAAAAAAAAAAAGGATAGCAACTCAAATATTTATTACCCACTAAAAATAACGCTTACAGTAATAAAGAAATAATGTCAGATAAAAAATCCATTCAGTATATATATATATATATATATATATATATATATATATATATACATATATAAATGACAATAGGAAAACTGTAGTAGTTGCTGACGCGTTTCGTCCTATGTGGACTTTCTCAAAGCAAAAAACGAAATGAATTTATTTAAACAAAGTAACTAATAATAAAAACAAAATGTCTTTAGCTCTCTTACTGCTCTCCCAAACAAACATGCTCAACAATATCGTGAAATCAAAAGAAAATTGTTGAATCCGTCAACACAGTAATAATAACAATATCTCCACACGTGACAGTAATTGACGTCATTTTCAGTTAAAAGTATGAAAATAGGGTTCTCTAAATTCTTCCAGTTGCTAAGGACATTTTGTTTTGTCATAATTAGTTACTTTGTTTAAATAAATTCATTTCGTTTTTTGCTTTGAGAAAGTCCACATTGGACGAAACGCGTCAGCAATAACTAGTTTTCCTATTGTCATTTATATTTATAAATATTGTCTTTTCCACAGGTTAACTCTGAGAAATTTTCATATATCTATATATTGACATTATATATACATATATATATATATATATATATATATATATATATATATATATATATGTATAGAACATAACTATTTAAAGAGAAGATATGAAAATATATTTATAGCAATATTACAACTATTAACACGTTTAAAAAACTACATTACATCACCATTTTCCTATAGATCCATTGTTCATGAATCGAACTTATCTCTTCCGAATTCAAAAAATCAATATATATACGAATACGCATGTGATATACTTTAATGAAAAATCAAACGAAAGTTTTCAAAACATCCTGCAGCGTCTCACTAACTTATACACACTTTAGCATCCAGAATGTTTTCTTACACTTATTTGATTTTGATCTGTTACTTTCTTACACGTGGCACGAATCCAATCAAAACATCCTACTACATCTAACTTTTACACACTTTAGTGTCTAGAATTTTTGCCACACTTATTTCAATGTTATCTGTTCATTACACGTATCTAAGCAATAAGAAATAACCAAACAAGGCATACCATTAATCTGTGTCTCTTTGCTTTTTATTATTTTTTTATCATTTCTATCTTGATCTCTGACGAAGCTTTAATAAAGTGAAACATTTTAGATTAAGATATGTTCCCTACTTGTTCTTTTTGTTGGATTCCTATCCATTATCTATCTATCTATCTATCTATCTATCTATCTATCTATCTATCTATCTCATTCAGTTACTATCTATCTATCATATTTATTCAAAAATTATAACATAAACATGTTATAACATTACTACAAAAATAGCTATTTTGTTTCAACACTTCTGGTGCCTTGTCAAGTGATGGTGTTATTACTTGAATCAACACCATCACTTGACAAAACACCAGAAATGTCGAAACAAAATGGCTATTTTTGTAGTGATGTTATAACATGTTTATGTTATAATTTTCAAATAAATGCTATTTGCTCTACTCTGTATTGAGCACTTTTTAAGAATAGCGTTTTGGGTTTTATATATATATATATGCATGTACGTATGTATGTATCTTGATGAGAAAAATATTTTTGTATATATTTTATGTTTTATTTGTCATGCAGGAGTGCAATAAAGTCTTTGGGAAATGACGAAATTTCCCACTACTGCTGCAACCTTCGCCAGTGCTTGATATTGAATAGTGTTCTTTTGAACTGGATTAAATTTCAAATTGCAAGGATGTTAATGGTCCCAGTGCGAGAGTCGACAATCCTTTTGGTCGTGGCACCTGATAAAGATATTTATTGCCCGCTTTCAATCCTTTTCCCACATGGCTCTGTCTCTCGCTTCGGTCAGCGGACGCCTACTGTATGGAGAGGAGGCAAGCTGCATAGTTGAAAAAAAACAAACAAATAAAGCCTTTCCACATTGTCTTATGATGAGTATATTAAAATGAGTGTATTTGCAGGAAGATACCGTTTACCAAAAAGCTTTACCGTGATCTCGCATATCAACTAAATAAAAAAAAATAGAAAAATTATGCAACAAATATTTTGTTATCCACTTTTTGTATAATATATGGAAAATACGTAGATATCTGTCTGTGTATGTGGGCGTCTGTGTGTGTATGTATTTTTGTTTCTCTCTCTCTCTCTCTCTCTCTCTCTCTCTGTGTATGTGTGTGTGTGTGGAGGCAGGGTGTGTATATACAGAGTGGACCAAAAGCAGGTATACAGTTGTTTAATTATTTATCTACTGTCCAGACCTTTTATTTTTTTACGTGGTGTTGTGAATAATAGCAAATAATTTGAGTCGCGAACAAAGAAAGTGGATTCTGAAGCAGTACTGGAAGTTTTGAAAATGCCGAGCAGATGTGCAAAGCATGGAGAGAAGCATTTGAAACTGATCCACCAATACGGCTGACTATTTATCGTATAAGAAATAAATTTGAAAATAAAAAAGGGTTCAGTGCTTAATGCACCGAAATTTGGATATCCTAGGACAAGGGTGGGGAACGTGCGGCCTTCTGGGTCATCACGTTTTGCCTTCTGCAAATTTTCAGCTGGGCTGTGGAACCAGATAATTTAAAAACGTTGGAGAGAGCTGAAGCCAGCAAAAAAATATACTAGCTCCAGCTCCAGTTCCAGCTCCAGTTCTCTAAACTAAAAGTTCACAATAAATTTTCCTCTGTCTCAGCAATAATTAAATTCATCATTCTGACCTTGTGTTACTGATGATCAAAAATACACTACTAGTGTGGTTTGAGGTGGCTAAGGTTTCTTCTCAGATGTTAACTTGGAACCATTAAGATCTTTTTTATATACATCATCACACTAATATTATTCTGCTTGTAACAACAGTCTTCTTTAGTTAGTGACTTAGTAACGTGTCTCTTTGTTACGTATTAGCTAAGTTTTCACCTTCCACTTACTAACAATTTCAGTTGGATGTCTTCGTTTTCCTCTTTTTCTTTAACTATGACTAGCAGCATGGCCCGGCGTTGCCCGTGCTTGATTCAAAAATCGTACGACTCATACAGCAATCGCTATCACTTGACTTAAAATATTTTTGCCCTTCCTTGCCTTTAAAGGAGTGCCTTTTGCCGTGCTGATGTTGCTACATGCCTTACTTCTTGCCTATCTCACACTGCAAATTTTTTCTAAGCTCTATACTAAACATTAAATCTGTTACGAAAAAAGAACTAAACAAAATGAACATAAAACGATCAGCTTTAAAAAAAAGGACTCGTAACTGGAAAAACCGAATGAAAAAAGAATGTTAACAGCAAATACTTTTTCACACCCAACCCAGTTCTGCGGGATCAGAATCAACGTTGAATTTAAGCAAGCGAATGAGCCAATTGGAGTAAAGTGCCATGAAGATTTAAATTTTTCCCCACTTGTGACGAATGCAACTATTGATTTTTTTTGCGTGCTAGCAAGCTAGCTAACATTCGTGTCAGTCAGCTGTTGGCTGACCAATAGAATCTTTCTGCCTATTCATGACAGCCAGCTATAGGCTCTCACTCTGGCCAGTACAAAATGGCCGCAAACTACATGAAAACTGCTGTAGAAGCATGAAAAAATCGATTATTTCCACTATCGATAGGAGTTGGGAAATGCAAAATCGGTCTTGTCCTTTCCGCTTACTTGGAGCATGTGCATGTAAATTTTGGTGCAAATCCGTCGAAAATTACGGCCGTGCATTCGTTACACACACACACACACACACACACACACACACACACACACATCCTGCCTTTTGTAGACAGAGATAAGAAAAACTCGATAAAAATATTTGAAACCAAAAAAATCGTACATTCTGTATGAAAAAAATTTTTAGCTTGAAAGAAGACCACAAAATTGAAACCATCTTTTATCAGTGTTTATATATATATATATATATATATATATATATATATATATATATTTCATACCGTAAGTATGACTATTGTAGAAAACATGTAGTAGAAAGAAAATGAAATTATTTATTACAAAAAATTTAAAACCACTAACCTTATAGTCAAAAATAATCAGTCACCTGCAAGATCTAAATTGCAGAGAACCAATATTATTTACGAATTTACATATAACTGTGTTCCTGACCAATCCAAATTTGTAAATAATTATATTGGATATACATGTTTAACAAGAACGCTATATCTCTCTGACCATAGCTCAATGAGGTCAAATTTAAATACACATGGAGACCTACCAAACTCTATCCGTAACATACTCGTTGATAATACAAATATAATATTATCATCTACGTGTACAAAAAAGATAAAAATAATGGAAGCATTATTAATAAGAAAAGAAAAATCCAACACTCAATAATATCAACTATAAACACGGCCACAATGTGCTGATTGTGTTTGGAAAATAAAACATTCCTATAACTCTAGATACATACATAGAACAATGCGCATATTTAGTTAAAAGTAAATTAAAATTCATGCTTGGTAATGGCTAAAAGTAGAGCCGAAAGCGTTTGGAAAACATTGGATAATTTTTATATAATTTATGTGCTGAAAATAAAAAAAAATATTTAAAACATGAGAAATTATATAAAAAAAAACTCAACCACCACACCTTGTCAGTTGTTTTCAACCAAACTTGCATATATATATATATATATATATATATATATATATATGTGTGTGTGTGTGTGTGTGTGTGTGTGTGTCTTGTTTTTTTGTTTTTACTGATTTTGTTTATTTCGAAATGCATATTGATTCTCAAAACTTGATGTTTTTAACCAAATGCAATGTTCAGAGATTTTGTTTTTTTATTTTTGGCATTTTACACAACGTAAAAATTATCTTTGCAAAAAATGTTAAAAAAAAATTAAAAGGAAAAGAAGGAAAATAATAAATGGTTAAATGAACAACAGGCTGATCCTGAGGCAAAAACCGGTTTCAATAGAATTAGAATTTTGTTAAGATCTGTGAAAATTTCTGTAGATTTGCTTCCTCCCAAATTAAATTATGCCATCATTTACAATCGGACATCTCTCTTGTGAAAAAAGTTCAATGATATCTGGTTCTGTGAACACGGAATTATTCACCCTTAGTTTGATCTGTAGTTGTTTAAAATTGCAGTCCGATTTTTTTCCAGTATGTTTTACCGAGTTTCTTATTCCACAGCTCATGCAAGTAAAAAGAGATATTTGTTTGAGCTTGGAAAGTGAAAGTGAAAGTGAATGTAAACCACAATTAAAAAAAGATATTTTAAGGATTTCGCTTTAAAAGAAACAGCCACAAAATGTTTATGTATCAACTATCTCAGATTATTTTAATTTTGAATCCATCGATATTTAATAGAATTTCTATTTTCATAATTCTCCACAAAATGCAGACATTTTATGGTAAATATTTCGTATTTAATTGTCGCTGAGTTGCTACGGAAAAGTTCATGGAATTTGAACAAAGTACGCGAACCAAATGTAGGGGATATTTTGCTGCTGTCCTTTGTGAGCAGTACTCCTTGTGGGTTAGTATATAAATAGCAGGCAATGGATTCCTTCAAAAAAATGGTGTCAGCTATGTGTTTGGGTAATTGTTTTCATACTAATATTCCCGAACTTTCAATTTCTCATGATCTTATTATTTCTATCTATCTATCTATCTATCTATCTATCTATCTATCTCATTTGATATATGTCTTTCTTTGTTTCTATCTATCTATCTCATTTGATATATGTCTTTCTTTGTTTCTATCTATCTATCTATCTATATATTTCTCTCACAATCTAGGAATTATAGTTTCTTCGTATCTGATCAAATCTATCTATCTATCTATATATATATATATATATATATATATATATATATATATATATATATATATAGATATAGATAGATAGAGAGAGAAAAAAAGAGAAAAAGAGAGAGAACTATGACAGCCTTTTCATTATCTATCTATCTATTATCTATCTATCTATTATCTATCTCTCTCTCTCTTTATATATATATATATATATATATATATATATATATATATATATATATATATATATATATATATATATTTACCTGCCTGCCGGCCTGTGTCACTCTCTCACTATCCTAATCTAGCAATTACAATTTTTGTATCTGTTCATATCTATCTATCTATCTATCTATCTATCTATCTGTCTGCTCATTGTCTGACTTTCTCTCTCTTCTCTCTTAATCTTAACCTAGCTATTACAGTTTCTTTCTTTGTATCTGATCAGATCTATCTATCTATCCCAGTCTGTTCATGTCAGTCTGTTCCTATCTATCATTTGTATACGTATATTTTTGACATTTCTGAACTAGTTGGATGTCATGTATGACAGCCATATCAACGTCTAGATCTGACGATGCTATTTAAGAACATAACACGAACATTTTAGTTTTTGCAGCATTTGACGGTGCTTGACTGCAGTATCATAACATGCATTCAATTCTATATCTCCTGTACTAAATATGTTATAATTAATCTGTACATCGATGAATTTAACAATCTTAATTTTCATAATTGATTCAGGACAGATACCATCAGTACTGTCATTTCAGTTCCAGATCATAGCTTATTGCCCTTGAGAAAACATGAATCCATTTCGTTTCCTCCCAGCTATGGATTAAATATAAATATAGTGGGATCTTTAGCGTTCGGTGGCTACCAGTTTAAAAGAAACAAATTTGAATTTAAAATCATAGAGAATGCAAAGAGAAACCATTTCATTAACTTTCCTAAGAAGAATTAAGATAATAAACTATTTATTGCTATTAAGTGAAAATGGACGCTGTGAAGAGCCATGAGCGTCTAAGTTTCGAAGAGACAAAACAGTTAAGTAAAAGAGTAAGCTGAACACCCTCTTTCCCTTATCTATCTATCTATCTATCTATATATATATATATATATATATATATATATATATATATATAGAGAGAGAGAGAGAGAGAGAGAGAGAGAGAGAGAGCTATGACAGCCTTTACATTATCTATCTATTTATCTATCACTATCTATCTCTCTCTCTCTCTCTCTATATATATATATATATATATATATATATATCTTTCAAATACTCAGAGAGTGACAATATCAACCACTTAAAAAAAAGAGCATAGAATAGGCTGCGATAGGGGTATAGTTTCGCCCAATACTGCAAATTGCTGCAAAACCAAAACATTAGCGTAAAAAGTCAAGTCAATATCTTAATTAGCCTCGTCAGATCGAAACTTTCATATGGATGCCATTCATGGCGCCAAACACGTTCAGAAATATCTAAAGTGTTAGTTGTATATAACCACGTTCTAAAATCAATGGTGAAGAATCGCTTTAAACATGTGAAGCTTGGTGGTCTGGGCGAAAACCATCTTTCGTCGAACATCGTGAACTGACGCTACCGAATCAAAAAGAACTATACCAAATAAGAGAACTCACATAACCTGAGGACATTCAACAGCAGCAATAACAGCAATAACTAAAATGGATAACATATGTAACGTGAAGAGAAAACAATGACATAATCAAGATGGTGATGTTCCACACTACTTCAAACAAAAGGTTAGGAAGGAAACCCCCATCAATACAGGAAAGAGCGACAACAGCAACTAGACTTGAGGAAACTGTTTTCCTGAAAAATGTTCTTAAGAAAAAGATTTGATAAATTTCAACCGCCTGTAGTACTGGTTGCTCGGTCAATGAATGTCAAATGTTTCCTTATAAGGAAACAGCTAATATTACCATTACCATATGTAATATGTAATATGTATCCTATTATATATGACAGTGGATTCGGGACAATTTCCTCGCAGATGAAGAACAGACTTTTGGCAACAGTGATGTGGTTCTACAGAAAGATAGTGAGAATACCATAGATGGAACATGTGAGCAACGACGAATTTTTAAGGAAAAAGAAAACTAAAAAGATATTTATAATTAAAATCAAACCAAGAAAATTGAAACTTCTGGAACACATTATGAGAAATGGGGGCTGGTAATATATTTTCTTTCAAAAATGTATTTCCGGTAATATTTTCTTCATCAAAAATGTATTGCAAGCAATTTTTTTCCCGTAAATATATGGCTGATAATATTTTTTTCTTTCAAAAATGTATGGCTGGTAAAACATTTATCATCATAAATGTATGGCTGGTAATATTTTTTCATAAAAAATGTTTTGCTGGTAATGTTTCTTTCTTCCAAAATGTATTGCTAGTAATATTTTTTCTTCAAAAATATATAACTGGTAATAATTTTTTCCAAAAATGTATTGCTGGTATTAAAACCTATTTTTATACTTTCAGTGTTTTGACTCCAGTTTGGGGGTTAACTGTTTGCCCATATTTGGGACCCTAACAGGTGCTACCACCCCGGGTCAGGGTGGACCTGGAAACACCAGCAATTAAGAAATGATTCCATGCTCCTCAAAACCTTCTGATCAGAGGCCTTGCTGTCGGATGTAGTTTATCGTCTTACCCAGGGCGTGGATATAGTTTATCGTCATACCCAGGAAAGTGGGATGATAACATCATGATTCATTGTGAAAAGGGTGCATTGGGCAAAAAAGTTTGAGAACTATTGGGCTAGAGGACAACAGAGAACAATTTACCTAATAATTTTTGTGAATGGATTGCAGAGCAGGGATAAGAATAAACGAGTCAAACATTAATTAAAACTACAAGGGATAGAAGTTGTGGAGAACGATGATCACCCACGTCCTGAAGGGTTATAGGGACTCATTTACTGTTGGACTAGCCACTTCTATTATCACAGTTTCTTTTCTAGCACTTCCCATCTGTGGAACTTCCTTCCGATTACTTACTCCCCTGCCACATAAAATCATCAAAAAATTTAAATGCTAAGCCAGTCGCCATCTCCTGTCTTCCTAAATCCTGTTTTATTTTTGTCCTTTCTCATCACTAAAATCTTCTCATCCTCTTTCACTCCAAGTAACCCCTTGTATCTTACTGGCATTATCGGCTTGCTTGGGGTGAAATGGTTAACAAAAAACAAACCATGCCACTTCTACGGAGTAGAATCATCCTCATTTCCCCAGTGTTCCAAATGTAAAAATATGGTCCCATTGAGTCAGGACACATCTGTCTATATTTCTGAGATGAGGCATTGTAATTATTTAAATAATTTCAATTGTTCGGACTGTTGTTCTCATCTTTATTGTCATATTCACGACGTTTTGGTCGTTGTACCCTCCGGCCTTCTTCAGATGATTGGAATTTCGGACTGAAACCTTTATTTCATCCACTGGAGGGTAGAGTGTTCTAGTTCCACGTGCCATACCTCTTTCGGATATCTCAGTTATCTCCCTTTAACTTAAATCTCCAAGTTTTTGTTCACCCCTGCCAGTTATTGAACTCACAAGTCCTTGGGTCAAGTCACTGGATCCAACCAACGCTTTTATGCACTGGTTCGAACAATGTGAATAATGTAAATAATTACAATAACTCATTTCAGAAATATAGACAGCTATATATATTAGGTTGGTGCAAAAATAATGACGTTTTTTGATATATTTTTTAACGTCAAAAAACGTCATTATTTTTGCACCAACCTAATATTCACACACACACACACACACACACACATATATATATATATATATATATATATATATATATATATATATATATATATATATATATATAAACATCTTTAGTGATTCAGATATCGAAGTGTTTTCAAATATGAGACATGTTGAGTATCACTGCGATGTCATGCAACCTAAAGATTCACTGTAAAATACGGAATACATTTGCCAAACAAACTATTATCATTACGGGTCTCCAGAGAAAGGAGTTAATTTCGTGGGATCGAAATAAATGGGGATCCGATGCTGCAAGGTCTTAAGGGGCTCCGCGGCTCTTGTAGGATATCCGAGACAAGCTGGACCAATTTCCGCCGTGTATTTCAGCTGTTACAACCACGACTAGATAAACAGAATCACTTTCAATATTTCTTACAAATATCACCCAGTGTAAATAGCATCACACTTTCTTCGGATTCAAACAGGATTTGTTAACAGTGGCTGCATATTTTTCGACCCACATTATTGAAAACAATCCCTGTGATCATTCTTCTCAATAACGGATCATTTTTTGTTGCTCTTCAGCAGAGAATCGCTATCCAAGAAATTTTTTATCCGTTAAATCCTGTGGCACCCAAACATCTTCAGCGATTTACGTATCCAATTGTTTTCAAATGCCTTACAACGCGCGTATGAGATATGTGGAGTATCTCTGCGAGATCCCGTATTGCGTCGCCAAGAATATTTTTACTCAGCGTTTCAATTTAATCATCAACAACTGCGGGGCTATTGGAACATCTTTGGTTTTACAGATCAAAACTTTCAAATCTTGACCTAACGAACGACTTACAAACAGTACTTTCTGCAATGGCAGCATCTCCATAAATGGCACATATTTTTTTCCTTTTTGTACAGCGGTTTTTCCTATCCAGAAATAGCATCAAACGGCGAAAATGCATCTCATTTTCTTTCATTTTCACTTTTAACGTAAAATCATTTAATTTTCATAATCCACACACGAATCATATAGTGATTTTCCAAGCGTAGCTTAGATGTGGCACAAGGCCGAAAGTATGGGGCACCCAGTGAGGATCGAACTCACGACTCAGTTGTAATTGTTCTAGCGAGACAAGCTTGCTAACCTTTACACCGCCTCGAGGTGCCCCACACACGAATCATCTAGAAAAACAAAGATCAGAACAATTGTCGAATATAAATAGTGCAAATAATGATAATTCCTCATCCCAGAAATCCCGATATAAATTATGTTACTGGAAACCTTTGCATCAACTTGCTGTATATATGCGCATGCGTGTACATTTTTTAAAAATAATTTCACCCCAAACAAGGCGATAATGCCACTAAGATGTCAAGGTTTACTGAGAGTGAAAGAGAATGAGAAAACGTTAGTGAGGATAAAGAACAATAAAAGAACAGAATTCAGGAAGGCAGAAGATGGCGTTTGACGTCGCATTTAAATTTTTGAAGACCGTAGGTGATAGGAAACCAGATTTCCACAGGCAAGAATTGCGAGAAAAGAATATATCAGAATAGAACTTACGGTTCCATCTAGATATTTTAATAGTAAGATGATGAGACCGAGTTGCCAATCTAGTAAACGCTTAAATGTACCAAGGAAGAGAGATCATTAGAACATCTGCTATAAAAATATTTATAGAAAAGACTGAGGTAAGCCAGGTCACGGCGGTGTGAAAGTGACCGAAGTCGAGATGCCAGGTCAGATAACATTCAGAATATGTCATAAATTTCAGTCACGTGTGAAACAAAATCACATATTCAAACGCCACCTATTAAAAAAAAAACATACCGATCTTCCGTTCTAACTCCCTATTTCTTGAGCCTATCCTGCTACCGGAGCTATGGTTAACATTTTTTCCTAAAGTATTTTCTGATTGAGTAAAAATTTATTCTATCCCCCCATTTTCCTTCACCGTTATGAAATATAAACTTAAATCATTTAATTGTATTTGATTCTACTTTGGAAGTCCACGTGTTTTATTAATTAGTGCTTCGGCAGAGTCCAGTCACAAGAAGAAGCCTGGTTGGATGTTCTTTCAAATGATTTAACAAATAATGTGTTCTTCTCAGGCGAGTTGATTGCTCATTAAAAAGAAATCCCCATGAACAGAAAGAAAAAGGGAATAAATTTTTAATCATTTCCAGCAAATCTCTTCATAATTCTTTTTTTAAGCCAATTAACAGAATTTGATGTTTGAAATTCAAAATAGCCAGAAATTCCCGCCAAAGGAGAGTTAAGCGCTTTCAGTTCAATTTCTCTCTGGTTAATTTAAATAACGGATGAACAGGTTTTTCTTTTTAAATTTTTCATTAAAAAAAGATTATTTATTTGTTTATTTGAATCAATAAAACAAAAAACTGAAATCCAATTAAAATCCTTTGTTAATTTTTGATGACTTTTAATGAAAATAAAACAAAAAGATTTCCTTTTCTGAATCTTGCTTTTCTCAAACAATCTTCCTTTCATTAAACTCAAATTGACTGTAAACAATTGATAGAATAATTGTTATATATAAAGTGAAAAATAGTTTGTTAGTCTGTTCGTTATACACTACCAAACCGTTTCACGGAGAAGCTTCATTTTTGATATGCACTGTTATTTAACACAGTGGAAAGGTTTCACATATTTCTTTTTTTGTTCTTCGAGTGGTAAGTGAGTTTCTAATTTGTTTTTCTTTTAATTCAAAAATATCTATAACAGTTTGTAACGGAAGTGAAGAGCACTATGAACTGCCAACTACCTTCGATGAGGCTGCCCTTCCCGATCAATCAAAAAGACAACGCTCGTTGTGCTGCGTATTCAAGAGAGAATGGCCGACATGAACCCGAGAACGTCCGCTTGCAAAAAATGTGCTCCCGGCGGTTGGCTGAGCGGTGGCTAGAATTTATTTATACAAATGATTCGTGTCGTGCATAGTGAGATTATCGATGTTTCTGGGTTCAATATTAATAGACGGATTTCTGCTTCTTGAGCAAATGAGTCACCCGTATTGGGGAGATTCCGATTGGGGAGATTCTGATTTCCTTTTTGTTCGTCCTCGCTTTCTGTATCCCGGTTACGCACGACCTTCTTTTGCGCCGTTCCTGTGTGGAATTCTTCGTCGCCTCTGCCGTGGACGTGTCACTGTTTTATTGGCATTTTTTCTACTTGTCTCCGATGTTGCATGTTTGTTCCGTCCCACCTCGTTCGTGTTCCGGCAGCAGAAAAAACAATTTCACAGTTACTGTTTGTAACCATTTGGTGTAAGACTATAAATTCTCTTATGAATCTCCAGACAAAAAATAAATAGTTCTGTGTGAAGTGGTATGTGCATATCTACCGAGGAGGTATATATACCAACGAATATGTTTTCAACAAGACGATGCAGGACGAAACAAAGTACAAGACAGGCTGATGTTTTATGAAATGTTTGTTCCATATTGCTCTTTCAAGTATCGATGGAGACTACCTACCTAACCTTTTCAGGAAAATAGTGTTCTCAAGTTCAGTAGCTGTTATCGCTCTTTCCAGTATTGATGTAGGCTACCTTTCTAAAGTTTTCAGGAAAATAGGTTTCTCATGTCCAGTAGCTGTTATCGCTCTTTCCAGTATTGATGTAGGCTACCTTTCTAAAGTTTTCAGGAAGATAGGTTTCTCATGTCCAGTAGCTGTTATCGCTCTTTCCAGTATTGATTGAGGCTACCTTCCTAACCATTTCAGGAAAATAAGTTTCTCAAGTTCAGTAACTGTTATCGCTCTTTCCAGTATTGATGGGGGCTTCCTTCATAACATTCTATTTGAAGTAGTGTAGAATGTCAACATCTGATGAGGCTATTTAAGAATAGGTCTTGAGTTAATGTTAATTTTTTGTTTTTTTTCTATAAATTTATTTGATATTTTATGCCTGCTTTTATATAGAGTGATGAACATATTTGCCTCTGATATCTAAGTTTCTATCATAGATTTTACAAGTATATGAATGTACTGCTGTGTAAATTTTAGGATGACACACTCACCCAATTCCGGGTAGGTTTGCGAAATTTCCCGTTCAGAAACACCCCCACCTTTCAAGGTCTTCTCTTACTATAAGTAGCGGGATTGTATCTATCATCAGCTTGCTAGGTCTGTCACGTAGCTTACAGTTTCTGGTATTCTCTAGCTGTCACCAATCTGAGTACTGACTAGGTTTAATGTTACTTAACTTCGGTGGTCTGACAGGTGATATGACCGAAACTAAAACATTATGAACTATTCATCAGTTGGAATACATGAAAAATATTCTGTGTAAAAGTCATATAAGTATCTGTGTGTGTGTGTGTGTGCGTGTTTATGTGTTTGCGTGTACGCATGTACTATGCATATACATGTGCGTATGTATGTGTGTGTGTGTGTGTGCATCTGTGTGTAGGCATGTGTTTGTATGTGTGTATATACGCGCGTGTATGTGTTTGATTATGTTTGTGCCTGGATGTGTATGCCTGCGTGTATGAGAGAGTGTGTGCACGCATTTGCGTGTTTGTGTGCGTGTATGAGAGAGTGTGTGCACGCATTTGCGTGTTTGTGTGCGTGTATGTTCTTTACGTGTGTGTGTACGCATGCGTGTATGTGTTTGTGTATATGTATGTGCTTGCGTGTGTTTGTTTTCATGTGCGTTCGTTCGTGTGTGTTAGTGCATATGTGTGTCCTTGCGTGTATCTGTTTGTATATGTGTGTTCATGTGAGTGTGCGTGTTCTGCATGCCAGACAAAATGTCAGCTTGAAGAACAGCCGGAAGCCAAATGGAGTGAAAGAAGAATTGGAAATTCAAGTTTAGAGAAAAAGATTGAGAAACGTTGTTTAAGGCATAAAGCTAAATCAAAACAAAAAAAAAAAAAAAAAAAAAATGACGCAAAAAAAAGAAAAGAAAGACAATCTGTAATTAGAATGTTTTAGAAGCCAGTACCGGGGAAAAATGTGACCCAGCTTCACACCCTTGAATTGTCCCCTGCCCCCTTAAGAGAAAATGAAGGAGAAACTCAATAACCAAATCCTCATAAAAAAAAAAATGCTAAGACCTTCATTGCTCTTCTGTGATTTGGAAATGAATTATTCTTAAAATCAACTGATTTCGGGGAACTGTTCTTCTCTTTGTCTTTACCTATCTATTAGGTTGGTACAAAAATGTCGTTTTCTCACATATGTTACTATGTGAGAAAACGACATTATTTTTTGCACCAACCTAATATTCAGGACAATGAAGCTCTTAACACTTTTTATCTGGGCTAAAACATAATATATAAAACAACATGCCTGCCCGCACACACAATTCCGTAAAATACTTGTCGAAAACACAATTATACTTCGACATGAAAACAATAGACAAAAACTAAAAATCCTTGAAGCATTATACATCAAACAGTTGAAACCCAACCTAAACAAAATCAATTATGGCATCACTACAAATATTCTTAAATGTCTATAATTGGTAACAGAAGCCATTGGTTTATACCAACGGTTTTCGATTCATACTTCTACAATTCACTCTCGTGTGGTCATGTGTGACGTCATGAGATGCAGTGCGATTTTCGCTTCTAGCGTCTTATATGCGCGTGTTTATCGTTGCTTAGAAATCATCTATGTAAACATTGACAGACTATCATCACTGTCGTGTCCGTATATTGTTTAATATGTTGTAATTGACATCTTTGATAATGGCTTAAGTAAGCCGAAAGCTTAGATTGTATTAAAAAATATGGATCACTACTGTAAATTTCTTTCTTCTTTCAACGATAATGTTATTAAACTTATCAGAAGTTACGAAAAAAATTTACATAAAATAAATAGACAACACTTGTCTATATTATTTAATGAAACGTGTGTATATATATATATATATATATATATATATATATATATATATATATATTGAACAATAAAAAAATAAAAATCTTTAGACACACTGGGTTGTAGATTAATATTCTTTCGTTTTTTTTTTTTTATTATTATTTCATTTAGATTCCTCGACTAGTTTCGACCAAAATGGCCATCATCGGGAGGAGAAATATTTCTGCTTGCTGGTAGCAGTAAACTACAGAAATATATAAGTAAATATATAAAGTATTAAATAATATAATATATATAAACATATATAAATATGAAAATTTCTTCGAATTAATCAGTAGAGAGACAATATTTATGAATAAAAATGACAATAGGAAAACTGGTAATTGCTGACGCGTTTCGTCCAATGTGGACTTTATATACGAATGTGTTTATATACGAATGCTACACTCATAAAAAAAGAAAATAACTCACTCAGAAGGAAAATTCTGGAGAGTGCCGCCATAGTAAACTACCCAAATATTAATCTACGCCCAGGTTTTTTCCCTATTTCACCTTTCTTAACAAAATTAATGCTCTTACAAACAAATATACACAACAGATTCATAAAATCAAAAGAAAATGGTTGAATACATCAACACAATTATAATGACAATATTCTCCACACGTGACAATTACTGACGTTATTTTTCAGTTAAAAATATGAAAATAGCGTTTCTCTACATTCCAGTTGCTAGGTACATTCTGTTTTTGTTTTTATTAGTTACTTTGTTCATTTAATTTCATTTTCGTATTTTGCTTTGATAAAGTCCACATTGGACGAAACTCGTCAACAATTACCAGTTTTCCTATTGTCATTTTTATTCATAAATATTGTCTCTCTACTGATTAATTCGGAGAAATTTTCATATTTGTCGACATGGAAAGCAAATACTTACACACACATATAGTCAGACTATACAGGAAACAATTAATATCCGCCAATTCATATAAAAACAAGAAATACTTTCTTAGAAATTGTGTTGAGGAAAAAGTTATTCCTCAGTGCTCACACAAGCTCATCAAATCGTCGCACCATATATTCCCTCCTTATACCCATGAATTTTTGAAAAATTCAATACAGGAATTAGAAGAAGAAGAAGCTATTCTTTACCATAAGGCTTATATGACAGGAAGTCACCTACAAAAACACGAACGGAATGAAATAAAAACATCAGTCAAATATAATAATAAGAAGAAAGTCCGTGTTTTACAGAACAAAGTCAACAAACTCATTAATAATAGCAAATGGTCCAAGATCGGCAGAAAAGACCTAATAACAAATTTATCCAAATTCCAACTGTCGGATACACAACTAGAAGCACTCAGCTTTGGTCAGAAATTTGCCACTGGATTACCGAAATATGATACTACGGATTACATAATTAAAAATCATCACCACAATGACTCCGATTTTACCAAAGGCTATATTCAGGGCCTAATCACAGCTACACACAAAAATACGAATGACACCCCACTTCCTCGAAGATATATCAACGCTTTAAAAGAATTAGCTAACAACAGAAACATACATATATCTACTTCTGATAAGGGCGGGGGAATTGTAATTATGGATAAACACATTTACCAACAGAAGATAAGGGAGCTCATTAATGATAATAATATCTATGAAAAAGTAAATGAAAGCATAGCTATAAAAGAAACACAAAAGTTTACAAGCAACATTAAAAAACTACTAAAAAATGAAGACTTCTCCTGGTTAAAGCTCATTGAATACCATCCAAAAACACCCATATTATATGGATTACCAAAAACGCATAAACCGAACATACCAATGAGACCTATCATATCAGGGATAGGTAGCGCTCCACATAAAATAGCCCGCAAACTAAGCAGAATTTTAACTCCACTTCTCGGCACTATTAGTCCATCACACATAAAAAATTCAGGCGACCTCTTAAACAAGCTAAAAAACATAGACATTGAAAATAAATATATGACTAGTTTAGATATACAATCTCTTTATACAAACGTCCCCATAGATAAATGCTTAAAATTACTAAAAAAACACCTAACAAATGCAAAAATCAAATTACCTATATCTACACACAAAATTATAAAAATGTGCCAACTAATTACCAAGCTATGCTTCTTTACTTTTAATAACCATTATTACAGGCAGAAATTTGGTTTGCCAATGGGATCTCCTCTCAGCGGCGTTCTTGCGTGTCTATTTTTAGAATTTCTAGAAAGTGACTCATTCAAAAATATTCTCCCTACAAACTCTTCATATTTCAGATACATAGACGACTCATTATTAATCATTCCAAAAAACACCAATTTAACGGATCTTCTCTCCAAACTTAACAACATTGAACCTACAATAAACTTCACTTTCGAAACTGAAACCAACCACACTCTTCCGTTCCTGGACATTTTGTTAATGAGAAATAATAACGAACTCAATTTTGACGTTTACAGAAAGGCTACAAACAAAAATGATCTGATCAGCTTCTACTCAAACCACCCTTCAAAAATTAAATCTGGAATTATTATAGGTTTCTATCTAAGAGCATTAAGAATCTGTAGTCCCCAATATTTACTTAAAGAAGAAACATACACAGAAAACACATTCAAAAACCTACAATACCCATATCATTTCATCCACAGCGCAAGAAGAAAGGCATACAAAATATACAACCGCAACAAGACTAATAACATAATCCGCAATAGTAAATCACATGAAAACAGATACATAATACTACTGACCAATTCTGTCACGTCCACTATCCAGAATAACCTATCCCATCTAAATAATCTTGAAATAGTCACAAACACTTCCAAAACCATTATGGATATACTAAGATCTTCAAACAATAATAGCACTAATGTTTCTGAAGCAGGCATTTATAGAATAAATTGCCAAAACTGTTCCTCTCAATATATTGGAGAAACAAGTAGAAGTTTGAGAAAACGCATTTATGAGCACAAAAGAGACCTCACAAAAAACAACTTAGCTAATGCACTAGTCATACATAGAAATAAATTCAACCATAATTTTGATTTTAAAAATGCTACACTCATAAAAAAAGAAAATAACTCACTCAGAAGGAAAATTCTGGAGAGTGCCGCCATAGTAAACTACCCAAATATTAATCTACGCCCAGGTTTTTTCCCTATTTCACCTTTCTTAACAAAATTAATGCTCTTACAAACAAATATACACAACAGATTCATAAAATCAAAAGAAAATGGTTGAATACATCAACACAATTATAATGACAATATTCTCCACACGTGACAATTACTGACGTTATTTTTCAGTTAAAAATATGAAAATAGCGTTTCTCTACATTCCAGTTGCTAGGTACATTCTGTTTTTGTTTTTATTAGTTACTTTGTTCATTTAATTTCATTTTCGTATTTTGCTTTGATAAAGTCCACGTTGGACGAAACGCGTCAGCAATTACCAGTTTTCCTATTGTCATTTTTATTCATAAATATATAAATATATACATACCGAATGTAACAGCAAAGTTGTCCAAATCGCGTAATAGCATGCGATAATTGTCCACCCCACAAAATGTTTAATATAAAAAAAAAAAAAACACTAAACTAATTGAGTTTCTTTTTTCCAGATTTTCAGATAAGATATTTAGCCATCTTGACACCGTTTGTTGTAAGAATACCTGAAAAATCCTTTCAGTTATTCATCTAGAAAAGGGAACAGGTTAAAATCGTTTTATGTTAGCCCCACTGTGTCTTCCTAACTGAGAAATGGTGAGACGAAAAAGATCATTCAGACCTTCAGTAATGGTACATACACTGGCTTCCATCTCCATCTTCATACACTGGCTTCCATCTTCAAATTTAATTCAAGGACCATCAAAGGAACGGTGAATAAGTTTTAAAAAGAAAGAACAGTAAAGAGGAAAACTAGAGCAGGACGTCACAACAGCAAGAGGGATCATCATTTCAACTTAGAGCTAAATATATTCTTATTGTTCAAACTAGAGTCCAATAGTGTTATAAAAACCTCGGAGAATTCTAGTAAGATATTTTAAATCATTTTTAAGATACAACAGTTCAAAGCTTAATCTAGCAATTGAACAATTTTGCTGCTACACGATTTGGACAACTTTGCTGTTACGCCCGGTATATAAATAAATATATAAAATAATATATATATATATATATATATATATATATATATATATATATATATATATATATATATATAATTAAAATTAAAATAAAATATATTAACAAAAAAAAAGGAATTAAAATTGAAATAAGGCATTTAACTCACTTTATAACTCGTATCTTTCTCATTACCGTATTCTTTATATATACTTCTCTCTCAAATAATGAGAAGGTAACTCTCAAATAAAAAGAGGAAGAAGACTGAACACACCTGCGAAATGGCGGAAGTTTCCTAGCCCCGTTTTCTAGTCATTGTTTAAAAATCTACCAAAATAAGAAACTCTGCGCATAACTTCCGCTATAAAAAAAAAAGAAAAATAAACGAATGCAAGAAGAAAAGAATTTTGGCCCCCCTCCCAAAAAAAATAAAAAAACATTAAGAAATTTTTTTATGTTGACCGAAACCAAGTTTTGCACCACTAGTCTGGATTCCATTTTTAAGGAATATAAACATACAGCCGACGGGCAGAGACAAGGAAGGGTCCGTCAGAGAAATCAGCCAAGCGTGTCGCGTGAAGAAGTTAAGTGGTCATCTGCTTAAAACATTTTTCCGCCCTTCTGAAGGCCGAGAAAACACAGCAGATTGACTTCTGCAACAAGTTTCCAAAGTAAACACCCTCTCGACTGCTACCTAAATACGACATGTAAGCTATTAACTACCGATCCGAACAGACTTTCGCCACCCCGAATTGCAAAGGACTCGCTCCAAACGAAATCAAATAATCATATATTATTTCGTTATACTTTTGATTCTGTTCGTTTATTTCCGAAGTTTCCAATAAATAACACAAAGAACCTCTGGCGTTTCCCCGTACTATTGCATATTATTGTGTTTGGTTGGCCAAACAGTTTGTTCACTTTTTAATTAGAACATTTACTTAATAAACCAAATGAACTTTTTGACAAAACTCAATATTTTCTCTTTTAGGCATTTCCTACCGCAAATCATGCTCCTAGAATTTGACAAACGATACGGAGAAAAGAGAAAAGTATATATTTTTCTCATCATATTTCTTAAAATAACATCGTTATTGTTGCGGGCCGGTGTACGCGTTGAGAGATAAACACGTGAGTCTCCAGAAATGCCCACAACCAATATGGCAGACTCGGATTACGAATCCACGTAAAATTAAAAAAATACAAGGACCAATATACGTGTACAAACAAATGATAATGTACTAACAATAAAGGGTTATATGCACAATAGAATATTGCTGGACAATGAACATTAATGGAGAAAGCATTTTTAAGCAATGAACATTAATGGAGAAAGCATTTTTAAGCTAGTGACTTGTTTGTATATGTGTAGTTTGGTGTAGGAGAAAGTCCTAGAAAAAAATTATGTGAAAGGTGCGTACGTACGTGTGTGTGTGTGTATTGTTCATGCGTGTCCTAAAAAGGGAAACGCGTTGACGAGTAAGCGGGAAAAGTGAGAAAAAGATGGCGAGTATTTATAGACCGGAAAGCGTCTCCTAGTAGCAGTTTCGAAAATTAGGAGGAGATAACCCGATAGTGATAGACTGATTGTTTTCTCTATCATTCAAATATTTTTAACAACATTTGCTGGTAATATTATTCTTTTTTTAGCCCTTTCTTCCTTATTGTTTGTTGTAAAATAACATTTTTATAGACGAGGGTGTATTTTCAAGATTCTAAGAAAAACGTTTCGAGTCGTAACGTTATTTTATTTTGTTTACTTTTTTTTTTTGCTCGGTAGCGAGTTTCTTACTTTATTATTTACCTCTCAAACATTTATTTTTAGCACCAACGATAGTAAAATATGTTTTCATATATTTAATGATAATTTTTTACTTTTATTCTTTTCATATTTATTGATTCGTTTCTATTATTGCCATTAAAGTAATAATTCAAAGTCGTAGATTTGATAACGAACTATTCACACCGATATCCAGTGTAAAATTATGGTCGTTCTTTGTCATGGTACAGGGCTTACGTTTCCCAGTGATCCCAAGAGCGAAGCCGTCTGGATTTCCAACTCCTGTAGGGCGACCCAAGTCGAGGAAGAGGGACCAGTCTGAACGCGACCATCACCCGAAGATCCCAATGGCGGTATCTATACGATCTCAAAGGCCAAACCGGCGGAAGAAGGTAGCGCCAGTCGGTCTGGCGTAACCAGGTCGAACCTTAACGGACCAAGAATCCAACAGCCTGATGCAACCAGGTTTACCAAATCTCGCCTTTTTTCAATGTCCCTTTGAGCCACGAGGGAGGCGCTTCTGGCCAAGTGTGTTGGCTTATCCGTTGCGAAGAGTTGTCCACCAAAATCTAATTCACGCGAATGGCATCGTCAAACTCTCTTTGATTCACAGTAATCTCCTTCATTCCGTTTTCTAAGTCGATTTCAGTATAGTTATTTAGATATTTGTACATTTGCCAGACCTCGCCTGTCTCAATCCGCTTTGAGCTGCAAAGGTGGCGCTTCTGGCCAAGTGTGCGGGCTTCTCCATCGCGCAGAGTTGTTCACCAAAATCTAATTCAAGTGAATGGCTTCGTCAACCTCTCTACTCTGGAGGTGGGACCAGGCTAAACGCGACCAACCCTCGAAGACCCCAACGGCGCAATAGGCAAAGATCTACACGATCTCAAAGACCAAACCGGCGGAAGAGGGTAGCGCCAGTCAGGCTGGCGTAACCAAGGCGGACCTTGACAGACCAAGCATCGGATAACCCAATTCAACCAACTCTTGCCAGATCTCACCTGTCTCAATCCCCCTTTGAGCCACGAGGGATGCGCTTCTGACCAAGTGTTTGGGTTTATCCGTCGCGAAGAGTTGTCCACCAAAATCTAATTCTCGCGAATGGCATCTTCAAACGCACTTTGATTCACAGTAATCTCAACCACCACCACCACCACCACCACCAGGAGAAAGAAAGGAAGTAGGGAGAGAGGATCCTGATGTGAGCGGGTGTCGACAACAAAAAATTCGCTCCGTCCATGGGATTTTCAGTATCTTTCTGTAGAACCACATTTTAGCTGCCTCACCCGTGGGGAGATTGTCCAACATTTACGGCCATATAAAAGTACAGATATAGCATAGCAATCCAGCACTTTTTTTTATTTCTTTCTGAATTAATTTATTCCGTTTCTCAGCATATATCTTAAATTTTTGAATGCTTCTTTCGCTAGTTCAAGGCGTACTTCGGATCTCGGTGCTACATCTTTCCATCCTTTGCATCTGCTTGATGTTTATATCACCAAAAGTGAGTCCTCCGCCCAAAAATAAAAAAAAAATATTTCGCTTGTACAGAAGAAAAACGATAAAAAAAATAAACAAAAGTACCTTTTAATTCATTTTTAAGGAAAAGTTTATTAGAGATCGATTTCTGTCCAAACGCAAAATTCTCTCTCTCTCTCCATCTCGCTTTATATATATATATATATATATATATATATATATATATATATATATATATATATATATATATATATATATATATATATATATATATATATATATCGTCGAGTGGTTATAACGTTCGCTTTCTGACCATGAGACCTGGGTTCGAATCAATACATGGATAGATTAATTCTCGTTTAATAACTATTGCCTGTTTTAGCATCCAAACCTAACCCACCACAGGGGTTATAAAAGAAATAGGGCGAGAGAGGATTACGATCCCGATGCTCGGATGCGAGCGTGAGCCGCCGCCGACGACGACGACGACGACGGGACTGACGGAAGCGAGTTAGAAAAACATATATATGCTCTAATCATATGCAAATCTCCACTAGTAGTTGATACAGCTGGAGGCTAAACTAATCCTAATTTTGAAGCCAAAACTACTACAGAAATAGTAGTGTTGAAGAGAATGTTGTAAACTATAATTAGTTAAAAGTATTCGCTAATATTTGTCTAGTAATTTTGTCTTCATGGTTAGAATTGGTTTAGCCTCCAGCTGTATCAAATACTATTTATATAGTGGAAATTTGCATATAAATATAAATACATACATACATGCATATATATATATATATATATATATATATATATATATATATATATATATATGTGTGTGTGTGTGTGTGTGTGTGTGTGTGTGTGTGTGTGTAAACCGTATGCATTCACTAAGGCTGTTTCTATTTTCAAAGAAACCGTGTTAGCAAATTTCTAATTTTTAGTTTTTAATACAATTTAATTTTATCTTTTTTTTTACTAAAAATAATTTCTATATTAATTTTACACAGTTCCAACATTTTAATTATCTTTTTTTCTCATCCAATTTTAATATCGCTTTTATTAAAAATAATTTTTATATTAGCTCTAAGGTTATCTAACAATTGTTCGGCCCTTGCATAAATTATCGATTCACTTCTACGATGTGGCAATTGCTTTTTCTTTAATTTACACTAGAAATAAATTTACCATTTTTCAATAAAATTGCTACGTTATTTACTAAGTTTAGTCATTGTGGAATCTTCCACAACAAACTAGCCTTACCTCTTCTTTAGGAAATGCACTCTTCCTATCTGGTAAGTAACATTCTACTTTCACACAATTATAACAAGTATTCATTGGTCAATCACCTCCAATCTAGCTTGCTGATTGGTCAGTTCCGACCAAACTGCCTGCACGCGACCAATCTGTTTTTCCCACTTTCTCCGTTTGAGCCTCTCACGTGGAACACGATCAGTATATAACCCTAACACGTGTAAACTTCCTCGAGTTTTTTCTTTCCATTCATCTCTCTCGCACGTCTCATTTCCTTGCTACCAAGTTCCAAGATGTAACCTTCAGGAACTCCCGTCTTAGTCATGGCCAGACGTTAAAGACAATTACCAACATTCACGAACTCTGAAATCACTCTTGAATTTTTACCAACTTCGCAACTCACAATTCCAAACTTTCTTAATGTGAACTCCGGTACAACTAATATCTAATCAAAGGGACACGACTCTGTCCTATCTTTTCAGCTCGCATGCATGTACATCAAACATTAATAAATCTAATTGTTATGTTTTGGAATCATTCAGTTCAGTTTTATATTTTATTCTGTGTGCTATTTACGTCAAGTATAAATTGCATTACTTTCACGCATTGTCCTGAATCACATCTTTCTTAGCCATCACATATATTGGCAACCCCGACGTTCGTCGTAGGACCAACACTACAAGATTGGTGATCTCGACATAGAAATTACAAATGATAACGCTATACCTACATATTTAGTGATCCCGTTGGGAATAAACAATAATGGTACCCTATCACTACATCATTCCTTTAGCCACCTAAAGGAATAAGGAATAATTATAAGGAAACATTCATCATCCATTGACCAAGCAGTCAGTGTTGCTGGTAGTTGAAATCTATAAAATCTTTCTTTTAAAACAATTGTTCAGGAAAATAGTTTTCTCAAGTCCACTAACTGTTATCGCGCTTTCCAATATGGATGGAATTTTACTACCTAGAAAATTTTGATAATTACCACATATTGTCTTCATATTTATTGACACAAAAGCACGTTATAGATTGCTTCACAGCTGTCCGCGTCAAAGAAAATGTGAGTAAAG
Source organism: Acanthosepion lycidas (assembly GCA_963932145.1). Taxonomy (NCBI): domain Eukaryota; kingdom Metazoa; phylum Mollusca; class Cephalopoda; order Sepiida; family Sepiidae; genus Acanthosepion; species Acanthosepion lycidas. The sequence continues at coordinate 23,974,522 of OZ010599.1, forward strand.
TCATAGGCTTGTGTTGATAAGCGAAATTTGCTGGACTCTACTGGCGGCTTGTAAAAAAGTCGCCTCTTTTAAAGCTACAGATAGGCTCCCAGCGAAAACGCGGGAAAAGTTGATTTTGCACTAAAATATGCGATTGGTTAAAATTTGAACAATCGCTAAATTTGTACTAACGAAACAAGTAAGCAAGTTCAAAACCGAAAAATTCAAAGCAACGACTGCGATAGCTAAATTGTCCTATAGAAAGGCAGTATTGATTTATTAGCCAATCGCAGACGAATAAAATGTGGACGTGGAAAAACATAGCAGTCCTTACAAAGGTTCCCGTGTTTCTGACCTTACCAATCTATACGGACGTTCAGCATTAACAATTTTCACTATCCCAAAGAACAAGATAGAAATAAAAAGCTTGATGTAGCCAAGGGAATTAGCATAATTACCAAGCATCATCTAAAAGTCCTAGAAGATGTTGAGAAGCTGTTGTTGGTGTGGATGAATGAGAGGCAGCCATGAAGTGATTGTGTGTCTGAAGATATTACATATGCAAAGGCATGGGCACTGTACGTGGGTCTTATCAAAAAAATACCAGGTGTTTTGAAGTGACCGAAAATACAAACCTGACACTAAAAGGATTTTGGAAGGATCACTTTAACATCCTAAATTGGTTAAATCTCATTGATAAAGTTTGGGAAGCAGTCACAGTGATATATTTATTTACATTATTTGTGTATAATCTTTTTAAAAAAGTACTTTAATTTTGCATAAAATACGATTTTTATTGATTTTATATCAATATTTTGGGGGTTTGGAACGAATTAATTTAATTTCTGTTATTTTAAATGTGAAAATTATTTCAACATACGAAATTTCCAGTTATGAATCCATACCTGGAACTGATTGAATTCGTAGGTCGAGGTTCCACTATATATATATATAGAAAAGTAATGGAAGCTTTAATAATAAAAAAGAAAAAGCCAACTCTTAACAATATTAACTACGAACAAGGCCACAATGTGCTAACCGTATTCGGAAATTAAAACATCCCTACCACACACTGATATATACACAGAACGCACACACTCAATTAAGCTGAAAATCAAATCATCCTTGATAATGGCTAAAGGTATAGCGGAAAGCGTTCGGAAATATAAAACATTTGGACAGTTCTTAACACCCTTTGTCCAGAAAAGAAAATTCTTGTCAGAACACAAGAAAAATTAAATAAAAAGCTTAACTGTAGTACCTTGTCTGTCGTCTTTAATGAAACATGCATAAAGGAAGAATTGCTGCCTAAATATACAATTATATATATATATATATATATATATATATATATATATATATATATATATTTTTGTTTGTGTGTGCGTGTATGTGAGAGAGAGAGAGAGAGCAAGAGAAAAAGAGAGAGAAAGATGTGGTGTTAATTCTCAGATTGTAAAATCAATTGTTGTTGATATTCCCTTTCCAGCTTTTTTCATTCGAATTTGAAGTGATTCAACATATTTTCTAGATCTACTCAACATTGCCCTTTTGCACATGGATGAAACTAAGCAATACACTTCGACCTTCTCACTAGAACTGATGTCATCATAACCTTAGGGTGGGGAGGGTATTCTATCTCCAATTACTCATCTACCTGCAGTTCTCTTCCGCTCGACATGAATTGTTTTTTTGTTTTTTATTTAGCAATGTCTGCCCACCATTTTTCATGTTTGTCGATTTTCTCCTTGGAAAGCTTTCCAGTAAATTTCCAATATATTGGCTTGGTTCTTCACAAAGATTCTCATTAAAATATACTCAATGATTTTGTCAAGATTAACCTTTTTTTTTTCTCACTATTGTTCACTAAATAAAAAGCGCCAAGAACTACTCAAGGTAGAAGGTTGTTAAATTGGGAGGTGTACGTGGAGGGAACAAGGATTGCATATTATGATATGTAAGATAGATAATGACTGACCCTGCACTTGAAAACGTGATAGATAGATAGATAGATAGATAGATAGATAATGTTTTACGGCTAATCAGCCCTTTGCAGATTATTTAAAACCTGAAAATATTTTTAGATTATAAGAAATTTTCTTGGAGATAATAATAGTTTACTGATATAAGACCTACTATTTAACCCGTAGTTGGGGATTGAAGAGATGGATTCATACCTTTCTCAATGGTATTTGCGCCTAAGTGAATATAACGAACCCGACTGGAAATGGAACTCGGCTCTCCAGTTTCCAATTCCGAGCAGTTGTCTATTACACCACCCGCACATCCAAGCTTACATCACCTGGTATTCGCAAATGATAACCAAGCTAGGTACTGACCAGTCATGATGCTGCTTAACTTTGATGATCATACGAGAACCGGTGTTTTAATATGATATGGTGGTAAGCCTTGAAGAAGTTAAGATTATAGTAATTGGTGAAGTATCCTTTTTAGAGTCTGTTACACATTGCAGAAGTTCTGGCGAAGAAACCTGAGTGAAGTGGAACTTCCTCCTCACTAATGGAATATGAAGGGAATAAGGATGACTTGACTAATTATGCCTGGCATTTAGGGTTCTAGATGTGAAGGTCTGAACTGGTGCAACCCAGGAATGTAGTTTGCCAGAAAGGAATGTAGTCTGCAATGAAAATTTACTTTAGGTTTAAAATATCACAGAAATGCGTTTTTTAACACGGCGGTAGCTGTTTCTTTAAGGTGTTGACAGGGTGACAGCTTGAATGACAGACTGAAATTTATGTAATGTTTTTCTGCGGTGGATATATCGGTAAAATGTACTTGAGGAATATAACGTGGGCGCCTTTTTATATAATGTTTAACTACCATGTAATCTTGTGAGATCAGTCTACCCGGATTTTAGGTGGAAAAATATAATCCACATGTTTTGTACACAAATACAACAGAAAATTATCAACAAAGCGAAGAAATGATTTTCGCAGAAACAGAAGACCAAGCTAAATATGACAATAACACTTATACAGGCGGATACATGTATTTGCATATTAAAAATTAATGTTCTTTGTTGTGACCATGAAGAGTCCAATATTTCATTTGTTTGAAATGATTTGTCGCAAGTGAGTCTGCAAAATTCGAAGTAATTTTTGTTGCAAGTCTGCGAAGTTCGAAGTTATTTTGTTGCAAGTGAACATGCAACGTTCACATTGATTTTGTTTCGAGTGAGTCTGTAAAGTTCGAAGTTATTTTGTTGCAAGTGAACCAGCAAATTTCAAATTTTGTTTCGAGTGAGTCTGTAAGTACGAAGTTATTCCGTTGTGAGTTTGCAAAGTGCGAAGTGATTTTGTTAGTTTACAGAGTCTACAAAGATCGAAATGATATGTACGCCAATGTGTGTGTGTGTGTGCTTAACACGCGCTAATGAGATGTGTGGGGCTTCTGACTTATTGCGTGCGATAACAGTAATTTTAAATACGGTGAACTAAGAGGGAGGAGACAGGACTTACTTTCGTCACAGCTTTGTATGTTTTTTTAGTGTAAAAAAAGTATCGGTGACTAAAGAGTTGTCATGGTAACGTGTGTCGGTGCAGGGCCTTGTTCGCTGACTATTCGTTGCATATCTAGTCGCTGACTGTTCTCATTCGACTTGCTAGCGAGCCGCTTTTATCACTATAGCTAGCGGTGCTCAGAAAAAAACGACATTATTTTTGCACCAACCTAATAGTAAGAATTATTTCTAGGCGTCTCTTATTTGTTGGTGCTTTACTTATTGGCCATAAAATATAGGAGATCATATCCTATAATCTTGAAAATATAGGAAAATATACTTCGTAATCTAAGGTTTTATTTAATTTTACGTACTTCCGCTTTAAATTTATTATAGTTATCGCTCTTATTTTCTGATATCTTGTTTGGACGTCCGTATAAACAAAACCGGCACGTTTATACACACAAAAAAAAAAATAAAAATTATTTTTAAAGTATTGGTATTCGATGAATTGTACTAAACTTTTCGATTTATGTTTAGTAAATATAGTTTTTACTTAATAACAATCTAACTGGCACGAAGTAATGCAGAAATTTATAAATTATTCTAATTAAAATTTAAAAATGAAAACAATTCTTGTAAAAATTCATTATTTAACAATAATTTTTTTTCCTTAAGACAGTAGTGTCTATATATATAACAGGTGTTCTTATTTTACAATTCAACCCCCCACCCCAAAACGATGATTTAAATCCTTTTAGCTAATAGAAACATTAAGTAGCACAAAATTTAATTTCTTGAAATTTCATAAAATTAAACAAGCTCATGTAACGTGGGTGGGGTTGGGGTAACAAATGTAAACACAATTTTACCAGGATTTCCTCAAAGAAAATATTTCTAAAATAATTTAATTCATTTGTGAATAATAATTCTTGAAAGTTTAATTAAAATTCGGCAATAATTTGATTTTTACAGGAATTTCCAAATCAATATGTTTTTCGCCGCAAAAAAAGACATTAATATTTCCTATACTTATCTTTGGTCACCGAGCTGAAGAAAAAAAAAAGATTTTTTAACCAAAATTTTGAGCGTTCCAAAAAGGATAAAAATATAATTTAATAATAAAAAAAATTCTGTTTTTTCCTCTTAATAATAACAAAAATTTTGACAATAAATTTTTTATTAAGTTTAGGGCATTTTTTCATCATGGTATGCTATTTTTAGCAAATCAGCGTTGGTACCTACCTACCTATCTATCTATTATATCTCTCTTTCACTCTCTCTCTCTCTCTCTCTCTCTCTGTATGTATATGTATATATATATATATATATATATATATATATATATATATATATATATATAAACCTTGTGAGCCAGTACTTATCGATTAAGGTTTCTCCTAACAGATCTTCAGGGTACTATTGAAGATCTGTTAGGTGAAACCTTGGTATATATATATATATATATATATATATATATATATATATATATAAAGAAAGAACAGTAAGATATATAATCCGGTGTTCTTATAGATATTTTTATTTTTTTTAAAATAGTACTCAATGTAAATTTACAGAGCATTAATATTATAAATTAATTGATTTAAAATATGTTTTTTCGCTACACAGTTCTAACCATGTTTCAAAAATGGAAGCTGAAAGCTCTGAATTTAATATTGTAATTAAATTAAAGACATTAGTTCCATTTCATCCTCAAGTGAATTTTGGAGTAACTTTTAAATTTAAAATTACTGGGTTTTAAAGACACAGCAAAAATCATAATTCACGTTTCCAAGGATACAGCGAAATCCAATTCAACCAGACAAAGGGTGTTTGCGTGTTCATTATCGCTGTATTATGATCCATCAGTTATTAGTTACGTTTAGGTAGGGGTAGGGATGTATTTTGCAATGAAATCTGACATCCGTTAAATGCATGTCGTCTGGATTTTTTTTTTAAATTTTATTGTTAACGGCAAAAATTCTTACGGCATTTTTTTCTGCTTGTATATTTAAAGATTTTTGGGTGGTGTTTAGGTTAGAATACGTTTTATTTAACTACGATTTGAAAAATATTTTAATTTTTAATATACTATATTTCTTTTAAAAACAAGTAAATGTATTAGAATCCCTTACAGTATGTAGAATTATTTTCACATCAATTATATTTCACATACTTATACTTGATATGGAAAAATAATTTTACTTACTGTAAGTAATTCTAATACATTTACTTCTTTTAAAAAGAAATATAGTCTATTAAAACTAACAGTGAAAACATTTTAAAGTTGTATTTAAAATTGTAGTTAAATAAAACGAATTCTAACCTAAATATCTTTTAAAATTGTAATTAAATAAAACGTATTCCAACCTAAAAACCTCCCTCTAAGTACTACAAGTACTTAAAAGAATCCAATAAAACACCTACAGTAAAATGAAATTAATATGAAAAGTTAGAAGATGTAAGCCATTGAATGACCCATGTCCTTTGTACTTACATGAGAAACAATATATTACTAGGTTTATATAAAAAATAAAAGTTTACTAAATTAGGGAAATTAATTAGCTATTTTTGCCGTCATTGTCATAAATTTTGCTTAAATAATATTTAAATATAATTTTTTAAAAAATGTTACCTAATAATATACATACTTATATTTGATGAGATCGTCCACTAGGAATGGCTTCTAAAATTCAGAAAGCTAGCGGACAGTAAAATACTCCTCAAGCCATTCCTATTTCCATCGAGCAGTTCAACTCCAATATTTGGGGTCATCAGGAGAGAATGTGCACCGTTTCGGGCCTTCCTCTCAACGGTTTTATTTGCAGCTCCTTAATTGACGTGAGGCCCCTTTATATTATTATATCATTTCAAATAAAGTATATCGGCGAAATGTGATTTTTAAAACTTGCGCGCTTTATGAGAATATCACGTGAATCTCATTAACATGCGCGAGCATCATCATCATCATCCCTTGACTTTTGTAATCGTAGGGCGGATCCGAATGCAGAAGGCACAATAAATCTCCCCTACAAGAGTCTATTAACGGCAGCCATCAGTAATTCTGGTTTAGTTATACTTGTCCATCTTTTTTTTTTTTTTTACATTGTCCAACCAATCTTTGCGTTGGCGTCCTCTCCTACGTTCACCTTCAACGGCGCCTTACACGATGGTCTTGCACGGGCTGTTGTGCCTTGTAATGTGCTCAAAGCACGCCATTTTTCTTCGTTTGACAATGGCGAGAAGAGGTTCCTAGTGTCTTACAAAACTTTCAACCTTTTCCGCACAAACTCATTGTTTTTTTTTGTTTTTTTTGTTTTTTTTTGTTCCCAATAGAAAATGCCAAAGAGTTTTCTCATGCATTTGTTCTCAAACGCTTGGATCCTTGTCTCTGTACCTGCACAACATTTTCCACGTTTCACATCCATATAGCAGAATTGAGGAATACTAGAGATTTGTACAGTCTGTTCTTTGAAAGCTGATTTTGCGCCTCCATATTTTTGTGAATTTGGCCATCGCTGCCATGGCTGCGGCAATCCGTGTGAGGATTTCCGAGTTGCAGGTACCATCTTTAGACAAGATTACTCCTAAGTATTTAAAACTGGACACTTCCTCCAGTGAATTCCCATTCGTGGAAATGTTGATACAGGTGTTACTGTCTGTGCTATTCACCATTAGTTTGGATTTATTGAGCAGGTGATATATAATTCAAATGTGCTTTATTTTGAATTGCTCCACGAAAGATTTATATTTTTATATCATTATAATTATACAAGTAAAATTCGAGTTGTGGGTTACACACAAATACAATAATTACTAATTATATAATTGATAATCATAATTGATGTCTGGTTAAAGTAATGTTTATAAAAAAATAATTAATTATTACAATAATCAATTCATACATTTCATGTTATCCAATAAGAAAAATTATCCAATAATAAGATTTATATTTTTATATCACTAGAATTATAGCACTAGAATTGCGAATTGCGGGCTATACACAAATACAATGATTAATAATTATATAATTAATAACGGCATCAAGAGACCGGTAGCCATGATAAAGAAACTTCCTTTTACCTCATTCACATTGGATAAACTCTCTGATTAATTCAAACATTGCTACTTCCCAAATCTGACAAGTTGGCAGGTCAATTCAGGATTATCCAATACACTTCAAGATTAACAAAGATACACTTTTAAAAGTGTATCTTTGTTATGGAAGTAAAAGCAAACTTTTTTTTTTTTAAATGCCCTTTCTATTGTCCGAGGGAAGTTGTCCTATAGGGGCAATTGTTCAGGGGGCAGTTGTCTTAGGGGGGCAGTTGTCTTATGGGGGCAATTGTCAAGGGAGCAATAGTCAGAAGACAATTGCTGGGGGTGGGGCAGTTGTCCTATTATCCATTTTTTCACAAAAGATAAACCGGATAAAATCTTGAGCAAAGCGTTTGAAAATGTTATTTGATTGTAAAAATGATAATTTTTTTTTCAGAAAATGATTTTTCCTTCATTCTTTTCTACAATTCAGGTATTCAATTATCCAGAATTTCGGATTATGCATATATATGTTGGCACCAACTGTCCCATGCAGTTACGTGCAGAGGTTTGGTGATGCCCAGCGCCAACTCCTTGATTGTATGCGCCTAAAACTCAGACAGGGGACCTAATACTGAGAAATGTGAGAAAGAAAGACATTTTAAATACGTAAAAACAGATGAAACATAGCTTAGATGTGAAAAAGGCCCTATGAGAATCGAACTCATTATTCAGTCGTAAATTTATCCAGCAAGACAAGCTTGCTGACCATTACACCGTGTCTGAGTGTCATCCGCACCCCCTAAAAAAACAAAAAACAGATGAAACATTAAATAAACAGTATCTGTCTATATTTCTGAGTATTATGTACACTATTTACATTATTCGGACTATTGTCCTCATCTCTATCGCCATATTTATTACAACGTTGTATGCTTCGGTCTTCTTCAGGTAGTTGGGATGTCGAACTGAACCCTTTATTTCGCTCACTGGGTTAGACTGTTCTAGTTCCACGTACGATGTTTAATGGATGTCAATTATCAGTTATCTCCTGTTAATTCCCCTCTCCAAGTTCACCACTGCCTTAACCGGGTATTGAACTCACATTCTTTGGGTCCTGTCACTGGATCTAACCAACGCCTTTATCCACTGTGCCAATTCAAATTAGATAAACTAAATTTTTATTTCACTTTTTGATTGGATGACCGGGGCAGACGCAGCCTCCCCCCTTCTGCACGCCACTGGTCTCAAGGTATCTGGTTAATTTTGGAAGTAATGTAAAGACAGAGTGAAGAATATGCAAAATCAATAAGCATTCAAATGACTTTAAAATTGCAGCTACAAGTTTCATACTGATAATGATTGTCCAGCAATAAAGTGTGATGAAGTCAGATTTCTGTCATATAAATACGCCCCACACATGAAAATCACTCATGCCATTCGCTAATAATATAACAGATACTGATTTTGATGTCGACATTTGAAGATTGCCTCAGATCTTCTATTCAAACACCTGCGCTGCTCTAGAAGTGTCATAATGTTTCATTCCTCCTCTAAGCACAAATTACACCTTTTGGAATCTTCTGTACAAACAAACACCTTTTTGACAAATTTCCACTTCACCAGAGGCAACCAGCCACATTTGTCCTTCGGTTCCCATATATATTTTGACAACACTATTAACATCGAACCGATAAGGGATAATGGGATTATTTATAAATGGATTAACACTTCTGCTCAGGATAAAAGTGTCTATGCAATCTGCCGCAGATCAAAGTGTCACTCTCTAGACCCGTGCCTGAGAACAATATGTCGTAAACTGTCGGCACTCCCACATTTTTTAAATCAACTGGATGAAACAGCTTAACCATTGTTGTTGTAGGACTGGTTCAGGCCTCAAAAGCAATCCAAACATTTGTGATCATATTGTATTATCTGTTCCGGCTGATCATGACTAAGACAAGTTGGCGGTCGCGTAAGCGTGGGATGGCAAAATAGACCAATATTCGATCAGTGGCCTCACTGTACGCGCTCGGGTTCCACACGTTAAACAACTGACCTTGTGTCGCATCCTGACTTAGCGGGGAGTCTGATAAATAACTTTATGATTATATTGTAGTATCTGTTCTGGGGGTGGGGCATGAGTAGCTAAGACAAATTATGTGCCTAATCCCGCGCAAGCGGAGGCTGGGTAAAAATTGACCAATGACACGAGTGTACATGCTTGGGAACCACATGTTAAACAATTGACCTTGTGTCACATCCCGTCTCTGTGGGGAGGTATGGGTTAATACCTGCCTTCCGCGGCCCATGCATTGTGTGAATTATCATCTCTCAGTTGCGTCTCTGTCTTTTGGTAGACGGTGACTCGGTTGTTGCTTCTGTCTGTGGACAGAGTCGCAGCCAAGGAAAATAATATTTTGAGGTGCCCAGCCCTGTGGAACAGCTACCCGAGGCTTCACACTTTTATTGCACTAGAGAGAAGGATCGGTGCTCGCCACCGAGGCCAGCGCAACCAACGGTTGCAGCAACGTGGGCAATGTTTGTACCTAGCCTGTGTGTACGCGTTCTGGGTTCCTCACGTTAAGTCTCTCTCTCTCTCTCTCTCTCTCTATATATATATATATATATATATATATATATATATATATATATATGAAGAAATATAGGTTTAAAGTGTGCTATATTTGTATATATGTGTGTGTGTATGTGTGTGTGTGAGAGAGAGAGAGAGAGAGAGAGAGAGAAAAATACAGTTTTAAGGTACGCTATGTTTATGGGTAAAAGTGTTCAACTTCAGATATAGAGCGTATGTTTTTTTTAATTTTCACCCCAAGCAAAGCGGGAGTGCCACTATTTACAGAGAATGGGAGCAAGAGTGAGGAGACGTGATTGAGGAAAAGATAAAGAGAAGAACAGGAAATTAGTTCAAGGCATCAGATGATGTCGATTGACATTACATTTGAAGACTATGTCAGGGAATCAAGAGGAAGGTTGTTCCACAGACGGTATGTGCGAGACATGAAGCTATTGGAGTAGAAGAGACGGCCATGCCTAATCGTAAATATGAAAATGAACACAGAGGTCAACACTAAGCGGCGACAGTCGCTTTCAGGTTTAAACACAACCTTCAGGGCCTGAAGATTGTGTTGAAGCATGAAACAGACTGTCGCCGCTTGGTGTTGACATCAGTGTCCAATTATATATATATAAAATTCAAAATTACATATATATATATATATATATATATATATATATATATATATATATATATATAATTAAAATTTCCCAGCATCCCTCGTTCGTGCGCATGTGTAATCGCACCAACATAACAAATTTAGTTTGCTGAAGTACGAAACGAGTAACAAGAAAACATTTTCCAGTTTGTCATATATTTTCCCTAATATTTTTCAATATATATATATATATATATATGATTCAAAACGAATGATAAGATAAAGAACAAATAGGAAATATTTACCAATCTAACGTGTTTCACTTTTATTAAAGCTTCATCAGAGAATGAGATATGGACAAAAAGAAGAAGGACATTCTGGTATTTTTACTTTTGTTTTGTTGATTTTCATTGGTGTAGAAGTCAAGTGACTTACCTGCCAACATGGCTGCCTCCTTCTATTTCCTTGTAAAAGCTGATTTTACCTTATTTTGTAGGAGAGCGCCTAATACACCAGTTGGGTTGGTCCATTTTGCTAGAATGGACCTTCCCAATACATTTGCATGAGGGGTCTTTGTTCAGCTATATATTTCTCCATAAATGACTCAAGTCAGTTTTGGCTTTGGCTACATTTGCCTACTTGTGTGCTAAACCTCTGGCAAACTAGCTAATATTCAACATGGTGCTGCGAACAGGATGCGATGACTGGCAAGAGCTACTTATCAAAATTGGCATTCCTACTGACTCTGCCAAAACCTATGCTGAATCGTTTGTGAAAGAGAATATTACTCAGGATAGCCTCTCTATGATAGACCGGGAAATCCTTAAAGAACTAGGTGTCACAACCATGGGACATGCCCTAGCTATCCTTAAGCTATCAAAGGAGCAACCTTTGACATCAGACAGCTATACGAAGGCTCCTGCAGCCAAACTCCCCCAGCTCCATTCAGAGATGACATCACAACAATTCCGAAAGTTCAGAATTGATTGGGAGGTATTTGTGCAAATGACAAACATGCCCCCTACACAGACCAACATCCATTTATACAACTGTGCTGATGAGACTGTGCAAACGTCGATCATCAATACATACCCCAAATTTTTCTCGGAAAAGCCAAACAGACTCCTGAACATGTTGGAGGCATTAGTTACCCAAAAATCGAACCCTATGGTTCATAGATTGTCTTTCGCTTCGATTTCCCAGGGACCAGGCGAATCAATCCAGCAATTTGTTGTCCGCCTTAAGGGTACAGCACAGGATTGTGACTTCACATGTCCCATTTGCAGTCATGACCTATCTGACATCTATATCAAAGACCAGCTGGTCAGAGGCACAGCAAATGATGCTCTCCAAGCAGATTTACTAGCAAAGGCCAGCTCATTGAAGACCCTTGACCAAAACATCAACCATGCTGAGGCATTCGAGGCAGCACTGCGTGACCAAGCACGAATGGCAGGGACAACTGAAATGTCAGCATTGCGTGCATCAACCTATCGCAAAGAAAAAACAACACAAGTGGAAAAAAATCCCCCTCAATCCAGAAGCCCCAAAAAACTGATTATAAAACAAAACAAGTTCCGCTGTAGTGGATGTGGTAGCCACAAGCATGGCATCCCAGGAACCAGCACCCGCCAACAGGCATGTCCTGCCTGGAATCAGACCTGTGACTTGTGTGGCATCCAAGGTCATTTTTCAAAAGTTTGCCGATCAAGAAATCGCTCTAGTCAAGTGAGAGGCTTCCATGACGATGAAGCTAACATGGACAGTTTGATTGCACATGTAGAGTTTGACCAGGAGACAGGCTCATATGTGTCCTCTAACAAAAATAGTGTTGTTCAGATAGAAGCAACACTGGTCCCATTCTCTCCAAGGCCAGACCCCAGAAATCCTGAAGATATTCCAGGAAATCAAAGCACTCGTTTGAAAATCTTCCCAGATAGTGGGGCCACCATCTGCCTTGGAGGACCCAAGCACCTACATAGCATGGGTCTCAAGGAAAGTAACTTGATCCCATCAAAGAAAGTTATTCGTGCTGTGGGTGGCTCAACCCTTATAAGCCAGGGATGGTTGCCTATTCAATTTAGTGTTGGAGAAATGTCGACAAAGCAAGCATTGTACATCTGCAATAACATCGATAAGATATATTTTAGCAAGGCCGCCTGTATTGATGTTGGCATACTGTCTCCTCACTTCCCCACGCCTATGACTATGAAAACCCACAGCAAATTAGATTGGACAACCAACGATCACACAGCAGCTGTCGAGCAAAAGCAACTCAGAAGATTTCAGCTACCAGATCGCCCTGAAGAAATCCCCTTTCCAGCAAACGAAGGAAATGTGGAGAACCTCAAAAAATGGTTACTGAAACAATTTGCTGATTCAGCATTTAATACTGATGGGCAATTCCCAGCCATGTCTGGTAAACCAGCACATATCCACCTGAAGGAGGGGGCAATCCCTAAGGCAAGACACAGACCAATACCAGTGCCATACCATTTAAAAGAACCAGTGAGGCAAGCCCTTATGCAAGATATAGAAAGAGGCATATTAGAACAAGTGCCCATTGGTACTCCAACAGATTGGTGTAGCACGATGGTCATTACAACAAAAAAGGATGGTCGACCGAGGCGTACCATCGATTATCAATATTTAAATTCGCAATGCAAGCGAGAAACCCACCACACTGCCTCACCTTTCCAGCTGGCAATGCAAGTGCCACCCAATACCAAGAAAACAGTACTGGATGCTGTCGATGGCTACCACTCTATTATATTAGATGAGGAGTCCCAACCGCTCACAACTTTTATCACAGAGTGGGGAAGGTTTATGTACCTTAGGATGCCTCAAGGCTACTTAGCATCTGGTGATGCATACACCCGTAGATATGATGAAGTCATAAAAGATATTCCCAGGAAAATCAAATTGGTTGATGATACTTTGCTCTATGACACCGGCATCAAAGAGGCATTCTATCATACCTTTGATTTTCTAATGAGATGTGCACAAAATGGGATTGTACTCAGCAAAGACAAATTCCAGTTTTGTAAGGACACTGTTCAGTTTGGTGGCCTTCAAATAACTTCATCGGGAGTATCTCCCTCTGAATCAATGCTTAATGCTATTTTAAATTTCCCTGTTCCGAAAACCATCACCGATGCAAGGTCTTGGTTTGGACTGGTAAACCAACTTGCCTGGGCATATTCATTAAGTCCCATTATGCTACCTTTTCGGGACCTTATCAAAAAAAACTCAAAATTCACCTGGAACCAGACCCTTGGGAAAGAATTTCAGGAATCAAAGCGGGTCATTGTTGAACTAGTAAAGTGGGGCGTCTCAACATTTGACATCAACAGAATTACCTGCTTAGCTCCTGACTGGAGTAAAGATGGCATGGGATTTTTACTTCTTCAGAAACACTGCACATGTGCAATCGAACGAGCCCCTGTCTGTTGCCCTGAAGGCTGGCATCTTGTGTTTGCTGGAAGCAGATTCTGTACTGAGGCTGAGCAAAGATATGCACCCATAGAAGGTGAAGCAGCAGCTATCAGCTGGGCACTTGAAAAGTGCCGCATGTTCATACTAGGTTGCCCAAACGTTATAGTCGTGACCGACCATGAACCACTCAAAGGACTTTTTGGTGATCGAGATCTCAGCAAAATTCACAACCCTCGCCTATTCCGACTCAAAGAGAAAAGCTTGAGATATCGTTTCACCATGCAACACTGCCCTGGAAAATGGCACAGAGCCTCTGATGCTATTTCCCGCAATCCAGTCACTACAGTACAAAGCCTACCTGATACATTCTCCATAGAACCCTCCCTTATAGAAATTGATGAATCAGATGAGACTTGTGCAACAATGAGATTGACAGCCCTCACATCAATATCTCAATTAGATGATAATCCTGCCATAACTTCCCCTGACCACATTCGTTTTGCTGGTCAAGAAGACACACAATACACCCTATTACGGAAAACCATAGACAATGGTTTTCCAAACAGTCGTCAAGCAACACCACCTACAATCCGGGAATACTGGGAAGTTCGTAACCGCCTAAGCAATGAAAATGGTCTAATACTACTTGACAGGAGAGTAGTGATACCAACCTCCCAGCGCAAGAACATATTAAAATGCCTACATTCGGCTCATCAAGGAGTAGTTGGCATGAAAGCGCGTGCCAATGACTCAGTTTACTGGCCTGGAATGAATGCCTCAATTCGCAATTACAGGTATAATTGCATTACATGTTCAAGGAATGCCCCAAGTCTACCACATGAACCAATTCAAATGACACCTACACCTGAATGGCCATTTCAACAGATTGTAATGGATTTGTTCTATGTTAAATCCTTCACATATCTTGCTTGTGCAGACAGGCTCACTGGATGGCTCATTCTGTACCGCATCAAGCCAGGGCAAGCGGTTGCTTTCAGGTTGATTTCCATCTGCAGAGAAATATTCCAAACATATGGTGCACCTGAGGAACTTAGTACAGATGGTGGACCGCCATTCTCAGCTTACTCATTCCAACAGTTCCTAAAAACCTGGGCTGTTAAGCAAAGAATTTCATCAGTGGCCTATCCCCAGTCTAACGGACGTGCAGAATTGGCAGTCAAGACTGCAAAAAGACTCATAAAAGACTGCACAGGACACCAGGGTTCCTTGGACAATAACATGGCAGCACAAGCAATCTTGCAATATAGAAACACCCCTATCCAAGGCATTGGCTTATCACCAGCGCAACTCCTGCTTCATAGACGTCTTCGAGATTTTATCCCATCGCACCCACAGTTATATAAACCACACCCTGAATGGATAGCCGCAGCGCAAAAACGAGAACAGAGATTATCCAAATGCAATGCAGACCTCATCGAGAGGTACAACCGTACTGCACATGCACTATCCCCACTTTATAAAGGTGACACAGTCTCCATTCAAAACCCAAATAGCCATCGATGGGACATAGCTGGGCGAATAGTAGAGACACTTCCCAACCGTCAATATAGAATTAGAGTTGCAGGATCAGGCAGAATAACCCTGCGGAACCGTAGGTTTCTAAGGAAACTTGAAGCACCCATAATCAAGACCCCCATACCAAGCGCCATGCCTGTGTCACCTGAGCCGACAATTACGGATACATGCAGACCACATCAATCTGCCAAAGACTTGGAAAATGGTGACATTACATTACAAAATAAACCAGCGTCCCAGGGCCCTACTCAATCACAGCCATCAAGAACGAGGATTCCCAGGGCGCTATCCCGACTACTCTCGTACAATCAGCCAGACAATAGGGAATTAATTCCTCCCAACGGCCAATATGCTTCCGCAATGGGGAGAGGAGGGAGATGTAGAAGTCAAGTGACTTACCTGCCAACATGGCTGCCTCCTTCTATTTCCTTGTAAAAGCTGATTTTACCTTATTTTATAGGAGAGCGCCTAATACACCAGTTGGGTTGGTCCATTTTGCTAGAATGGACCTTCCCAATACATTTGCATGAGGGGTCTTTGTTCAGCTATATATTTCTCCATAAATGACTCAAGTCAGTTTTGGCTTTGGCTACATTTGCCTACTTGTGTGCTAAACCTCTGGCAAACTAGCTAATATTCAACAATTGGTTAATCATGTTTCATATGCATTCGATTTTTTAAACTAATCTGAATATAATTTATGGCATTCCGAATTCAAGGAGACACAACGCGTCCATCCAAAATTTCAAGAAATTAACTGATTCCAAGCTTGTCTGAAAAAAACATAAATATTGCTTTCTTTATGTAAGTGTATATTATAATAATTCTAGTTTGTTTATATGGGTTTCAGATGATAATGTATATTCGTAAGTGTGTGTGTAGTAGTAGTAGTAATAGTAGTAGTAGTAGTAGACATTATGTTGATTTTTCGCATCTTGACCGTTTTTATTTACACACTGTTTTATATAAACATAGATTCTTTAAGAATGGATTTAATAAAGAAAGATTGACGATGTATGTAATATAATGCTTTCAATTTTGACGTATGTTTATAGTTGGTCATATTGTTATTTGTTTGTAGCGTACCTACCAAATATAGCATCGAGTCGATTCACTAAATGTAGCCGGAACACCAAAATATATAGGTACTACTACTATTTATATTAATGATTCTTCCACGTACAGGATTCAAGAAATAATAACAACAACTCCAATTTGTTAACCAACAAATATATATTGAATAAAATACAACAACATGCATGAAATAAAATTGTGTTCACAATGTAGATTAAAGAGAAGGAAGTTGTTTCCTTTTGACTGTAGATTGATTGTAATCAACCGTTTGAAGAAAGTTCTCTTGTGAGATAAATGTTCCGAAATAATTGTTAGAGCAAAGTTTGCATGTGAAGAATGAATAACACCAAGAATACAATTATTTGAAATGTGTTGTGAATAAACTGGTTTGAATCAACAAAGTTCTGGTTGATTGTGTTGGCGAAAGTTACAGAGAGAAAATGTAAGTTTGTAGTTACGAAATTCTGTGTCTGTGTGTGCGTTAGAGTGTGATGAGCAAGATCGTGGATTTGTGTTGACGGCTGGAATCGATACTGGATCTTACTGGCGACTTGCGAAAAGTCGCCCCTTTTAAGGAAAA
This sequence comes from Acanthosepion lycidas, assembly GCA_963932145.1. Lineage (NCBI taxonomy): Eukaryota > Metazoa > Mollusca > Cephalopoda > Sepiida > Sepiidae > Acanthosepion > Acanthosepion lycidas. The sequence continues at coordinate 23,991,800 of OZ010599.1, forward strand.
AGGTAGGCTCCCACGAAACCGCAGGAAAACTTGATCTTGCATTAAAAATATGCGATTGGTTAAAAATTAACCAATCACTACACACGTACTAAACAGAATAGGTAAGTATGCTCAGAACCAAAAGATTCAAAGGAACGACTGCGAAGTTAGCCTTCGCAGTCGTTCCTTTGTCCTATACAAAGGTAGTAGTAATTTATTAGCCAATAAAATGACTTTGAGTGTATGTGGTGGGAAAAACATAGCAACCGCTATAAGTGGGTACTCGAAGTACTTTCTTCGTAATGAATTATGTTCCTTTTTAGTGCGAGATTAGTAAAATCAAAGTTATAACCAGTTTTTTCGCTGTGCATAACGAGAGCGTTTGAATGGTTATCTTAATTTAAATTTCTTTTATGTTCACCATAGATACGGGCTCTTAAAATCTCCTACAGAGGGCAGCGGCGGAGAGTGAAAAGAAGGGACTTAGCATAAATTATAAGAAAGCGGAGTGCATGGTCGTCAGTAAGAGGATGAGCCCGAAATACGATCTGAAGGTCGGAAACACTAGAATCAAGCAGACGCGGAAGTTTAAATACCTGGGAAGCGTCTTTACGGAGAACGGTAAGTGCGACCCTGAGATCCGTAGGCGTATTGGAATGGCCAAGGACCCATTCCAAATTCTGGGCAGAATACTGCGAGACAGGAGGATTTCTTTGGTAAAAAAGAAAAAAATACTGAACTGTTACGTGACATCTGTTCTTCTTTACGGCAGCGAATGTTGGACGATTTCCTCAAAGACGAAGAAGAGACTCGAGGCGACAGAGATGTAGCTCTACAGAAAGATGCTAAAGATATCATAGACCGAGCGTGTGAGCAACGATGAGGTCTTAGAGAGGTTGCAACCAAGAAGGAGGCTTATATTTAACATCAGGAAGAGGCAGCGGAAGTTCGTTGGACACATAATAAGGAAGGAGGGTCTGGAGAATCTGATACTCACGGGTTGAATAGAGTGAAAGAGAGACAACGAAACACAACGCGTGACATACCTAGCGGACCTTAAGCAAGTGGATGACAGAACATGGTCTGGGGGAGAGAAGCAGGGGGAAGGAACTTGTTGAGAGCTGCAAGGGATAGAGGGAGGTGGAGAGCCATGATCGCCTATGTCCTGAAAAGACAAGATGTCTATCCAACATAATTTTTTTACCTTGTAAACAATTTATTTCATACGTCCTGGCATCTGAATTAGTGTTGAATTTATTTTTCTTCCTAATTACACTTCCGATTGTCTTGGACGTGATGATAAAGAGCATAGTATTAGGGATAACTAATTGATTTTCAAGTTTAGTAGAAAGAATATTATAGGGTAGGATTATGAATTTTGTGTTATGTTTTTTTGGATGTGTAGATTTTGTTTTCCAGCATTGAGGATAGAATGACGTGAGTAGTAAAGAAGTCTAAATGTTTTCTCAATATATTTCTCTTCTTCACTTAGTATTCTGGGCTAAATATCCTAAGGTCCCTGACATAGAATCCTATGAATTCCTTGAATTCAGAACGCCACAAAATATCTAACGTTCGTTTAACAAGTCGAATGCACGTGAAACATGATTAACCAAGGAAAATCAACAACACAAAAGTAAAAATACCAGAATTTCTTTCTTCTTTTTCTCCATATCTCATTCTCTGATGAAGCTTTAATAAAAGTGAAACATGTTAGATTGATAAACATTTCTTCATTATCTTATCATTCTGTTGGATTCCAATCCATATTTGATCTATTTGATTTGATTCCATTATATTGTTGTAATGGAATGTTCTACTCTTCCTATTACCTATTGTGGATTGACTATATCAGAAAAAAATATATAGTGTGCACAGGACATACCTGAGACTGGCTTTGGGAAGTGCTAGCCTGCTAACCGATTCCCTGTCTTCAGTAGTGTATTCTCTTTTACAATAAACCTCTCTTTCTTTCATCTACGCCTATGTTGCTGTTCCTTTCGCTTTGTCTGTTTGTAACCTCTTTAAGGATACAACATATATAATAATAATAATAATAATAATAATAATAATAATAATAATGGACTCTCTCGTTGGTTTCGACGTATGAGGACAGCTTAGTTGATTCAGTTATGAAATTTTGTGCGATAATCTTAAGTGGCATTTAAAATCCGCTAGTAATTTACAAAGGAGGCCACATATGGAACAAGAGTGAGGATTGTGAGATGAGATCACTGTATTGGCTGACCTTTTAGTTCTTGCTCTCGCTTCTTGAAGATGATTCGGACACGCAGATTGAAAACTGCTGAGTCCACTAAAACACGTTGATCTCCATTCTACCCGCTCCAAGGCTAAGCACTCAAGGGTGTTATGTGGTATATTGACAGATGACACGTGACCAAGTGGTTAGAGTGGCTATTTGCATTCTGACCATGAGACCTAGTTTCAAATCACACCATGGTTGATTTGTCAAGAAGGAGACTCCCTGATGTTATCAGACTGGAGAGGTTGATCCCACCATATGACACCTTTGGAAAGTGCCTGAAAAATACCTTGTGAGTGAAATTGGATACACAGAACCCTTAGGGGCTGTCAATAGCTGTGCTAGCAAGAAGTCACAAGTCATCGTGGCCAAGGGTTTGAGTGTGCAGACCTTGTTCAAATTGTTGATCATGCTAGATGACACTCTTTCTCAGGTTTAATCAGCATAGTTGGAGTATAAACCACAGGTGAGATCTGTGAGTATTGAATAAACACAAATGCGCCTGAGCAAGCGTCTGCAATAAGGATTGGCTAGCTGCCCTAGTAGATGGTATCCTTGAATACGAGTGTCCAGCTATATATATATATATATATATATATATATATATATAAAGGTGGACACTGAGATCAATGCCTAGCAGTGGCAGTCTGTGTCATGCTTAAATGCAATCTTCAGGCTATGTTTGTTGTTAAACTATAGTACATTATGGGTAATAATGTCTATTGCCTTATCCTAACAGTTATAAATCCCAAAACAGTAAACATTGTCTAGAGGAGAAAATAGCTATAATCATCTTTCCAGACCAATACAAATTATTAAACTTATCTAAAAATGTAGACATGGGAACAATCTTTTTACTACATAACTAAGTTGAAGACTAAAATTGAATACCTTGAAAAATGCAAACATATACACTATATACTATACTTTAGACAAAGCCAACACTTTAAACTAAACAAGTAAGATATCCCCCCCTCAAAATAAAATAGCCACAAACATCTAAATGAAAAAATTAAGTAAATAATAAACAAATTAACAAATGACTAAGGCATATATAAATACAAGTAAATTCTAATAATTATAAAAAAAATAATTAAGAAATCAATAATAAATAGGAAGATTGCAGGACTTCAAGAAATTTGAGGATGAATTCAATTTGTTATCCTTTCACTGCTGATATTGATACAGTACCTGAGGAGGTGCAGCTTCAACTAATTGACATGCAGTTAAATCACACACTGAAAGAAACGTTTCTGTGACATTACTAGAATTTGACAAATATCTATCTACTAAAAAACTTCCGTGTGTGAAGAAATTTGCTGGGAAAATGTTTTCTATTTTTGGATTCATTTGTGATCAAAGTTTACAAAATTAACAAAAGTAAAAACAGATCCTCTGTGACTGACATAAACTTGCAGGCAGTGATGACGATTTCAACAAGCAACCTTACTCCTAATTTCAAAAGAAGTGTAAAAAAAAGTGTAAGCGTTTACATTTGTCTCATTAAATTACTTGTGCAGGCTGATGTGTAATTTGAACGTAAATAAATTTAATGAAACCATTATTGTTTTAGTTTTATTTATTATTATTATGCAATTTACACTTGGCATTAAGTGAAATGTAATGTTAACTAATGAATATGTTTTAGAAGATGCAGCCCTCAGCTAACTACAGTCCTCTCAAAGTGGCCCCCAAGCCAAAACAATTGCGTACCCTATATCATAATTATATATATATATATATATATATATATATATATATATATATATATATATATATATGTATGTATATATATCATAATATATATCTATATATATATATATATATATATATATATATATATATATATATATATATATATATATGAAGAGAGAGAGAGGGAGACTGACAGAGAGAGAGAGAGTATGCATATAGGAATCAGCATTTTCATATCATGTGTTGCTACTTCTTTAGTCACCATGCAGTGTTGATTCCTATGTCTATATTTTCGAAATCTATAAACGCTTTATTTCTGATACTGAGAACTCTTCATTCGTGAATATGGCAAATTTTAAAGAATATATTCACAATATATATGTGTGTGTGTGTGTGTGTAAAAAGAAAAAAACGAAATAAAATATAAGCAGTAAATTGCTGATGCCCACTGACCTCTGTTTACGAAACTCCGGAGTTGGGATTTTGAAGGTGGGACATCAATCAGCTATATGATAAATTTTACTCACATCATCACATTTAATTAAAAAAAATTATATTTGGTATTTAGAAGAAATGGGATTTATATATATATATATATATATATATAAACAATAATATATATATATATATATATATATATATATATATATATATATATATATATATATATATATATATATATAAAACAATTATATATATATATTAATGTGGATAAATCAAATAACTAAATATTAGCAACCGTACATATGTGCATAGTGTGCATACCCAGGTAAACGAGTAAATATTTACCCAATATAAGGTGAAAACAAAACTGTGCTCAATGTGGTTAGAATAAGCTTATTTTGGCAGGCGAAAATATAATTCGTCTGTCTTATCAACCCCGATATAGACTGAGTTCATGTCAAAAATAGAAATTTAACTGTGAAAGCTACAAAAAAAAAAAATCCATCGAAAAACTAACACAGAATTTATCCATTTCAATGTTTCAGTCAGATGAAAGGCACAAGACAGTGGTCAGGAGAGGGTGGAAGGTATTTGTCTTAAAGGGAAGAGGTTTTATAAAATTAAACCCGGATATTAACCTTATGACATTAAATTGGTAGGTTTGTCTGGCTCTCTAGGTTTCGCTAGGTCTGCTCTACTTACCGTATTGAGCACTTTATTTAGTTGTTTTGCTTACTCGTATCGGGTTTTTTTCTTTGGGCTTTGAACTTGCATGCTGGACGATTATTTTCGGCTAACGTACATGTTCTTGGTTCTTTCTTTTTTTATACCTTTTCTTTTCCCTTTGGTATTGTTTTGATTATTTGCAAATCAAGACACCGAAGGTTTTCCAAACAAGTGTAGTTTCTTTTACCTATATGATTACTACTAATACCAATAATATATATATATATATATTTATATATATATATATATATATAGATAGATAGATAGATAGATAGATAGTGTTATGGGACCTTACCCATAATAACATAACGGACTATTCCATAGGTAATAAATACTGCGCCTCAAGAGGAAGCAGGGGATTCAGTCTGAAGTCTGGAGTGAGGTCCGTCTGGAGTGAGGTCTGTCAGGAGTCTGTCGGTCAGTCAGAGCGAGCCAGTCAGTCAGTCGAGTCACAGGCAGTCCGAAACAGTATTACTAAATCTGATTGTTCGTACTAACACTTTCTACTTTTCTGTATATATTCCTGTTTTGTAATATATCTGTTATTCCATATCCGTGTTCGAGTTCTTCTTTATTGGTTCTACCTTGAACTATCACCGTGGTATAAGGAACCGGACCATAACAGATAGATAGATAGATATTAGGTTGGTGCAAAAATAATGACGTAATAATGTCGTTTTTTACGTATTTTTTAACGTCAAAAAACGACATTATTACGTCATTATTTTTGCACCAACTTAATAGATAGATAGATAGATAGATAGACATGCAACAAAGTCTTGATAGTTCGAAACATCTTTACAGAATTGTTGGTTATGAATTGTTTTCCACTCTACAATGACTTACCCCAGATGAAATGTTGCAAGTCTCTTGCTACTTGCTGTTATTTTTATGGGGAATGTTCAGATCAGCTATAACCCACGCACATTGTAGCAAATATCCTTATTCCCTTTGTATTGGTGAGATGTGGATTCCAGTCGAATAGCTTCTCACAAACTACTACTTTGTAGAACCGTCTCCCAAGAAGATACTTTCCTGATCACTAAACTCCTAACCTGTTCAAGTCTAGGGTTATCTGTTCACTTTCCAGCTTATCCTCTGTTCTTCTTCTGGGGCTGAGATGCCAACCTAGTAGCACACTTAGATTCATGCAGATGGGGCACCAGTGAAAGTATCTCATCAGAGCAGTTGTCATGAAAATATTTGTAGAAGAGACAGAGGGAAGCCACAGCATCTCTGTGAGAAAGTGACTGTAGACGAGATGCCAGATCAGGACCTATAACATAGAGAAGAAAAAAAGAATAGAGAGAGATTGTGAAGAAAATAAGCAGACACTCTTTGAATCAGAGAAATGTCTTTCAAAACCAAAATGAAATGAAAACTACCGTAATTTCTCGAAAATAATACGCACCCATAAATAATACGCAACCCAACAAATGATCCAAAAATTAAGGAATATATCTATCCCTATGTATAATACGCATCTATAAATTTTGTCAAAAATAAAACAAAAATAATTACGAAGACAATTTGTTGACCTTGACATTAAGGATAAAATTGAAATTAAGCGGTTTAGATAAAGTTTTACTGCTGGTGACAATAGGAAAAAATCAGAGTTGGAACTTATTGTAAAATGGATTCATGAATCTTGGGTTTCCGTCAGTGAGAGGTTTCAAGAAGTGTTGTCTCACAACAGCCAATTTGTATTGGTTATAAATAGAAATAAAAATTGACCTTCTACAATTTTTACAATATCAAATGTAACAAAGACACCAACAAGAGAAATAATCAAGTAGAAGAAATTATGAATTTGTTCAACAATAAATATTTTTTATAAACACAACAAATACATAATATATAGTGCAAAAGTTGATAAACACAATAGAGTTCTTTGGTGTGTGTTACTGAAAGAATTTGAGTTACTCTACTGTATGTGTGAAAATGAGAAGGTGTAGTTAGCTATAATTGTTTTTATAGGAAAATTATAGGAAAGTTTTTGTTTTTGTATTAAATAGAAAAAAATATTGTTCTTGACTCACTGATTGTTATAGAGTTATCGCTCATTAACCAGGGATTCTTCCTGTGGAATAGAATATTTTGTGGGAGTGAGTGTTAAGCCTGGAAATGGTTGACAAGGTTTGTTGTTGTATTGAAGATAAAGTTCGTCTCCTTTGCTGGGTTGATTTCCAATGACGTCAATATTTTAAGTGCCCACTGACCAAGTCGTGTCGAAGTTTCGTTTTTATTAGTTCTTACGGGGAGGCTCATGAATATGTTTACATTTTATGGCGTCAACTAGAGGTCAAAATTTGTGTCGGTACCTTCGGACGTAGTCGACGACACCTAATTAATATTTTACAACCAATCAAAATACATCAGTTGTTATATTTGGCTGGGAGCCTCTATGTGTTTAACTTGCACAAAATTTAAGATTTTAAAAAAATGTAGGAATCTGATTCTACACATCCTTTGGCAAGAGAATGAAGAGGCCAAAGATAATTTTGAAAAGGACAAAGATAATATTGTGAATGATAATTTGTTTAATGACAATTTAGATATTGATGCTATAATAGAAAGTGGTGATGATGATGATGAAAATTAAAATTTCAATAAATTGTTAACTAGATATCTTCTTTTCTTCAAAATTGGCCTTTTTATAGATTTTTTATTTTATCTTCAAATAAAAAATGTGGTTACTGATAAACATAAATTTATCGACAAAAAATGTTAGAAATATTATTGTGGGATTTAAAATGAAAATTGGGATAATATATTTCTTATTTTAGAACAACAAGTACGTATTTATTATTATAAATCAATAACGAAACAAATATTTTGGTTTAAACCTATTTATAATACACACCCCTACTGTCACCTGTAATTTACAGTAAAAAATGTGTATTATTTTTTAGAAATTACAGTAATTTTCTATTTTAAGATTTAAACAGGCTTTTCAATTAAGGGCCACTGATAAATCTGCATTAATCTGTAATGTAATGTAAAAAGAAATGTATATGCTCATAAGCTGAGTATCATCTACCATGTATTCAACTGTGAAAGCAGAATAACATATACGGAGCAACCTCGATTCTCGAATGTCACACATGTCAAACAGATCAGTTTTCGAACAGAAAATTCGAGATGACAGTGCCTTATTTATCGAACAAAATTTCGATTCTTGAACAACATTGCCAAACCGAGTTAACCCGAACGGAATATTTTCTGAGTAAACCGCCGTGTTGTATACATTTGTGTGTTGTGTTGTGCTTTTCTTTTCCAATTTTATTGCACTGTGATTTTTTTCTCTACATTGATTTCTATTTGAAAAAATAGTTTCGGTCTACGAACATTTTGGGTTACGAACGGCCTTCAGAAAGGAATTAAATTCGTGAACTCAGGTTCCACTATATTTTCTTTTATTTTTCTACACCTCTCCATACACATACACATACACAAGCTGACATACACACAACTGTATAGTTATATAATCAACACTTCACATTGTGACACATTCATATATTTATACACATAAAGATATATTCATACATTCAAAGACGCATACTTGCATATGCACAATTACAGATAGCCATTGACTTCAAAGCTGACCACCAGGGGTCAAACCAGACACCATTCATAATTTATAATTCTCCTGAAAGTCATGCAAATTGAACCATATTACCCGCTAGCTTAAACCATGTTTATATGAAAATCAAACAGACAGATATAGAGACATGCAGGTAGACAAGTGTAGCAAACAACTGAGTTCTTGCAGCAGTCATAATGGAAAATCTTGCTGACAAGAAAGAAAATTGACCTCCAGTAAGTGTCTATTGTCAGGAGATGGGAAAAGCGGGTAATGATTTGACCTTTTGACTTGTGATAAAAAAAGAGTCTCTGTTGAAAAGCAATGGAAAGAACTCATAAAAACTAACCTGGAGGTCAAAGCTAAAACTAAATAGCAGGAGATTGATTTTTGTTCTGCTCAAAGTTTTGGAATTTGGTTTTTGGCTTTGAAAGCATAGAAGAAAAATAATGTGCCTGTTTTTATTTTGTTTATTTATTTATTTTTTTTACTGTAGATCAGCCAATATAAGGCCTAAGAACCACTCAATCTAGAGAGTTACTGAATGAGGTGCGTGATATGAATATAAGAGGAGGAAGTGGGAATAGAATATTGCAGTGATATCATTGATATACAGAGTGTATCAAAAGTAGGTGGACGGTAGGTGGAATAAGTCAGTGTATCGGTAATATCAGTACAATGGTGTTCATTATAACTATGGTATTTGTCGTATATTATTTTGAATTTTAGAACTAAATTTATCTGGGTTTTTTCCGGATAATGGTATTAATAAATATAATTGTATATGTAACCTCAAACAAATTTTATCATTTACTGTCCACCTACTTTTGGAGCACTCTGTATAATGATTGAATCTTGACTTGAAGTGGTTAAGATTGTAGTATGTGGAGAAGCATCCAAGTGGGAGTTTGCTACTGAACACCATTATTCTCCTTCTTTCTAATTTAAAAACTTATATTACAATGAAGTTATATAAGGTGTTACCCAAAATTTAAATGGATTGAGCAAACTTATCATCTGCCAATTTATCCAAACCTTCCCATGTCTCGACAGACATTTCACATACATTTTTAGAAATCACTCCACAAGAAAATTAAAATAATTTTCTATTATTTTTTACATTTTTTCTTTAAAGAAGCACACAATTTTAGGTTAGCACCTTGCATAAAATAAATCAGTCAGTTATGTTCCATGCGTGATACATGCTTAGGCAACCATGTATCGTTCGATACATGAATGACGAGGCAGATTTTTTCCAGCAGTAGGTTGCCATTACTCTCTGTGGTAGACTAATTGCCATTCAAGTCTATAGAACCTGGTCAGTCCTGCTATTTACCTATATATGGGGGGAGAAGAAGAGGATTCATACCTTTCCCATGGGAATTAGTATGTTAGTAAATGTAATGGATGCGACTGCGTCTCCAATACCTTAGTCGGAGCCACTATGCATTACTCCACCATGCCTCCTAACTTCTTATCTTATTACTATATGGAAGGTTGAGAGGGTAGAAATTTAGTGAAAGTATTCCACTCTACGTCTAAGTATAAAAGAAAGGAAGAGAAAAACGCAGATAAAAGGAAACTTCAAAATTTTATATTTTAGAGATTGTTGGGGCATTAAACAATTTTTTTTCTTTTTCTTTAATAATAATTTCTTATTCAGATATTTATATATGACAAGAAATGAAAGATTAATTATTGCCTTTTCTTACTTCTCTGACCTGAAATGTTAATTGACATTCTTCTACTTTTCTTATGAAAACAGTTTTCATATCACAGAAAATAGACTAGACACAAGATGTCTTAATGCCTTCTCTTAGTATTTTGACTTGAACTGATACTTGAAATCCTTTCTACGCTTCTTATGAAGACAGTTTTCATATGACAGAAAATAGACTGGAACCAAGAAGATTTCTTAATGCCTTCTCTTAGTATTTTAACTTGAACTGTTACTTGAATTTCTTTCTTCTCTTCTTATGAAAAGAGTCTTCATATGACAGGAAATAGACTAGACACACGAAGATTTCTTAATGTCTTCTCTTGTATTTTGACTTGAACAGTTCCTTGAATTTCTTTCTTCTCATAAAGACAGTCGTCATATGAGAGGATATAGACTAGACACACGAAGATTTCTTCATGCATTCTCTTAGTATATTAACTTCAACTGTTACTTGAATTTATCTCTTTTATGAAGACAGTCTTCATGTGACAGGAAATAGACTAGACACAAGAAGATTTCTTAATGTCTTCTGTTAGTATTTTGACTTGAACAGTTACTTGAATTTCTTTTTTCTTATGAAGACAGTTTTCATATGACAGGAAATAGACTAGACAACAGAAGATTTCTTAATGTCTTCTCTTAGTATTTTGACTTGAACTGTTATTATAATTTCTTTCTTCTCATGAAGACAGTCTTCAAATGACAGGAAATAGACTAGACACACGAAGATTACTTAATGTCTTCTATTAGTATTTTGACTTGAGCTGTTCCCTGAATTCCTTTCTTCTTAGGAAGTCAGTCTTAATATGAGAGGAAATAGTCTACACACAAGAAGATTTCTTAATGTCTTCTCTTAGTATTTTGACTTGAACTGTTATTATAATTTCTTTCTTCTCATGAAGACAGTCTTCAAATGACAGGAAATAAACTAGACACAAGAAGATTACTTAATGTCTTCTATTAGTATTTTGACTTGAGCTGTTCCCTGAATTCCTTTCTTCTTAGGAAGTCAGTCTTAATATGAGAGGAAATAGTCTACACACAAGAAGATTTCTTAATGTCTTCTCTTAGTATTTTGACTTGAACTGTTATTATAATTTCTTTCTTCTCATGAAGACAGTCTTCAAATGACAGGAAATAGACTAGACACACGAAGATTACTTAATGTCTTCTATTAGTATTTTGACTTGAGCTGTTCCCTGAATTCCTTTCTTCTTAGGAAGTCAGTCTTAATATGAGAGGAAATAGTCTACACACAAGAAGATTTCTTAATGTCTTCTCTTAGTATTTTGACTTGAACTGTTATTATAATTTCTTTCTTCTCATGAAGACAGTCTTCAAATGACAGGAAATAGACTAGACACACGAAGATTACTTAATGTCTTCTATTAGTATTTTGACTTGAGCTGTTCCCTGAATTCCTTTCTTCTTAGGAAGTCAGTCTTAATATGAGAGAAAATAGTCTACACACAAGAAGATTTCTTAATGTCTTCTCTTAGTATTTTGACTTGAACTGTTATTATAATTTCTTTCTTCTCATGAAGACAGTCTTCAAATGACAGGAAATAGACTAGACACACGAAGATTACTTAATGTCTTCTATTAGTATTTTGACTTGAGCTGTTCCCTGAATTCCTTTCTTCTTAGGAAGTCAGTCTTAATATGAGAGAAAATAGTCTACACACAAGAAGATTTCTTAATGTCTTCTCTTAGTATTTTGACTTGAACTGTTATTATAATTTCTTTCTTCTCATGAAAACAGTCTTCAAATGACAGGAAATAGACTAGACACACGAAGATTACTTAATGTCTTCTATTAGTATTTTGACTTGAGCTGTTCCCTGAATTCCTTTCTTCTTAGGAAGTCAGTCTTAATATGAGAGGAAATAGTCTACACACAAGAAGATTTCTTAATGTCTTCTCTTAGTATTTTGACTTGAACTGTTATTATAATTTCTTTCTTCTCATGAAGACAGTCTTCAAATGACAGGAAATAAACTAGACACAAGAAGATTACTTAATGTCTTCTATTAGTATTTTGACTTGAGCTGTTCCCTGAATTCCTTTCTTCTTAGGAAGTCAGTCTTAATATGAGAGGAAATAGTCTACACACAAGAAGATTTCTTAATGTCTTCTCTTAGTATTTTGACTTGAACTGTTATTATAATTTCTTTCTTCTCATGAAGACAGTCTTCAAATGACAGGAAATAGACTAGACACACGAAGATTACTTAATGTCTTCTATTAGTATTTTGACTTGAGCTGTTCCCTGAATTCCTTTCTTCTTAGGAAGTCAGTCTTAATATGAGAGGAAATAGTCTACACACAAGAAGATTTCTTAATGTCTTCTCTTAGTATTTTGACTTGAACTGTTATTATAATTTCTTTCTTCTCATGAAGACAGTCTTCAAATGACAGGAAATAGACTAGACACACGAAGATTACTTAATGTCTTCTATTAGTATTTTGACTTGAGCTGTTCCCTGAATTCCTTTCTTCTTAGGAAGTCAGTCTTAATATGAGAGAAAATAGTCTACACACAAGAAGATTTCTTAATGTTTTCTCTTAGTATTTTGACTTGAACTGTTATTATAATTTCTTTCTTCTCATGAAGACAGTCTTCAAATGAGAGGAAATAAACTAGACACACGAAGATTACTTAATGTCTTCTATTAGTATTTTGACTTGAGCTGTTCCCTGAATTCCTTTCTTCTTAGGAAGTCAGTCTTAATATGAGAGGACATAGTCTACACACAAGAAGATTTCTTAATGTCTTCTCTTAGTATTTTGACTTGAACTGTTATTATATTTTCTTTCTTCTCATGAAGACAGTCTTCAAATGACAGGAAATAGACTAGACACACGAAGATTACTTAATGTCTTCTATTAGTATTTTGACTTGAGCTGTTCCCTGAATTCCTTTCTTCTTAGGAAGTCAGTCTTAATATGAGAGAAAATAGTCTACACACAAGAAGATTTCTTAATGTCTTCTCTTAGTATTTTGACTTGAACTGTTATAATTTCTTTCTTCTCATGAAAACAGTCTTCAAATGACAGGAAATAGACTAGACACACGAAGATTACTTAATGTCTTCTATTAGTATTTTGACTTGAGCTGTTCCCTGAATTCCTTTCTTCTTAGGAAGTCAGTCTTAATATGAGAGAAAATAGTCTACACACAAGAAGATTTCTTAATGTCTTCTCTTAGTATTTTGACTTGAACTGTTATTATAATTTCTTTCTTCTCATGAAGACAGTCTTCAAATGACAGGAAATAGACTAGACACACGAAGATTACTTAATGTCTTCTATTAGTATTTTGACTTGAGCTGTTCCCTGAATTCCTTTCTTCTTAGGAAGTCAGTCTTAATATGAGAGAAAATAGTCTACACACAAGAAGATTTCTTAATGTCTTCTCTTAGTATTTTGACTTGAACTGTTATTATAATTTCTTTCTTCTCATGAAAACAGTCTTCAAATGACAGGAAATAGACTAGACACACGAAGATTACTTAATGTCTTCTATTAGTATTTTGACTTGAACTGTTCCCTGAATTCCTTTCTTCTTAGGAAGTCAGTCTTAATATGAGAGGAAATAGTCTACACACAAGAAGATTTCTTAATGTCTTCTCTTAGTATTTTGACTTGAACTGTTATTATAATTTCTTTCTTCTCATGAAGACAGTCTTCAAATGACAGGAAATAAACTAGACACACGAAGATTACTTAATGTCTTCTATTAGTATTTTGACTTGAGCTGTTCCCTGAATTCCTTTCTTCTTAGGAAGCCAGTCTTAATATGAGAGGAAATAGTCTACACACAAGAAGATTTCTTAATGTCTTCTCTTAGTATTTTGACTTGAACTGTTATTATAATTTCTTTCTTCTCATGAAGACAGTCTTCAAATGACAGGAAATAGACTAGACACACGAAGATTACTTAATGTCTTCTATTAGTATTTTGACTTGAGCTGTTCCCTGAATTCCTTTCTTCTTAGGAAGTCAGTCTTAATATGAGAGAAAATAGTCTACACACAAGAAGATTTCTTAATATCTTCTCTTAGTATTTTGACTTGAACTGTTATTATAATTTCTTTCTTCTCATGAAGACAGTCTTCAAATGACAGGAAATAAACTAGACACAAGAAGATTACTTAATGTCTTCTATTAGTATTTTGACTTGAGCTGTTCCCTGAATTCCTTTCTTCTTAGGAAGTCAGTCTTAATATGAGAGGAAATAGTCTACACACAAGAAGATTTCTTAATGTCTTCTCTTAGTATTTTGACTTGAACTGTTATTATAATTTCTTTCTTCTCATGAAGACAGTCTTCAAATGACAGGAAATAGACTAGACACACGAAGATTACTTAATGTCTTCTATTAGTATTTTGACTTGAGCTGTTCCCTGAATTCCTTTCTTCTTAGGAAGTCAGTCTTAATATGAGAGGAAATAGTCTACACACAAGAAGATTTCTTAATGTCTTCTCTTAGTATTTTGACTTGAACTGTTATTATAATTTCTTTCTTCTCATGAAGACAGTCTTCAAATGACAGGAAATAGACTAGACACACGAAGATTACTTAATGTCTTCTATTAGTATTTTGACTTGAGCTGTTCCCTGAATTCCTTTCTTCTTAGGAAGTCAGTCTTAATATGAGAGGAAATAGTCTACACACAAGAAGATTTCTTAATGTCTTCTCTTAGTATTTTGACTTGAACTGTTATTATAATTTCTTTCTTCTCATGAAGACAGTCTTCAAATGACAGGAAATAGACTAGACACACGAAGATTACTTAATGTCTTCTATTAGTATTTTGACTTGAGCTGTTCCCTGAATTCCTTTCTTCTTAGGAAGTCAGTCTTAATATGAGAGGAAATAGTCTACACACAAGAAGATTTCTTAATGTCTTCTCTTAGTATTTTGACTTGAACTGTTATTATAATTTCTTTCTTCTCATGAAGACAGTCTTCAAATGACAGGAAATAGACTAGACACACGAAGATTACTTAATGTCTTCTATTAGTATTTTGACTTGAGCTGTTCCCTGAATTCCTTTCTTCTTAGGAAGTCAGTCTTAATATGAGAGAAAATAGTCTACACACAAGAAGATTTCTTAATGTCTTCTCTTAGTATTTTGACTTGAACTGTTATTATAATTTCTTTCTTCTCATGAAAACAGTCTTCAAATGACAGGAAATAGACTAGACACACGAAGATTACTTAATGTCTTCTATTAGTATTTTGACTTGAACTGTTCCCTGAATTCCTTTCTTCTTAGGAAGTCAGTCTTAATATGAGAGGAAATAGTCTACACGCAAGAAGATTTCTTAATGTCTTCTCTTAGTATTTTGACTTGAACTGTTATTATAATTTCTTTCTTCTCATGAAGACAGTCTTCAAATGACAGGAAATAGACTAGACACACGAAGATTACTTAATGTCTTCTATTAGTATTTTGACTTGAGCTGTTCCCTGAATTCCTTTCTTCTTAGGAAGTCAGTCTTAACATGAGAGAAAATAGTCTACACACAAGAAGATTTCTTAATATCTTCTCTTAGTATTTTGACTTGAACTGTTATTATAATTTCTTTCTTCTCATGAAGACAGTCTTCAAATGACAGGAAATAAACTAGACACAAGAAGATTACTTAATGTCTTCTATTAGTATTTTGACTTGAGCTGTTCCCTGAATTCCTTTCTTCTTAGGAAGTCAGTCTTAATATGAGAGGAAATAGTCTACACACAAGAAGATTTCTTAATGTCTTCTCTTAGTATTTTGACTTGAACTGTTATTATAATTTCTTTCTTCTCATGAAGACAGCCTTCAAATGACAGGAAATAGACTAGACACACGAAGATTACTTAATGTCTTCTATTAGTATTTTGACTTGAGCTGTTCCCTGAATTCCTTTCTTCTTAGGAAGTCAGTCTTAATATGAGAGAAAATAGTCTACACACAAGAAGATTTCTTAATGTCTTCTCTTAGTATTTTGACTTGAACTGTTATTATAATTTCTTTCTTCTCATGAAGACAGTCTTCAAATGACAGGAAATAAACTAGACACACGAAGATTACTTAATGTCTTCTATTAGTATTTTGACTTGAGCTGTTCCCTGAATTCCTTTCTTCTTAGGAAGTCAGTCTTAATATGAGAGGAAATAGTCTACACACAAGAAGATTTCTTAATGTCTTCTCTTAGTATTTTGACTTGAACTGTTATTATATTTTCTTTCTTCTCATGAAGACAGTCTTCAAATGACAGGAAATAGACTAGACACACGAAGATTACTTAATGTCTTCTATTAGTATTTTGACTTGAGCTGTTCCCTGAATTCCTTTCTTCTTAGGAAGTCAGTCTTAATATGAGAGAAAATAGTCTACACACAAGAAGATTTCTTAATGTCTTCTCTTAGTATTTTGACTTGAACTGTTATAATTTCTTTCTTCGCATGAAGACAGTCTTCAAATGACAGGAAATAGACTAGACACACGAAGATTACTTAATGTCTTCTATTAGTATTTTGACTTGAGCTGTTCCCTGAATTCCTTTCTTCTTAGGAAGTCAGTCTTAATATGAGAGAAAATAGTCTACACACAAGAAGATTTCTTAATGTCTTCTCTTAGTATTTTGACTTGAACTGTTATTATAATTTCTTTCTTCTCATGAAGACAGTCTTCAAATGACAGGAAATAGACTAGACACACGAAGATTACTTAATGTCTTCTATTAGTATTTTGACTTGAGCTGTTCCCTGAATTCCTTTCTTCTTAGGAAGTCAGTCTTAATATGAGAGAAAATAGTCTACACACAAGAAGATTTCTTAATGTCTTCTCTTAGTATTTTGACTTGAACTGTTATTATAATTTCTTTCTTCTCATGAAGACAGTCTTCAAATGACAGGAAATAAACTAGACACACGAAGATTACTTAATGTCTTCTATTAGTATTTTGACTTGAGCTGTTCCCTGAATTCCTTTCTTCTTAGGAAGTCAGTCTTAATATGAGAGGAAATAGTCTACACACAAGAAGATTTCTTAATGTCTTCTCTTAGTATTTTGACTTGAACTGTTATTATATTTTCTTTCTTCTCATGAAGACAGTCTTCAAATGACAGGAAATAGACTAGACACACGAAGATTACTTAATGTCTTCTATTAGTATTTTGACTTGAGCTGTTCCCTGAATTCCTTTCTTCTTAGGAAGTCAGTCTTAATATGAGAGAAAATAGTCTACACACAAGAAGATTTCTTAATGTCTTCTCTTAGTATTTTGACTTGAACTGTTATTATAATTTCTTTCTTCTCATGAAAACAGTCTTCAAATGACAGGAAATAGACTAGACACACGAAGATTACTTAATGTCTTCTATTAGTATTTTGACTTGAACTGTTCCCTGAATTCCTTTCTTCTTAGGAAGTCAGTCTTAATATGAGAGGAAATAGTCTACACACAAGAAGATTTCTTAATGTCTTCTCTTAGTATTTTGACTTGAACTGTTATTATAATTTCTTTCTTCTCATGAAGACAGTCTTCAAATGACAGGAAATAAACTAGACACACGAAGATTACTTAATGTCTTCTATTAGTATTTTGACTTGAGCTGTTCCCTGAATTCCTTTCTTCTTAGGAAGTCAGTCTTAATATGAGAGGAAATAGTCTACACACAAGAAGATTTCTTAATGTCTTCTCTTAGTATTTTGACTTGAACTGTTATTATAATTTCTTTCTTCTCATGAAGACAGTCTTCAAATGACAGGAAATAGACTAGACACACGAAGATTACTTAATGTCTTCTATTAGTATTTTGACTTGAGCTGTTCCCTGAATTCCTTTCTTCTTAGGAAGTCAGTCTTAATATGAGAGAAAATAGTCTACACACAAGAAGATTTCTTAATATCTTCTCTTAGTATTTTGACTTGAACTGTTATTATAATTTCTTTCTTCTCATGAAGACAGTCTTCAAATGACAGGAAATAAACTAGACACAAGAAGATTACTTAATGTCTTCTATTAGTATTTTGACTTGAGCTGTTCCCTGAATTCCTTTCTTCTTAGGAAGTCAGTCTTAATATGAGAGGAAATAGTCTACACACAAGAAGATTTCTTAATGTCTTCTCTTAGTATTTTGACTTGAACTGTTATTATAATTTCTTTCTTCTCATGAAGACAGTCTTCAAATGACAGGAAATAGACTAGACACACGAAGATTACTTAATGTCTTCTATTAGTATTTTGACTTGAGCTGTTCCCTGAATTCCTTTCTTCTTAGGAAGTCAGTCTTAATATGAGAGGAAATAGTCTACACACAAGAAGATTTCTTAATGTCTTCTCTTAGTATTTTGACTTGAACTGTTATTATAATTTCTTTCTTCTCATGAAGACAGTCTTCAAATGACAGGAAATAGACTAGACACACGAAGATTACTTAATGTCTTCTATTAGTATTTTGACTTGAGCTGTTCCCTGAATTCCTTTCTTCTTAGGAAGTCAGTCTTAATATGAGAGGAAATAGTCTACACACAAGAAGATTTCTTAATGTCTTCTCTTAGTATTTTGACTTGAACTGTTATTATAATTTCTTTCTTCTCATGAAGACAGTCTTCAAATGACAGGAAATAGACTAGACACACGAAGATTACTTAATGTCTTCTATTAGTATTTTGACTTGAGCTGTTCCCTGAATTCCTTTCTTCTTAGGAAGTCAGTCTTAATATGAGAGGAAATAGTCTACACACAAGAAGATTTCTTAATGTCTTCTCTTAGTATTTTGACTTGAACTGTTATTATAATTTCTTTCTTCTCATGAAGACAGTCTTCAAATGACAGGAAATAGACTAGACACACGAAGATTACTTAATGTCTTCTATTAGTATTTTGACTTGAGCTGTTCCCTGAATTCCTTTCTTCTTAGGAAGTCAGTCTTAATATGAGAGAAAATAGTCTACACACAAGAAGATTTCTTAATGTCTTCTCTTAGTATTTTGACTTGAACTGTTATTATAATTTCTTTCTTCTCATGAAAACAGTCTTCAAATGACAGGAAATAGACTAGACACACGAAGATTACTTAATGTCTTCTATTAGTATTTTGACTTGAACTGTTCCCTGAATTCCTTTCTTCTTAGGAAGTCAGTCTTAATATGAGAGGAAATAGTCTACACACAAGAAGATTTCTTAATGTCTTCTCTTAGTATTTTGACTTGAACTGTTATTATAATTTCTTTCTTCTCATGAAGACAGTCTTCAAATGACAGGAAATAGACTAGACACACGAAGATTACTTAATGTCTTCTATTAGTATTTTGACTTGAGCTGTTCCCTGAATTCCTTTCTTCTTAGGAAGTCAGTCTTAACATGAGAGAAAATAGTCTACACACAAGAAGATTTCTTAATATCTTCTCTTAGTATTTTGACTTGAACTGTTATTATAATTTCTTTCTTCTCATGAAGACAGTCTTCAAATGACAGGAAATAAACTAGACACAAGAAGATTACTTAATGTCTTCTATTAGTATTTTGACTTGAGCTGTTCCCTGAATTCCTTTCTTCTTAGGAAGTCAGTCTTAATATGAGAGGAAATAGTCTACACACAAGAAGATTTCTTAATGTCTTCTCTTAGTATTTTGACTTGAACTGTTATTATAATTTCTTTCTTCTCATGAAGACAGCCTTCAAATGACAGGAAATAGACTAGACACACGAAGATTACTTAATGTCTTCTATTAGTATTTTGACTTGAGCTGTTCCCTGAATTCCTTTCTTCTTAGGAAGTCAGTCTTAATATGAGAGAAAATAGTCTACACACAAGAAGATTTCTTAATGTCTTCTCTTAGTATTTTGACTTGAACTGTTATTATAATTTCTTTCTTCTCATGAAGACAGTCTTCAAATGACAGGAAATAAACTAGACACACGAAGATTACTTAATGTCTTCTATTAGTATTTTGACTTGAGCTGTTCCCTGAATTCCTTTCTTCTTAGGAAGTCAGTCTTAATATGAGAGGAAATAGTCTACACACAAGAAGATTTCTTAATGTCTTCTCTTAGTATTTTGACTTGAACTGTTATTATATTTTCTTTCTTCTCATGAAGACAGTCTTCAAATGACAGGAAATAGACTAGACACACGAAGATTACTTAATGTCTTCTATTAGTATTTTGACTTGAGCTGTTCCCTGAATTCCTTTCTTCTTAGGAAGTCAGTCTTAATATGAGAGAAAATAGTCTACACACAAGAAGATTTCTTAATGTCTTCTCTTAGTATTTTGACTTGAACTGTTATAATTTCTTTCTTCGCATGAAGACAGTCTTCAAATGACAGGAAATAGACTAGACACACGAAGATTACTTAATGTCTTCTATTAGTATTTTGACTTGAGCTGTTCCCTGAATTCCTTTCTTCTTAGGAAGTCAGTCTTAATATGAGAGAAAATAGTCTACACACAAGAAGATTTCTTAATGTCTTCTCTTAGTATTTTGACTTGAACTGTTATTATAATTTCTTTCTTCTCATGAAGACAGTCTTCAAATGACAGGAAATAGACTAGACACACGAAGATTACTTAATGTCTTCTATTAGTATTTTGACTTGAGCTGTTCCCTGAATTCCTTTCTTCTTAGGAAGTCAGTCTTAATATGAGAGAAAATAGTCTACACACAAGAAGATTTCTTAATGTCTTCTCTTAGTATTTTGACTTGAACTGTTATTATAATTTCTTTCTTCTCATGAAGACAGTCTTCAAATGACAGGAAATAAACTAGACACACGAAGATTACTTAATGTCTTCTATTAGTATTTTGACTTGTGCTGTTCCCTGAATTCCTTTCTTCTTAGGAAGTCAGTCTTAATATGAGAGGAAATAGTCTACACACAAGAAGATTTCTTAATGTCTTCTCTTAGTATTTTGACTTGAACTGTTATTATATTTTCTTTCTTCTCATGAAGACAGTCTTCAAATGACAGGAAATAGACTAGACACACGAAGATTACTTAATGTCTTCTATTAGTATTTTGACTTGAGCTGTTCCCTGAATTCCTTTCTTCTTAGGAAGTCAGTCTTAATATGAGAGAAAATAGTCTACACACAAGAAGATTTCTTAATGTCTTCTCTTAGTATTTTGACTTGAACTGTTATAATTTCTTTCTTCGCATGAAGACAGTCTTCAAATGACAGGAAATAGACTAGACACACGAAGATTACTTAATGTCTTCTATTAGTATTTTGACTTGAGCTGTTCCCTGAATTCCTTTCTTCTTAGGAAGTCAGTCTTAATATGAGAGAAAATAGTCTACACACAAGAAGATTTCTTAATGTCTTCTCTTAGTATTTTGACTTGAACTGTTATTATAATTTCTTTCTTCTCATGAAGACAGTCTTCAAATGACAGGAAATAGACTAGACACACGAAGATTACTTAATGTCTTCTATTAGTATTTTGACTTGAGCTGTTCCCTGAATTCCTTTCTTCTTAGGAAGTCAGTCTTAATATGAGAGAAAATAGTCTACACACAAGAAGATTTCTTAATGTCTTCTCTTAGTATTTTGACTTGAACTGTTATTATAATTTCTTTCTTCTCATGAAAACAGTCTTCAAATGACAGGAAATAGACTAGACACACGAAGATTACTTAATGTCTTCTATTAGTATTTTGACTTGAACTGTTCCCTGAATTCCTTTCTTCTTAGGAAGTCAGTCTTAATATGAGAGGAAATAGTCTACACACAAGAAGATTTCTTAATGTCTTCTCTTAGTATTTTGACTTGAACTGTTATTATAATTTCTTTCTTCTCATGAAGACAGTCTTCAAATGACAGGAAATAAACTAGACACACGAAGATTACTTAATGTCTTCTATTAGTATTTTGACTTGAGCTGTTCCCTGAATTCCTTTCTTCTTAGGAAGTCAGTCTTAATATGAGAGGAAATAGTCTACACACAAGAAGATTTCTTAATGTCTTCTCTTAGTATTTTGACTTGAACTGTTATTATAATTTCTTTCTTCTCATGAAGACAGTCTTCAAATGACAGGAAATAGACTAGACACACGAAGATTACTTAATGTCTTCTATTAGTATTTTGACTTGAGCTGTTCCCTGAATTCATTTCTTCTTAGGAAGTCAGTCTTAATATGAGAGAAAATAGTCTACACACAAGAAGATTTCTTAATATCTTCTCTTAGTATTTTGACTTGAACTGTTATTATAATTTCTTTCTTCTCATGAAGACAGTCTTCAAATGACAGGAAATAGACTAGACACACGAAGATTACTTAATGTCTTCTATTAGTATTTTGACTTGAACTGTTCCCTGAATTCCTTTCTTCTTAGGAAGTCAGTCTTAATATGAGAGGAAATAGTCTACACACAAGAAGATTTCTTAATGTCTTCTCTTAGTATTTTGACTTGAACTGTTATTATAATTTCTTTCTTCTCATGAAGACAGTCTTCAAATGACAGGAAATAGACTAGACACACGAAGATTACTTAATGTCTTCTATTAGTATTTTGACTTGAGCTGTTCCCTGAATTCCTTTCTTCTTAGGAAGTCAGTCTTAATATGAGAGAAAATAGTCTACACACAAGAAGATTTCTTAATATCTTCTCTTAGTATTTTGACTTGAACTGTTATTATAATTTCTTTCTTCTCATGAAGACAGTCTTCAAATGACAGGAAATAAACTAGACACAAGAAGATTACTTAATGTCTTCTATTAGTATTTTGACTTGAGCTGTTCCCTGAATTCCTTTCTTCTTAGGAAGTCAGTCTTAATATGAGAGGAAATAGTCTACACACAAGAAGATTTCTTAATGTCTTCTCTTAGTATTTTGACTTGAACTGTTATTATAATTTCTTTCTTCTCATGAAGACAGTCTTCAAATGACAGGAAATAGACTAGACACACGAAGATTACTTAATGTCTTCTATTAGTATTTTGACTTGAGCTGTTCCCTGAATTCCTTTCTTCTTAGGAAGTCAGTCTTAATATGAGAGAAAATAGTCTACACACAAGAAGATTTCTTAATGTCTTCTCTTAGTATTTTGACTTGAACTGTTATTATAATTTCTTTCTTCTCATGAAGACAGTCTTCAAATGACAGGAAATAAACTAGACACACGAAGATTACTTAATGTCTTCTATTAGTATTTTGACTTGAGCTGTTCCCTGAATTCCTTTCTTCTTAGGAAGTCAGTCTTAATATGAGAGGAAATAGTCTACACACAAGAAGATTTCTTAATGTCTTCTCTTAGTATTTTGACTTGAACTGTTATTATATTTTCTTTCTTCTCATGAAGACAGTCTTCAAATGACAGGAAATAGACTAGACACACGAAGATTACTTAATGTCTTCTATTAGTATTTTGACTTGAGCTGTTCCCTGAATTCCTTTCTTCTTAGGAAGTCAGTCTTAATATGAGAGAAAATAGTCTACACACAAGAAGATTTCTTAATGTCTTCTCTTAGTATTTTGACTTGAACTGTTATAATTTCTTTCTTCGCATGAAGACAGTCTTCAAATGACAGGAAATAGACTAGACACACGAAGATTACTTAATGTCTTCTATTAGTATTTTGACTTGAGCTGTTCCCTGAATTCCTTTCTTCTTAGGAAGTCAGTCTTAATATGAGAGAAAATAGTCTACACACAAGAAGATTTCTTAATGTCTTCTCTTAGTATTTTGACTTGAACTGTTATTATAATTTCTTTCTTCTCGTGAAGACAGTCTTGAGATGACAGGAAATAGACTAGACACACGAAGATTACTTAATGTCTTCTATTAGTATTTTGACTTGAGCTGTTCCCT
This sequence comes from Acanthosepion lycidas, assembly GCA_963932145.1. NCBI lineage: Eukaryota > Metazoa > Mollusca > Cephalopoda > Sepiida > Sepiidae > Acanthosepion > Acanthosepion lycidas. The sequence goes on from OZ010599.1 coordinate 24,016,022, forward strand.
GAATTCCTTTCTTCTTAGGAAGTCAGTCTTAATATGAGAGAAAATAGTCTACACACAAGAAGATTTCTTAATGTCTTCTCTTAGTATTTTGACTTGAACTGTTATTATAATTTCTTTCTTCTCATGAAAACAGTCTTCAAATGACAGGAAATAGACTAGACACACGAAGATTACTTAATGTCTTCTATTAGTATTTTGACTTGAACTGTTCCCTGAATTCCTTTCTTCTTAGGAAGTCAGTCTTAATATGAGAGGAAATAGTCTACACACAAGAAGATTTCTTAATGTCTTCTCTTAGTATTTTGACTTGAACTGTTATTATAATTTCTTTCTTCTCATGAAGACAGTCTTCAAATGACAGGAAATAAACTAGACACACGAAGATTACTTAATGTCTTCTATTAGTATTTTGACTTGAGCTGTTCCCTGAATTCCTTTCTTCTTAGGAAGTCAGTCTTAATATGAGAGGAAATAGTCTACACACAAGAAGATTTCTTAATGTCTTCTCTTAGTATTTTGACTTGAACTGTTATTATAATTTCTTTCTTCTCATGAAGACAGTCTTCAAATGACAGGAAATAGACTAGACACACGAAGATTACTTAATGTCTTCTATTAGTATTTTGACTTGAGCTGTTCCCTGAATTCCTTTCTTCTTAGGAAGTCAGTCTTAATATGAGAGAAAATAGTCTACACACAAGAAGATTTCTTAATGTCTTCTCTTAGTATTTTGACTTGAACTGTTATTATACTTTCTTTCTTCTCATGAAGACAGTCTTCAAATGACAGGAAATAGACTAGACACACGAAGATTACTTAATGTCTTCTATTAGTATTTTGACTTGAGCTGTTCCCTGAATTCATTTCTTCTTAGGAAGTCAGTCTTAATATGAGAGAAAATAGTCTACACACAAGAAGATTTCTTAATGTCTTCTCTTAGTATTTTGACTTGAACTGTTATTATAATTTCTTTCTTCTCATGAAGACAGTCTTCAAATGACAGGAAATAAACTAGACACACGAAGATTACTTAATGTCTTCTATTAGTATTTTGACTTGAGCTGTTCCCTGAATTCCTTTCTTCTTGGGAAGTCAGTCTTAATATGAGAGGAAATAGTCTACACACAAGAAGATTTCTTAATGTCTTCTCTTAGTATTTTGACTTGAACTGTTATTATAATTTCTTTCTTCTCATGAAGACAGTCTTCAAATGACAGGAAATAGACTAGACACACGAAGATTACTTAATGTCTTCTATTAGTATTTTGACTTGAGCTGTTCCCTGAATTCCTTTCTTCTTAGGAAGTCAGTCTTAATATGAGAGAAAATAGTCTACACACAAGAAGATTTCTTAATGTCTTCTCTTAGTATTTTGACTTGAACTGTTATTATAATTTCTTTCTTCTCGTGAAGACAGTCTTCAAATGACAGGAAATAGACTAGACACACGAAGATTACTTAATGTCTTCTATTAGTATTTTGACTTGAGCTGTTCCCTGAATTCCTTTCTTCTTAGGAAGTCAGTCTTAATATGAGAGAAAATAGTCTACACACAAGAAGATTTCTTAATGTCTTCTCTTAGTATTTTGACTTGAACTGTTATTATAATTTCTTTCTTCTCATGAAAACAGTCTTCAAATGACAGGAAATAGACTAGACACACGAAGATTACTTAATGTCTTCTATTAGTATTTTGACTTGAACTGTTCCCTGAATTCCTTTCTTCTTAGGAAGTCAGTCTTAATATGAGAGGAAATAGTCTACACACAAGAAGATTTCTTAATGTCTTCTCTTAGTATTTTGACTTGAACTGTTATTATAATTTCTTTCTTCTCATGAAGACAGTCTTCAAATGACAGGAAATAAACTAGACACACGAAGATTACTTAATGTCTTCTATTAGTATTTTGACTTGAGCTGTTCCCTGAATTCCTTTCTTCTTAGGAAGTCAGTCTTAATATGAGAGGAAATAGTCTACACACAAGAAGATTTCTTAATGTCTTCTCTTAGTATTTTGACTTGAACTGTTATTATAATTTCTTTCTTCTCATGAAGACAGTCTTCAAATGACAGGAAATAGACTAGACACACGAAGATTACTTAATGTCTTCTATTAGTATTTTGACTTGAGCTGTTCCCTGAATTCATTTCTTCTTAGGAAGTCAGTCTTAATATGAGAGAAAATAGTCTACACACAAGAAGATTTCTTAATATCTTCTCTTAGTATTTTGACTTGAACTGTTATTATAATTTCTTTCTTCTCATGAAGACAGTCTTCAAATGACAGGAAATAAACTAGACACAAGAAGATTACTTAATGTCTTCTATTAGTATTTTGACTTGAGCTGTTCCCTGAATTCCTTTCTTCTTAGGAAGTCAGTCTTAATATGAGAGGAAATAGTCTACACACAAGAAGATTTCTTAATGTCTTCTCTTAGTATTTTGACTTGAACTGTTATTATAATTTCTTTCTTCTCATGAAGACAGTCTTCAAATGACAGGAAATAGACTAGACACACGAAGATTACTTAATGTCTTCTATTAGTATTTTGACTTGAGCTGTTCCCTGAATTCCTTTCTTCTTAGGAAGTCAGTCTTAATATGAGAGGAAATAGTCTACACACAAGAAGATTTCTTAATGTCTTCTCTTAGTATTTTGACTTGAACTGTTATTATAATTTCTTTCTTCTCATGAAGACAGTCTTCAAATGACAGGAAATAGACTAGACACACGAAGATTACTTAATGTCTTCTATTAGTATTTTGACTTGAGCTGTTCCCTGAATTCCTTTCTTCTTAGGAAGTCAGTCTTAATATGAGAGAAAATAGTCTACACACAAGAAGATTTCTTAATGTCTTCTCTTAGTATTTTGACTTGAACTGTTATTATACTTTCTTTCTTCTCATGAAGACAGTCTTCAAATGACAGGAAATAGACTAGACACACGAAGATTACTTAATGTCTTCTATTAGTATTTTGACTTGAGCTGTTCCCTGAATTCATTTCTTCTTAGGAAGTCAGTCTTAATATGAGAGAAAATAGTCTACACACAAGAAGATTTCTTAATGTCTTCTCTTAGTATTTTGACTTGAACTGTTATTATAATTTCTTTCTTCTCATGAAGACAGTCTTCAAATGACAGGAAATAAACTAGACACACGAAGATTACTTAATGTCTTCTATTAGTATTTTGACTTGAGCTGTTCCCTGAATTCCTTTCTTCTTGGGAAGTCAGTCTTAATATGAGAGGAAATAGTCTACACACAAGAAGATTTCTTAATGTCTTCTCTTAGTATTTTGACTTGAACTGTTATTATAATTTCTTTCTTCTCATGAAGACAGTCTTCAAATGACAGGAAATAGACTAGACACACGAAGATTACTTAATGTCTTCTATTAGTATTTTGACTTGAGCTGTTCCCTGAATTCCTTTCTTCTTAGGAAGTCAGTCTTAATATGAGAGGAAATAGTCTACACACAAGAAGATTTCTTAATGTCTTCTCTTAGTATTTTGACTTGAACTGTTATTATATTTTCTTTCTTCTCATGAAGACAGTCTTCAAATGACAGGAAATAGACTAGACACACGAAGATTACTTAATGTCTTCTATTAGTATTTTGACTTGAGCTGTTCCCTGAATTCCTTTCTTCTTAGGAAGTCAGTCTTAATATGAGAGGAAATAGTCTACACACAAGAAGATTTCTTAATGTCTTCTCTTAGTATTTTGACTTGAACTGTTATAATTTCTTTCTTCTCATGAAGACAGTCTTCAAATGACAGGAAATAGACTAGACACACGAAGATTACTTAATGTCTTCTATTAGTATTTTGACTTGAGCTGTTCCCTGAATTCCTTTCTTCTTATGAAGTCAGTCTTAATATGAGAGAAAATAGTCTACACACAAGAAGATTTCTTAATGTCTTCTCTTAGTATTTTGACTTGAACTGTTATTATAATTTCTTTCTTCTCATGAAGACAGTCTTCAAATGACAGGAAATAAACTAGACACACGAAGATTACTTAATGTCTTCTATTAGTATTTTGACTTGAGCTGTTCCCTGAATTCCTTTCTTCTTAGGAAGTCAGTCTTAATATGAGAGAAAATAGTATACACACAAGAAGATTTCTTAATGTCTTCTCTTAGTATTTTGACTTGAACTGTTATTATAATTTCTTTCTTCTCATGAAGACAGTCTTCAAATGACAGGAAATAGACTAGACACACGAAGATTACTTAATGTCTTCTATTAGTATTTTGACTTGAGCTGTTCCCTGAATTCCTTTCTTCTTAGGAAGTCAGTCTTAATATGAGAGAAAATAGTCTACACACAAGAAGATTTCTTAATGTCTTCTCTTAGTATTTTGACTTGAACTGTTATTATACTTTCTTTCTTCTCATGAAGACAGTCTTCAAATGACAGGAAATAGACTAGACACACGAAGATTACTTAATGTCTTCTATTAGTATTTTGACTTGAGCTGTTCCCTGAATTCATTTCTTCTTAGGAAGTCAGTCTTAATATGAGAGAAAATAGTCTACACACAAGAAGATTTCTTAATGTCTTCTCTTAGTATTTTGACTTGAACTGTTATTATAATTTCTTTCTTCTCATGAAGACAGTCTTCAAATGACAGGAAATAAACTAGACACACGAAGATTACTTAATGTCTTCTATTAGTATTTTGACTTGAGCTGTTCCCTGAATTCCTTTCTTCTTAGGAAGTCAGTCTTAATATGAGAGAAAATAGTCTACACACAAGAAGATTTCTTAATATCTTCTCTTAGTATTTTGACTTGAACTGTTATTATAATTTCTTTCTTCTCATGAAGACAGTCTTCAAATGACAGGAAATAAACTAGACACAAGAAGATTACTTAATGTCTTCTATTAGTATTTTGACTTGAGCTGTTCCCTGAATTCCTTTCTTCTTAGGAAGTCAGTCTTAATATGAGAGGAAATAGTCTACACACAAGAAGATTTCTTAATGTCTTCTCTTAGTATTTTGACTTGAACTGTTATTATAATTTCTTTCTTCTCATGAAGACAGTCTTCAAATGACAGGAAATAGACTAGACACACGAAGATTACTTAATGTCTTCTATTAGTATTTTGACTTGAGCTGTTCCCTGAATTCATTTCTTCTTAGGAAGTCAGTCTTAATATGAGAGAAAATAGTCTACACACAAGAAGATTTCTTAATGTCTTCTCTTAGTATTTTGACTTGAACTGTTATTATAATTTCTTTCTTCTCATGAAGACAGTCTTCAAATGACAGGAAATAAACTAGACACACGAAGATTACTTAATGTCTTCTATTAGTATTTTGACTTGAGCTGTTCCCTGAATTCCTTTCTTCTTAGGAAGTCAGTCTTAATATGAGAGAAAATAGTCTACACACAAGAAGATTTCTTAATATCTTCTCTTAGTATTTTGACTTGAACTGTTATTATAATTTCTTTCTTCTCATGAAGACAGTCTTCAAATGACAGGAAATAAACTAGACACAAGAAGATTACTTAATGTCTTCTATTAGTATTTTGACTTGAGCTGTTCCCTGAATTCCTTTCTTCTTAGGAAGTCAGTCTTAATATGAGAGGAAATAGTCTACACACAAGAAGATTTCTTAATGTCTTCTCTTAGTATTTTGACTTGAACTGTTATTATAATTTCTTTCTTCTCATGAAGACAGTCTTCAAATGACAGGAAATAGACTAGACACACGAAGATTACTTAATGTCTTCTATTAGTATTTTGACTTGAGCTGTTCCCTGAATTCCTTTCTTCTTAGGAAGTCAGTCTTAATATGAGAGGAAATAGTCTACACACAAGAAGATTTCTTAATGTCTTCTCTTAGTATTTTGACTTGAACTGTTATTATAATTTCTTTCTTCTCATGAAGACAGTCTTCAAATGACAGGAAATAGACTAGACACACGAAGATTACTTAATGTCTTCTATTAGTATTTTGACTTGAGCTGTTCCCTGAATTCCTTTCTTCTTAGGAAGTCAGTCTTAATATGAGAGGAAATAGTCTACACACAAGAAGATTTCTTAATGTCTTCTCTTAGTATTTTGACTTGAACTGTTATTATAATTTCTTTCTTCTCATGAAAACAGTCTTCAAATGACAGGAAATAGACTAGACACACGAAGATTACTTAATGTCTTCTATTAGTATTTTGACTTGAACTGTTACCTGAATTCCTTTCTTCTTAGGAAGTCAGTCTTAATATGAGAGGAAATAGTCTACACACAAGAAGATTTCTTAATGTCTTCTCTTAGTATTTTGACTTGAACTGTTATTATAATTTCTTTCTTCTCATGAAGACAGTCTTCAAATGACAGGAAATAGACTAGACACACGAAGATTACTTAATGTCTTCTATTAGTATTTTGACTTGAGCTGTTCCCTGAATTCCTTTCTTCTTAGGAAGTCAGTCTTAATATGAGAGAAAATAGTCTACACACAAGAAGATTTCTTAATATCTTCTCTTAGTATTTTGACTTGAACTGTTATTATAATTTCTTTCTTCTCATGAAGACAGTCTTCAAATGACAGGAAATAAACTAGACACAAGAAGATTACTTAATGTCTTCTATTAGTATTTTGACTTGAGCTGTTCCCTGAATTCCTTTCTTCTTAGGAAGTCAGTCTTAATATGAGAGGAAATAGTCTACACACAAGAAGATTTCTTAATGTCTTCTCTTAGTATTTTGACTTGAACTGTTATTATAATTTCTTTCTTCTCATGAAGACAGTCTTCAAATGACAGGAAATAGACTAGACACACGAAGATTACTTAATGTCTTCTATTAGTATTTTGACTTGAGCTGTTCCCTGAATTCCTTTCTTCTTAGGAAGTCAGTCTTAATATGAGAGAAAATAGTCTACACACGAGAAGATTTCTTAATGTCTTCTCTTAGTATTTTGACTTGAACTGTTATTATAATTTCTTTCTTCTCATGAAGACAGTCTTCAAATGACAGGAAATAAACTAGACACACGAAGATTACTTAATGTCTTCTATTAGTATTTTGACTTGAGCTGTTCCCTGAATTCCTTTCTTCTTAGGAAGTCAGTCTTAATATGAGAGGAAATAGTCTACACACAAGAAGATTTCTTAATGTCTTCTCTTAGTATTTTGACTTGAACTGTTATTATATTTTCTTTCTTCTCATGAAGACAGTCTTCAAATGACAGGAAATAGACTAGACACACGAAGATTACTTAATGTCTTCTATTAGTATTTTGACTTGAGCTGTTCCCTGAATTCCTTTCTTCTTAGGAAGTCAGTCTTAATATGAGAGAAAATAGTCTACACACAAGAAGATTTCTTAATGTCTTCTCTTAGTATTTTGACTTGAACTGTTATAATTTCTTTCTTCGCATGAAGACAGTCTTCAAATGACAGGAAATAGACTAGACACACGAAGATTACTTAATGTCTTCTATTAGTATTTTGACTTGAGCTGTTCCCTGAATTCCTTTCTTCTTAGGAAGTCAGTCTTAATATGAGAGAAAATAGTCTACACACAAGAAGATTTCTTAATGTCTTCTCTTAGTATTTTGACTTGAACTGTTATTATAATTTCTTTCTTCTCATGAAGACAGTCTTCAAATGACAGGAAATAGACTAGACACACGAAGATTACTTAATGTCTTCTATTAGTATTTTGACTTGAGCTGTTCCCTGAATTCCTTTCTTCTTAGGAAGTCAGTCTTAATATGAGAGAAAATAGTCTACACACAAGAAGATTTCTTAATGTCTTCTCTTAGTATTTTGACTTGAACTGTTATTATAATTTCTTTCTTCTCATGAAAACAGTCTTCAAATGACAGGAAATAGACTAGACACACGAAGATTACTTAATGTCTTCTATTAGTATTTTGACTTGAACTGTTCCCTGAATTCCTTTCTTCTTAGGAAGTCAGTCTTAATATGAGAGGAAATAGTCTACACACAAGAAGATTTCTTAATGTCTTCTCTTAGTATTTTGACTTGAACTGTTATTATAATTTCTTTCTTCTCATGAAGACAGTCTTCAAATGACAGGAAATAAACTAGACACACGAAGATTACTTAATGTCTTCTATTAGTATTTTGACTTGAGCTGTTCCCTGAATTCCTTTCTTCTTAGGAAGTCAGTCTTAATATGAGAGGAAATAGTCTACACACAAGAAGATTTCTTAATGTCTTCTCTTAGTATTTTGACTTGAACTGTTATTATAATTTCTTTCTTCTCATGAAGACAGTCTTCAAATGACAGGAAATAGACTAGACACACGAAGATTACTTAATGTCTTCTATTAGTATTTTGACTTGAGCTGTTCCCTGAATTCCTTTCTTCTTAGGAAGTCAGTCTTAATATGAGAGAAAATAGTCTACACACAAGAAGATTTCTTAATATCTTCTCTTAGTATTTTGACTTGAACTGTTATTATAATTTCTTTCTTCTCATGAAGACAGTCTTCAAATGACAGGAAATAAACTAGACACAAGAAGATTACTTAATGTCTTCTATTAGTATTTTGACTTGAGCTGTTCCCTGAATTCCTTTCTTCTTAGGAAGTCAGTCTTAATATGAGAGGAAATAGTCTACACACAAGAAGATTTCTTAATGTCTTCTCTTAGTATTTTGACTTGAACTGTTATTATAATTTCTTTCTTCTCATGAAGACAGTCTTCAAATGACAGGAAATAGACTAGACACACGAAGATTACTTAATGTCTTCTATTAGTATTTTGACTTGAGCTGTTCCCTGAATTCCTTTCTTCTTAGGAAGTCAGTCTTAATATGAGAGGAAATAGTCTACACACAAGAAGATTTCTTAATGTCTTCTCTTAGTATTTTGACTTCAACTGTTATAATTTCTTTCTTCTCATGAAGACAGTCTTCAAATGACAGGAAATAGACTAGACACACGAAGAGTACTTAATGTCTTCTATTAGTATTTTGACTTGAGCTGTTCCCTGAATTCCTTTCTTCTTAGGAAGTCAGTCTTAATATGAGAGAAAATAGTCTACACACAAGAAGATTTCTTAATGTCTTCTCTTAGTATTTTGACTTGAACTGTTATTATAATTTCTTTCTTCTCATGAAGACAGTCTTCAAATGACAGGAAATAGACTAGACACACGAAGATTACTTAATGTCTTCTATTAGTATTTTGACTTGAGCTGTTCCCTGAATTCCTTTCTTCTTAGGAAGTCAGTCTTAATATGAGAGGAAATAGTCTACACACAAGAAGATTTCTTAATGTCTTCTCTTAGTATTTTGACTTGAACTGTTATTATAATTTCTTTCTTCTCATGAAGACAGTCTTCAAATGACAGGAAATAGACTAGACACACGAAGATTACTTAATGTCTTCTATTAGTATTTTGACTTGAGCTGTTCCCTGAATTCCTTTCTTCTTAGGAAGTCAGTCTTAATATGAGAGAAAATAGTATACACACAAGAAGATTTCTTAATGTCTTCTCTTAGTATTTTGACTTGAACTGTTATTATAATTTCTTTCTTCTCATGAAGACAGTCTTCAAATGACAGGAAATAGACTAGACACACGAAGATTACTTAATGTCTTCTATTAGTATTTTGACTTGAGCTGTTCCCTGAATTCCTTTCTTCTTAGGAAGTCAGTCTTAATATGAGAGAAAATAGTCTACACACGAGAAGATTTCTTAATGTCTTCTCTTAGTATTTTGACTTGAACTGTTATTATAATTTCTTTCTTCTCATGAAGACAGTCTTCAAATGACAGGAAATAAACTAGACACACGAAGATTACTTAATGTCTTCTATTAGTATTTTGACTTGAGCTGTTCCCTGAATTCCTTTCTTCTTAGGAAGTCAGTCTTAATATGAGAGGAAATAGTCTACACACAAGAAGATTTCTTAATGTCTTCTCTTAGTATTTTGACTTGAACTGTTATTATATTTTCTTTCTTCTCATGAAGACAGTCTTCAAATGACAGGAAATAGACTAGACACACGAAGATTACTTAATGTCTTCTATTAGTATTTTGACTTGAGCTGTTCCCTGAATTCCTTTCTTCTTAGGAAGTCAGTCTTAATATGAGAGAAAATAGTCTACACACAAGAAGATTTCTTAATGTCTTCTCTTAGTATTTTGACTTGAACTGTTATAATTTCTTTCTTCGCATGAAGACAGTCTTCAAATGACAGGAAATAGACTAGACACACGAAGATTACTTAATGTCTTCTATTAGTATTTTGACTTGAGCTGTTCCCTGAATTCCTTTCTTCTTAGGAAGTCAGTCTTAATATGAGAGAAAATAGTCTACACACAAGAAGATTTCTTAATGTCTTCTCCTAGTATTTTGACTTGAACTGTTATTATAATTTCTTTCTTCTCATGAAGACAGTCTTCAAATGACAGGAAATAGACTAGACACACGAAGATTACTTAATGTCTTCTATTAGTATTTTGACTTGAGCTGTTCCCTGAATTCCTTTCTTCTTAGGAAGTCAGTCTTAATATGAGAGAAAATAGTCTACACACAAGAAGATTTCTTAATGTCTTCTCTTAGTATTTTGACTTGAACTGTTATTATAATTTCTTTCTTCTCATGAAAACAGTCTTCAAATGACAGGAAATAGACTAGACACACGAAGATTACTTAATGTCTTCTATTAGTATTTTGACTTGAACTGTTCCCTGAATTCCTTTCTTCTTAGGAAGTCAGTCTTAATATGAGAGGAAATAGTCTACACACAAGAAGATTTCTTAATGTCTTCTCTTAGTATTTTGACTTGAACTGTTATTATAATTTCTTTCTTCTCATGAAGACAGTCTTCAAATGACAGGAAATAAACTAGACACACGAAGATTACTTAATGTCTTCTATTAGTATTTTGACTTGAGCTGTTCCCTGAATTCCTTTCTTCTTAGGAAGTCAGTCTTAATATGAGAGGAAATAGTCTACACACAAGAAGATTTCTTAATGTCTTCTCTTAGTATTTTGACTTGAACTGTTATTATAATTTCTTTCTTCTCATGAAGACAGTCTTCAAATGACAGGAAATAGACTAGACACACGAAGATTACTTAATGTCTTCTATTAGTATTTTGACTTGAGCTGTTCCCTGAATTCCTTTCTTCTTAGGAAGTCAGTCTTAATATGAGAGAAAATAGTCTACACACAAGAAGATTTCTTAATATCTTCTCTTAGTATTTTGACTTGAACTGTTATTATAATTTCTTTCTTCTCATGAAGACAGTCTTCAAATGACAGGAAATAAACTAGACACAAGAAGATTACTTAATGTCTTCTATTAGTATTTTGACTTGAGCTGTTCCCTGAATTCCTTTCTTCTTAGGAAGTCAGTCTTAATATGAGAGGAAATAGTCTACACACAAGAAGATTTCTTAATGTCTTCTCTTAGTATTTTGACTTGAACTGTTATTATAATTTCTTTCTTCTCATGAAGACAGTCTTCAAATGACAGGAAATAGACTAGACACACGAAGATTACTTAATGTCTTCTATTAGTATTTTGACTTGAGCTGTTCCCTGAATTCCTTTCTTCTTAGGAAGTCAGTCTTAATATGAGAGGAAATAGTCTACACACAAGAAGATTTCTTAATGTCTTCTCTTAGTATTTTGACTTCAACTGTTATAATTTCTTTCTTCTCATGAAGACAGTCTTCAAATGACAGGAAATAGACTAGACACACGAAGAGTACTTAATGTCTTCTATTAGTATTTTGACTTGAGCTGTTCCCTGAATTCCTTTCTTCTTAGGAAGTCAGTCTTAATATGAGAGAAAATAGTCTACACACAAGAAGATTTCTTAATGTCTTCTCTTAGTATTTTGACTTGAACTGTTATTATAATTTCTTTCTTCTCATGAAGACAGTCTTCAAATGACAGGAAATAGACTAGACACACGAAGATTACTTAATGTCTTCTATTAGTATTTTGACTTGAGCTGTTCCCTGAATTCCTTTCTTCTTAGGAAGTCAGTCTTAATATGAGAGGAAATAGTCTACACACAAGAAGATTTCTTAATGTCTTCTCTTAGTATTTTGACTTGAACTGTTATTATAATTTCTTTCTTCTCATGAAGACAGTCTTCAAATGACAGGAAATAGACTAGACACACGAAGATTACTTAATGTCTTCTATTAGTATTTTGACTTGAGCTGTTCCCTGAATTCCTTTCTTCTTAGGAAGTCAGTCTTAATATGAGAGAAAATACTATACACACAAGAAGATTTCTTAATGTCTTCTCTTAGTATTTTGACTTGAACTGTTATTATAATTTCTTTCTTCTCATGAAGACAGTCTTCAAATGACAGGAAATAGACTAGACACACGAAGATTACTTAATGTCTTCTATTAGTATTTTGACTTGAGCTGTTCCCTGAATTCCTTTCTTCTTAGGAAGTCAGTCTTAATATGAGAGGAAATAGTCTACACACAAGAAGATTTCTTAATGTCTTCTCTTAGTATTTTGACTTGAACTGTTATTATAATTTCTTTCTTCTCATGAAGACAGTCTTCAAATGACAGGAAATAGACTAGACACACGAAGATTACTTAATGTCTTCTATTAGTATTTTGACTTGAGCTGTTCCCTGAATTCCTTTCTTCTTAGGAAGTCAGTCTTAATATGAGAGAAAATAGTCTACACACAAGAAGATTTCTTAATGTCTTCTCTTAGTATTTTGACTTGAACTGTTATTATAATTTCTTTCTTCTCATGAAGACAGTCTTCAAATGACAGGAAATAAACTAGACACACGAAGATTACTTAATGTCTTCTATTAGTATTTTGACTTGAGCTGTTCCCTGAATTCCTTTCTTCTTAGGAAGTCAGTCTTAATATGAGAGGAAATAGTCTACACACAAGAAGATTTCTTAATGTCTTCTCTTAGTATTTTGACTTGAACTGTTATTATAATTTCTTTCTTCTCATGAAGACAGTCTTCAAATGACAGGAAATAGACTAGACACACGAAGATTACTTAATGTCTTCTATTAGTATTTTGACTTGAGCTGTTCCCTGAATTCCTTTCTTCTTAGGAAGTCAGTCTTAATATGAGAGGAAATAGTCTACACACAAGAAGATTTCTTAATGTCTTCTCTTAGTATTTTGACTTGAACTGTTATTATAATTTCTTTCTTCTCATGAAGACAGTCTTCAAATGACAGGAAATAGACTAGACACACGAAGATTACTTAATGTCTTCTATTAGTATTTTGACTTGAGCTGTTCCCTGAATTCCTTTCTTCTTAGGAAGTCAGTCTTAATATGAGAGAAAATAGTCTACACACAAGAAGATTTCTTAATGTCTTCTCTTAGTATTTTGACTTGAACTGTTATTATAATTTCTTTCTTCTCATGAAGACAGTCTTCAAATGACAGGAAATAGACTAGACACACGAAGATTACTTAATGTCTTCTATTAGTATTTTGACTTGAGCTGTTCCCTGAAATCCTTTCTTCTTAGGAAGTCAGTCTTAATATGAGAGGAAATAGTCTACACACAGGAAGATTTCTTAATGTCTTCTCTTAGTATTTTGACTTGAACTGTTATTATAATTTCTTTCTTCTCATGAAGACAGTCTTCAAATGACAGGAAATAAACTAGACACACGAAGATTACTTAATGTCTTCTATTAGTATTTTGACTTGAGCTGTTCCCTGAATTCCTTTCTTCTTAGGAAGTCAGTCTTAATATGAGAGGAAATAGTCTACACACAAGAAGATTTCTTAATGTCTTCTCTTAGTATTTTGACTTGAACTGTTATTATAATTTCTTTCTTCTCATGAAGACAGTCTTCAAATGACAGGAAATAGACTAGACACACGAAGATTACTTAATGTCTTCTATTAGTATTTTGACTTGACCTGTTCCCTGAATTCCTTTCTTCTTAGGAAGTCAGTCTTAATATGAGAGGAAATAGTCTACACACAAGAAGATTTCTTAATGTCTTCTCTTAGTATTTTGACTTGAACTGTTATTATAATTTCTTTCTTCTCATGAAGACAGTCTTCAAATGACAGGAAATAAACTAGACACAAGAAGATTTCTTAATGTCTTCTATTAGTATTTTGACTTGAGCTGTTCCCTGAATTCCTTTCTTCTTAGGAAGTCAGTCTTAATATGAGAGGAAATAGTCTACACACAAGAAGATTTCTTAATGTCTTCTCTTAGTATTTTGACTTGAACTGTTATTATAATTTCTTTCTTCTCATGAAGAAAGTCTTCAAATGACAGGAAATAGACTAGACACACGAAGATTACTTAATGTCTTCTATTAGTATTTTGACTTGACCTGTTCCCTGAATTCCTTTCTTCTTAGGAAGTCAGTCTTAATATGAGAGGAAATAGTCTACACACAAGAAGATTTCTTAATGTCTTCTCTTAGTATTTTGACTTGAACTGTTATTATAATTTCTTTCTTCTCATGAAGACAGTCTTCAAATGACAGGAAATAGACTAGACACACGAAGATTACTTAATGTCTTCTATTAGTATTTTGACTTGAGCTGTTCCCTGAATTCCTTTCTTCTTAGGAAGTCAGTCTTAATATGAGAGGAAATAGTCTACACACCAGAAGATTTCTTAATGTCTTCTCTTAGTATTTTGACTTGAACTGTTATTATAATTTCTTTCTTCTCATGAAGACAGTCTTCAAATGACAGGAAATAGACTAGACACACGAAGATTACTTAATGTCTTCTATTAGTATTTTGACTTGAGCTGTTCCCTGAATTCCTTTCTTCTTAGGAAGTCAGTCTTAATATGAGAGGAAATAGTCTACACACAAGAAGATTTCTTAATGTCTTCTCTTAGTATTTTGACTTGAACTGTTATTATAATTTCTTTCTTCTCATGAAGACAGTCTTCAAATGACAGGAAATAAACTGGACACATGAAGATTACTTAATGTCTTCTATTAGTATTTTGACTTGAGCTGTTCCCTGAATTCCTTTCTTCTTAGGAAGTCAGTCTTAATATGAGAGGAAATAGTCTACACACAAGAAGATTTCTTAATGTCTTCTCTTAGTATTTTGACTTGAACTGTTATTATAATTTCTTTCTTCTCATGAAGACAGTCTTCAAATGACAGGAAATAAACTAGACACACGAAGATTACTTAATGTCTTCTATTAGTATTTTGACTTGAGCTGTTCCCTGAATTCCTTTCTTCTTAGGAAGTCAGTCTTAATATGAGAGGAAATAGTCTACACACAAGAAGATTTCTTAATGTCTTCTCTTAGTATTTTGACTTGAACTGTTATTATAATTTCTTTCTTCTCATGAAGACAGTCTTCAAATGACAGGAAATAGACTAGACACACGAAGATTACTTAATGTCTTCTTTTAGTATTTTGACTTGAGCTGTTCCCTGAATTCCTTTCTTCTTAGGAAGTCAGTCTTAATATGAGAGAAAATAGTCTACACACAAGAAGATTTCTTAATGTCTTCTCTTAGTATTTTGACTTGAACTGTTATTATAATTTCTTTCTTCTCATGAAGACAGTCTTCAAATGACAGGAAATAGACTAGACACACGAAGATTACTTAATGTCTTCTATTAGTATTTTGACTTGAGCTGTTCCCTGAATTCCTTTCCTCTTAGGAAGTCAGTCTTAATATGAGAGGAAATAGTCTACACACAAGAAGATTTCTTAATGTCTTCTCTTAGTATTTTGACTTGAACTGTTATTATAATTTCTTTCTTCTCATGAAGACAGTCTTCAAATGACAGGAAATAGACTAGACACACGAAGATTACTTAATGTCTTCTATTAGTATTTTGACTTGAGCTGTTCCCTGAATTCCTTTCTTCTTAGGAAGTCAGTCTTAATATGAGAGGAAATAGTCTACACACAAGAAGATTTCTTAATGTCTTCTCTTAGTATTTTGACTTGAACTGTTATTATAATTTCTTTCTTCTCATGAAGACAGTCTTCAAATGACAGGAAATAGACTAGACACACGAAGATTACTTAATGTCTTCTATTAGTATTTTGACTTGAGCTGTTCCCTGAATTCCTTTCTTCTTAGGAAGTCAGTCTTAATATGAGAGGAAATAGTCTACACACAAGAAGATTTCTTAATGTCTTCTCTTAGTATTTTGACTTGAACTGTTATAATTTCTTTCTTCTCATGAAGACAGTCTTCAAATGACAGGAAATAGACTAGACACACGAAGATTACTTAATGTCTTCTATTAGTATTTTGACTTGAGCTGTTCCCTGAATTCCTTTCTTCTTATGAAGTCAGTCTTAATATGAGAGAAAATAGTCTACACACAAGAAGATTTCTTAATGTCTTCTCTTAGTATTTTGACTTGAACTGTTATTATAATTTCTTTCTTCTCATGAAGACAGTCTTCAAATGACAGGAAATAAACTAGACACACGAAGATTACTTAATGTCTTCTATTAGTATTTTGACTTGAGCTGTTCCCTGAATTCCTTTCTTCTTAGGAAGTCAGTCTTAATATGAGAGAAAATAGTATACACACAAGAAGATTTCTTAATGTCTTCTCTTAGTATTTTGACTTGAACTGTTATTATAATTTCTTTCTTCTCATGAAGACAGTCTTCAAATGACAGGAAATAGACTAGACACACGAAGATTACTTAATGTCTTCTATTAGTATTTTGACTTGAGCTGTTCCCTGAATTCCTTTCTTCTTAGGAAGTCAGTCTTAATATGAGAGAAAATAGTCTACACACAAGAAGATTTCTTAATGTCTTCTCTTAGTATTTTGACTTGAACTGTTATTATACTTTCTTTCTTCTCATGAAGACAGTCTTCAAATGACAGGAAATAGACTAGACACACGAAGATTACTTAATGTCTTCTATTAGTATTTTGACTTGAGCTGTTCCCTGAATTCATTTCTTCTTAGGAAGTCAGTCTTAATATGAGAGAAAATAGTCTACACACAAGAAGATTTCTTAATGTCTTCTCTTAGTATTTTGACTTGAACTGTTATTATAATTTCTTTCTTCTCATGAAGACAGTCTTCAAATGACAGGAAATAAACTAGACACACGAAGATTACTTAATGTCTTCTATTAGTATTTTGACTTGAGCTGTTCCCTGAATTCCTTTCTTCTTAGGAAGTCAGTCTTAATATGAGAGGAAATAGTCTACACACAAGAAGATTTCTTAATGTCTTCTCTTAGTATTTTGACTTGAACTGTTATTATATTTTCTTTCTTCTCATGAAGACAGTCTTCAAATGACAGGAAATAGACTAGACACACGAAGATTACTTAATGTCTTCTATTAGTATTTTGACTTGAGCTGTTCCCTGAATTCCTTTCTTCTTAGGAAGTCAGTCTTAATATGAGAGAAAATAGTCTACACACAAGAAGATTTCTTAATGTCTTCTCTTAGTATTTTGACTTGAACTGTTATTATAATTTCTTTCTTCTCATGAAGACAGTCTTCAAATGACAGGAAATAGACTAGACACACGAAGATTACTTAATGTCTTCTATTAGTATTTTGACTTGAGCTGTTCCCTGAATTCCTTTCTTCTTAGGAAGTCAGTCTTAATATGAGAGAAAATAGTCTACACACAAGAAGATTTCTTAATGTCTTCTCTTAGTATTTTGACTTGAACTGTTATTATAATTTCTTTCTTCTCATGAAGACAGTCTTCAAATGACAGGAAATAGACTAGACACACGAAGATTACTTAATGTCTTCTATTAGTATTTTGACTTGAGCTGTTCCCTGAATTCCTTTCTTCTTAGGAAGTCAGTCTTAATATGAGAGAAAATAGTCTACACACAAGAAGATTTCTTAATGTCTTCTCTTAGTATTTTGACTTGAACTGTTATTATAATTTCTTTCTTCTCATGAAGACAGTCTTCAAATGACAGGAAATAGACTAGACACACGAAGATTACTTAATGTCTTCTATTAGTATTTTGACTTGAGCTGTTCCCTGAATTCCTTTCTTCTTAGGAAGTCAGTCTTAATATGAGAGGAAATAGTCTACACACAAGAAGATTTCTTAATGTCTTCTCTTAGTATTTTGACTTGAACTGTTATTATAATTTCTTTCTTCTCATGAAGACAGTCTTCAAATGACAGGAAATAGACTAGACACACGAAGATTACTTAATGTCTTCTATTAGTATTTTGACTTGAGCTGTTCCCTGAATTCCTTTCTTCTTAGGAAGTCAGTCTTAATATGAGAGGAAATAGTCTTCACACAAGAAGATTTCTTAATGTCTTCTCTTAGTATTTTGACTTGAACTGTTATTATAATTTCTTTCTTCTCATGAAGACAGTCTTCAAATGACAGGAAATAGACTAGACACACGAAGATTACTTAATGTCTTCTATTAGTAATTTGACTTGAGCTGTTCCCTGAATTCCTTTCTTCTTAGGAAGTCAGTCTTAATATGAGAGGAAATAGTCTACACACAAGAAGATTTCTTAATGTCGTCTCTTAGTATTTTGACTTGAACTGTTATTATAATTTCTTTCTTCTCATGAAAACAGTCTTCAAATGACAGGAAATAGACTAGACACACGAAGATTACTTAATGTCTTCTATTAGTATTTTGACTTGAGCTGTTCCCTGAATTCCTTTCTTCTTAGGAAGTCAGTCTTAATATGAGAGAAAATAGTCTACACACAAGAAGATTTCTTAATGTCTTCTCTTAGTATTTTGACTTGAACTGTTATTATAATTTCTTTCTTCTCATGAAGACAGTCTTCAAATGACAGGAAATAGACTAGACACACGAAGATTACTTAATGTCTTCTATTAGTATTTTGACTTGAGCTGTTCCCTGAATTCCTTTCTTCTTAGGAAGTCAGTCTTAATATGAGAGAAAATAGTCTACACACAAGAAGATTTCTTAATGTCTTCTCTTAGTATTTTGACTTGAACTGTTATTATAATTTCTTTCTTCTCATGAAGACAGTCTTCAAATGACAGGAAATAGACTAGACACACGAAGATTACTTAATGTCTTCTATTAGTAATTTGACTTGAGCTGTTCCCTGAATTCCTTTCTTCTTAGGAAGTCAGTCTTAATATGAGAGGAAATAGTCTACACACAAGAAGATTTCTTAATGTCTTCTCTTAGTATTTTGACTTGAACTGTTATTATAATTTCTTTCTTCTCATGAAGACAGTCTTCAAATGACAGGAAATAGACTAGACACACGAAGATTACTTAATGTCTTCTATTAGTATTTTGACTTGAGCTGTTCCCTGAATTCCTTTCTTCTTAGGAAGTCAGTCTTAATATGAGAGGAAATAGTCTACACACAAGAAGATTTCTTAATGTCTTCTCTTAGTATTTTGACTTGAACTGTTATTATAATTTCTTTCTTCTCATGAAGACAGTCTTCAAATGACAGGAAATAGACTAGACACACGAAGATTACTTAATGTCTTCTATTAGTATTTTGACTTGAGCTGTTCCCTGAATTCCTTTCTTCTTAGGAAGTCAGTCTTAATATGAGAGAAAATAGTCTACACACAAGAAGATTTCTTAATGTCTTCTCTTAGTATTTTGACTTGAACTGTTATTATAATTTCTTTCTTCTCATGAAGACAGTCTTCAAATGACAGGAAATAGACTAGACACACGAAGATTACTTAATGTCTTCTATTAGTAATTTGACTTGAGCTGTTCCCTGAATTCCTTTCTTCTTAGGAAGTCAGTCTTAATATGAGAGGAAATAGTCTACACACAAGAAGATTTCTTAATGTCTTCTCTTAGTATTTTGACTTGAACTGTTATTATAATTTCTTTCTTCTCATGAAGACAGTCTTCAAATGACAGGAAATAGACTAGACACACGAAGATTACTTAATGTCTTCTATTAGTATTTTGACTTGAGCTGTTCCCTGAATTCCTTTCTTCTTAGGAAGTCAGTCTTAATATGAGAGGAAATAGTCTACACACAAGAAGATTTCTTAATGTCTTCTCTTAGTATTTTGACTTGAACTGTTATTATAATTTCTTTCTTCTCATGAAGACAGTCTTCAAATGACAGGAAATAGACTAGACACACGAAGATTACTTAATGTCTTCTATTAGTATTTTGACTTGAGCTGTTCCCTGAATTCCTTTCTTCTTAGGAAGTCAGTCTTAATATGAGAGAAAATAGTCTACACACAGGAAGATTTCTTAATGTCTTCTCTTAGTATTTTGACTTGAACTGTTATTATAATTTCTTTCTTCTCATGAAGACAGTCTTCAAATGACAGGAAATAAACTAGACACACGAAGATTACTTAATGTCTTCTATTAGTATTTTGACTTGAGCTGTTCCCTGAATTCCTTTCTTCTTAGGAAGTCAGTCTTAATATGAGAGGAAATAGTCTACACACAAGAAGATTTCTTAATGTCTTCTCTTAGTATTTTGACTTGAACTGTTATTATAATTTCTTTCTTCTCATGAAGACAGTCTTCAAATGACAGGAAATAGACTAGACACACGAAGATTACTTAATGTCTTCTATTAGTATTTTGACTTGAGCTGTTCCCTGAATTCCTTTCTTCTTAGGAAGTCAGTCTTAATATGAGAGGAAATAGTCTACACACAAGAAGATTTCTTAATGTCTTCTCTTAGTATTTTGACTTGAACTGTTATTATAATTTCTTTCTTCTCATGAAGACAGTCTTCAAATGACAGGAAATAAACTAGACACAAGAAGATTTCTTAATGTCTTCTATTAGTATTTTGACTTGAGCTGTTCCCTGAATTCCTTTCTTCTTAGGAAGTCAGTCTTAATATGAGAGGAAATAGTCTACACACAAGAAGATTTCTTAATGTCTTCTCTTAGTATTTTGACTTGAACTGTTATTATAATTTCTTTCTTCTCATGAAAACAGTCTTCAAATGACAGGAAATAGACTAGACACACGAAGATTACTTAATGTCTTCTATTAGTATTTTGACTTGAGCTGTTCCCTCAATTCCTTTCTTCTTAGGAAGTCAGTCTTAATATGAGAGAAAATAGTCTACACACAAGAAGATTTCTTAATGTCTTCTCTTAGTATTTTGACTTGAACTGTTATTATAATTTCTTTCTTCTCATGAAGACAGTCTTCAAATGACAGGAAATAGACTAGACACACGAAGATTACTTAATGTCTTCTATTAGTATTTTGACTTGAGCTGTTCCCTGAATTCCTTTCTTCTTAGGAAGTCAGTCTTAATATGAGAGAAAATAGTCTACACACAAGAAGATTTCTTAATGTCTTCTCTTAGTATTTTGACTTGAACTGTTATTATAATTTCTTTCTTCTCATGAAGACAGTCTTCAAATGACAGGAAATAGACTAGACACACGAAGATTACTTAATGTCTTCTATTAGTAATTTGACTTGAGCTGTTCCCTGAATTCCTTTCTTCTTAGGAAGTCAGTCTTAATATGAGAGGAAATAGTCTACACACAAGAAGATTTCTTAATGTCTTCTCTTAGTATTTTGACTTGAACTGTTATTATAATTTCTTTCTTCTCATGAAGACAGTCTTCAAATGACAGGAAATAGACTAGACACACGAAGATTACTTAATGTCTTCTATTAGTATTTTGACTTGAGCTGTTCCCTGAATTCCTTTCTTCTTAGGAAGTCAGTCTTAATATGAGAGGAAATAGTCTACACACAAGAAGATTTCTTAATGTCTTCTCTTAGTATTTTGACTTGAACTGTTATTATAATTTCTTTCTTCTCATGAAGACAGTCTTCAAATGACAGGAAATAGACTAGACACACGAAGATTACTTAATGTCTTCTATTAGTATTTTGACTTGAGCTGTTCCCTGAATTCCTTTCTTCTTAGGAAGTCAGTCTTAATATGAGAGAAAATAGTCTACACACAGGAAGATTTCTTAATGTCTTCTCTTAGTATTTTGACTTGAACTGTTATTATAATTTCTTTCTTCTCATGAAGACAGTCTTCAAATGACAGGAAATAGACTAGACACACGAAGATTACTTAATGTCTTCTATTAGTATTTTGACTTGAGCTGTTCCCTGAATTCCTTTCTTCTTAGGAAGTCAGTCTTAATATGAGAGGAAATAGTCTACACACAAGAAGATTTCTTAATGTCTTCTCTTAGTATTTTGACTTGAACTGTTATTATAATTTCTTTCTTCTCATGAAGACAGTCTTCAAATGACAGGAAATAGACTAGACACACGAAGATTACTTAATGTCTTCTATTAGTATTTTGACTTGAGCTGTTCCCTGAATTCCTTTCTTCTTAGGAAGTCAGTCTTAATATGAGAGGAAATAGTCTACACACAAGAAGATTTCTTAATGTCTTCTCTTAGTATTTTGACTTGAACTGTTATTATAATTTCTTTCTTCTCATGAAGACAGTCTTCAAATGACAGGAAATAAACTAGACACAAGAAGATTTCTTAATGTCTTCTATTAGTATTTTGACTTGAGCTGTTCCCTGAATTCCTTTCTTCTTAGGAAGTCAGTCTTAATATGAGAGGAAATAGTCTACACACAAGAAGATTTCTTAATGTCTTCTCTTAGTATTTTGACTTGAACTGTTATTATAATTTCTTTCTTCTCATGAAAACAGTCTTCAAATGACAGGAAATAGACTAGACACACGAAGATTACTTAATGTCTTCTATTAGTATTTTGACTTGAGCTGTTCCCTCAATTCCTTTCTTCTTAGGAAGTCAGTCTTAATATGAGAGAAAATAGTCTACACACAAGAAGATTTCTTAATGTCTTCTCTTAGTATTTTGACTTGAACTGTTATTATAATTTCTTTCTTCTCATGAAGACAGTCTTCAAATGACAGGAAATAGACTAGACACACGAAGATTACTTAATGTCTTCTATTAGTATTTTGACTTGAGCTGTTCCCTGAATTCCTTTCTTCTTAGGAAGTCAGTCTTAATATGAGAGAAAATAGTCTACACACAAGAAGATTTCTTAATGTCTTCTCTTAGTATTTTGACTTGAACTGTTATTATAATTTCTTTCTTCTCATGAAGACAGTCTTCAAATGACAGGAAATAGACTAGACACACGAAGATTACTTAATGTCTTCTATTAGTAATTTGACTTGAGCTGTTCCCTGAATTCCTTTCTTCTTAGGAAGTCAGTCTTAATATGAGAGGAAATAGTCTACACACAAGAAGATTTCTTAATGTCTTCTCTTAGTATTTTGACTTGAACTGTTATTATAATTTCTTTCTTCTCATGAAGACAGTCTTCAAATGACAGGAAATAGACTAGACACACGAAGATTACTTAATGTCTTCTATTAGTATTTTGACTTGAGCTGTTCCCTGAATTCCTTTCTTCTTAGGAAGTCAGTCTTAATATGAGAGGAAATAGTCTACACACAAGAAGATTTCTTAATGTCTTCTCTTAGTATTTTGACTTGAACTGTTATTATAATTTCTTTCTTCTCATGAAGACAGTCTTCAAATGACAGGAAATAGACTAGACACACGAAGATTACTTAATGTCTTCTATTAGTATTTTGACTTGAGCTGTTCCCTGAATTCCTTTCTTCTTAGGAAGTCAGTCTTAATATGAGAGAAAATAGTCTACACACAGGAAGATTTCTTAATGTCTTCTCTTAGTATTTTGACTTGAACTGTTATTATAATTTCTTTCTTCTCATGAAGACAGTCTTCAAATGACAGGAAATAGACTAGACACACGAAGATTACTTAATGTCTTCTATTAGTATTTTGACTTGAGCTGTTCCCTGAATTCCTTTCTTCTTAGGAAGTCAGTCTTAATATGAGAGGAAATAGTCTACACACAAGAAGATTTCTTAATGTCTTCTCTTAGTATTTTGACTTGAACTGTTATTATAATTTCTTTCTTCTCATGAAGACAGTCTTCAAATGACAGGAAATAGACTAGACACACGAAGATTACTTAATGTCTTCTATTAGTATTTTGACTTGAGCTGTTCCCTGAATTCCTTTCTTCTTAGGAAGTCAGTCTTAATATGAGAGGAAATAGTCTACACACCAGAAGATTTCTTAATGTCTTCTCTTAGTATTTTGACTTGAACTGTTATTATAATTTCTTTCTTCTCATGAAGACAGTCTTCAAATGACAGGAAATAGACTAGACACACGAAGATTACTTAATGTCTTCTATTAGTATTTTGACTTGAGCTGTTCCCTGAATTCCTTTCTTCTTAGGAAGTCAGTCTTAATATGAGAGAAAATAGTCTACACACAAGAAGATTTCTTAATGTCTTCTCTTAGTATTTTGACTTGAACTGTTATTATAATTTCTTTCTTCTCATGAAGACAGTCTTCAAATGACAGGAAATAAACTAGACACACGAAGATTACTTAATGTCTTCTATTAGTATTTTGACTTGAGCTGTTCCCTGAATTCCTTTCTTCTTAGGAAGTCAGTCTTAATATGAGAGGAAATAGTCTACACACAAGAAGATTTCTTAATGTCTTCTCTTAGTATTTTGACTTGAACTGTTATTATAATTTCTTTCTTCTCATGAAGACAGTCTTCAAATGACAGGAAATAAACTAGACACACGAAGATTACTTAATGTCTTCTATTAGTATTTTGACTTGAGCTGTTCCCTGAATTCCTTTCTTCTTAGGAAGTCAGTCTTAATATGAGAGGAAATAGTCTACACACAAGAAGATTTCTTAATGTCTTCTCTTAGTATTTTGACTTGAACTGTTATTATAATTTCTTTCTTCTCATGAAGACAGTCTTCAAATGACAGGAAATAAACTAGACACACGAAGATTACTTAATGTCTTCTATTAGTATTTTGACTTGAGCTGTTCCCTGAATTCCTTTCTTCTTAGGAAGTCAGTCTTAATATGAGAGGAAATAGTCTACACACAAGAAGATTTCTTAATGTCTTCTCTTAGTATTTTGACTTGAACTGTTATTATAATTTCTTTCTTCTCATGAAGACAGTCTTCAAATGACAGGAAATAGACTAGACGCACGAAGATTACTTAATGTCTTCTTTTAGTATTTTGACTTGAGCTGTTCCCTGAATTCCTTTCTTCTTAGGAAGTCAGTCTTAATATGAGAGAAAATAGTCTACACACAAGAAGATTTCTTAATGTCTTCTCTTAGTATTTTGACTTGAACTGTTATTATAATTTCTTTCTTCTCATGAAGACAGTCTTCAAATGACAGGAAATAGACTAGACACACGAAGATTACTTAATGTCTTCTATTAGTATTTTGACTTGAGCTGTTCCCTGAATTCCTTTCTTCTTAGGAAGTCAGTCTTAATATGAGAGGAAATAGTCTACACACAAGAAGATTTCTTAATGTCTTCTCTTAGTATTTTGACTTGAACTGTTATTATAATTTCTTTCTTCTCATGAAGACAGTCTTCAAATGACAGGAAATAGACTAGACACACGAAGATTACTTAATGTCTTCTATTAGTATTTTGACTTGAGCTGTTCCCTGAATTCCTTTCTTCTTAGGAAGTCAGTCTTAATATGAGAGGAAATAGTCTACACACAAGAAGATTTCTTAATGTCTTCTCTTAGTATTTTGACTTGCACTGTTCCTAGAATTTCTTTCTTCTTATGAAGACACTCTTCATATGACAGGAAATAGACTAGACACAAGATTATTTCTTAATGTCATCTCTTAGTATTTTGACTTGAATTGTTACTTGAATTTCTTTCTTCTTATGATGACAGACTTAGTATATGACAGGAAAAAAACTAGTGATACTTAAGATTACCTAATGACTCCTTTTACTACTTCGCCTCAGACTGACACTTTTACTGTTACTTAGACTGCTACTAAGACTGGCTACTTTATATGTTGTCCTTTTATTTATAGTGGGGTGTCGACAGAGTAGTGGACACAAAAATACACATGAATATTTAACTGAAATATGCTCTCTTTTATTCTAAAATGTGTTTTAGAGCATAAAATTTGTAATAATTCATTAATTATAGATGTTTAAAATCTTAATCTTTACACATTAGTAAGTTTATATATGATAGGTGAGTATGAATTACAGTCAGGTTTATTACATATACTTATACGCAAATACCATTGGGAAAGTTATGGATCCTTCTCTTCTCCTTCCAGCTATGAGTTAAATAGCCGGCCAGATTGAATCTTTTAGCTTTGGTTAGGAACCAGTCTACTGCAGAAAGAAATGTCAACCTACTACAAGAAATTTTCTACCTCGTCTGCCTTGAATCGAAGAAAATATTATCACCGTAGTGTGTATCACATATGGCACTTTATTTACTGATGTTTTAAATGGTGTGTAATTTTTCATTTTTCTATGTAAATTATGAGCTACTTAAGTTTGTTGAGAATCATGTGTGTTTGCATGTTGTTATGCTAGAGACATGTGTGTAACTCCTGGTAGAATATTAAAAGGTCTAACTACAAAAAAATTGACGAACTTGAATTAAGTCCAACTGAAGATAAAGATGACAAACAAGACCGATATATATATATATATATAAACAAATATATGTATTAAACAAATCAATTTTACAATGGACATAGACAATATTTGTGCATGTGTGAACGTTTGTGTCTGTTCTTTGGTGAACGTTCATATTTTGGTGAATGTTCATACGTACATGTATGCGTGTATAATGTTCATGGCATCTTCCCACAAGTGGGAAACGCTATCTCCTAAGAGAGCTTACATTGTATTTGCTGAAATGAAGAAATGAAAAAGAGGAGAAGGCGAGAAGTTGCCCAGTATTTATAGTATAGGTAGAATGACCCCCTAGTGACAATTTAGGAATTAAGGAGGAGATAACTTCGACAAGTTTTATTTTAATTTGGTATTCATTCAGTAGGAATATCTCACCTTATTAATAATTTTCAATAAAAAGAGTTTTACCCAGGTTTTTTGTTCATACCTGAATGTCAGGATTCTAAATATTTGACAACAGCAACAAAATGCATCTTTTAAATGAAACATAAAAATAGTTATTTTCTGGAGGAAGCATCAGAACATCAGTTGAAATAATATTTATATATACTTTTCAGAAATATACAATAAGTTTTCCTTGCAGTTAAGTTTATTTTAAGAAGTAATTAAGTGCCTTAGTGCTATGTGAATAGACTTACTTTAAGACAGCCTGACAAATGATATATTCATCATAGAGGAGGAAAAAAAACAAAGATTAGGTTATATACACTATTTGCATACCAAAATGTTATCCTCATTTTTGTTGTTGTTACTACAACATTTTAGTTGTTGTACCATCAAGCCTTCATCAGGTGTGTACCAATCTGGGTAACCAACAGAGAATTCTGAACTGAGCAATACTAAAAATAAGAACTGTAAGTCATGTCTCTAGACATGAGATGTGGAACAATAACAGTCTACTTTCACAGATTAGGTATCAGGTCAGTTCAGAATTCCCTCTAGGGTACAGAAATTCAGACAAGAGGTGATCAGGTAATAAAAACAACAAAGATGAAGATGTTGGCATCCAGGTTTTTGTTCCTATCTGAGTTTCACTATTCCAAACTTTTAACAACAACAACACATTTTTTAAATGAAACATAAAAAGGTTATTCTCTGTAGCAAAAGTAGAAGCAGAAAGTTGAAATAACATTTATATATGCTTTTCAGAAATATACAATTGTGGAATCTTCCACAACAAGCCAGTTAACCCCTGCTAGGAAGTGCACTATTCCTGTTGTAATTTTTCACCATCACCATCTTACAAAATATAGAACAAGCATTCATGGGTTAATCACCTTCAATCTAGGTCACTGATTGGTCAGTTCCGACCAATCAAACCGCCTGCATGCGACAAATCTGTTTTCCCGCTCAATATGCTCAGAGCCTCCCATGTGATACACAACCTTATATAAACAGAACATGTGTAAACTCCCTCCTGTTTCTTTTCATTCATCTCTCTCTCTCGCGTCTCATTCCTTGCTGCCAAGTACCAAGATGTAATCTTCAAGAACCATTACCAACATTCACGCAAGTACGAACTCTGAAATCTCTTCTGAACTTTTACCAACTTGTACAATACACAATTCCAAACATGCTAAAGAAATTTTATTCTTCTAAACAACAGTTTAATAATTACTTTCACTTTATGAACTTAGGTACAAATATTACCTAATCTAAGAGACACAACTCTGTCTAAGCTTTTCACTCAGTATTCATGCATGTATATCAAATATTAATAAATTCAATTGTTACGTTTTGAAACAAGATGTTTATGAATCTTTATTCTCTATCTTGTATTAATTGTTGTGGATTGGAAAATTATTGAACACACACAATTTTAAACCTTCTGATAATTCAAACCTATTCCCCTCCAACACACATCACACACATCCGCAACACAATCACAATAAAATATTCAGTTTTCCTTGCAGTGTAGTTTGTATTATCAAGTAATTAAGTGTTCTTATATTGGCGTGAAATGTGTGGACAGACTTACTTTATGACGGTCAGCCTAATGTTTCTATGAGTGCATGGACAAAGTTTTAGTAGGTGGCTGCTGGCTCATCTTTAGTTTGTTTCTATTTTTATATCCATAAGGGAGATCCAAAATCTAATTTTGCATACAGGTGTGAACTTTTTGAATACAAGGTTTTCAATCGTTAGAAAATAATTTCACACTGGCTGTTGAAATTCCTTTTCTTGAATTTGCAGCAGTGGTGCAGGGAGTTATTTTTGCTATTTTTCTAAATGGTCCAAAAATAACTGACGGCAAGTTTATAACTATGTCTGCAACTATTTTGACAGTTTTTTTGCCCTAGTAATTACTGTTTATCAAATAAACCTTCTGATAGGATTTTATTGGTTGAAAAATATATATAGGCTTTAATTCCCACAAATTTATTTTTTCTTTTGTCTTAAACTGATCAGCAGAACATGTTCTAATAATGTGTTCACTATAATTTGAACTTTTCTAATGTGTTCATTTTACCAAATCTTAAATTTATATAGATTTCAAATTGTTTCTTATATTTAGTGAGTAACCATGTTTAAATAGAGATTTTTTGCTTTTTTTAAGCAGTAAATAGATAGATAGAGCTATATAGATTAAATATGTCCTTTGTAAATATATACAGACAGATCAATGGATAGATCAATAGGTAGACAGTAATTTTTAAGCAATTAATTGATTTTATGATCTGACATTATTTCTTATTAATATGGTTGGATTGCTGCCCCCTGGTAATAATCAAAGACAGCAAAATTTTGACTTACTGCTCCTGATGATACTTACAGACAGTACAAGATTTGAAAGAATCACTCATCTTACTTGGTGACTTTTCATAGTGAAAAAACATTATTTTTGCTCCCACCAAAATGTGAATACTCGACTACAGACACTGAAGTTTACTTTGAACTCTTTGTAATGACAATAAGTACATGGGTATAAATTTTAAGAAAGTTTTATTGAACTGAGTACACAAGGTTTGCACATAGTGTCCTTTTATAGTCCCAGTAAACAGGAATAGCTCTCTTAAACAGGAGAGTAACAAAACAAGGGGAGACCACTCTTGATTATTCATAACACTCTTCACATTTAATTTCAATTCTCAATTTAACTTTTTTAAAATGTCCTATCAATATATTTGTTAATATTTTTTTGTTAAAAATCTATGTGTTATTTTTTCTTTGGACTTACATGAGTCCACCAAATTGTTTGTGGGTTAAATGTACCAAGAGCATAGAAAATCTCATCAAAAGTGTTGAAGCTAGTAACAATATAAACATTATATTTAGTCGATAAATCCCTGTTTTTTTTTTCTTTTTACAAAACAGTTAATTAAACTTTTACTTATAAACCTTATGTGAACTCTTGACATCAGACAGGTTTGATCCAATGACAGGAACTAATCAAAATGATGGGAGACTACTTGTATCACATGAACTGAGTAGACTTATCACAAAACACTGGTGGGATCATCAATGCTTACAATACTGGGTGTTTCCAAACAGTCTTCCATCTAAGTACTGGCCAGAGTTAATGCTGCTTAACTTTGGTGATTGAACAGTAACCAATGCTTCCATTGGGATTTGTCTATAACCATATTATATATGTGGGTTACCCCACTTCACTCAGCCAAAAGTGCTCATTAGAGAGTGCTCTTTCAGTCTATAAAAAGACAATTATCTCCTCTCTTTTCCTCTTTTAACTCTTGCTTTCAGATGTAGTTACATGTGGGTAAAGTGTCCCCCATTGGAGCATGTTCATTTTCATGGTCCTCTCTGAACTGAACTCTCACACACACATCTATCACACACAAACACACTCTTATAACTAGTTTTTATATTTTTTTTCCTTTTGTTACAATAGTGTACACATGTAATTCCTTTTGCTAATGTCGTGGACCCAGAAAATGTCCAAAAGAAAATTCGAACTCAGCAAGTTAGTGAAAACATATTATTAAACAAAAAGAATGAATACAAAAGTGTTGTACGTCCGACTGACGGCAAAGTACAGTAGTCATCTCGTCAACTGTAGACAGCTCTCTTGAGAGGCATAATCTCCCCCTATATATAGTAATAGGACAAGTCCATTTAGTCCATAAAGGTAGGTCCCATAACAGTTAATAACATGCATTGTTATTTGTTTTATATTCATTGTTTTGTATTTCTTATTTTTGACTCACATGAACCCGTCAGTATTGTTAGCAGAATAAATGTTCCAGGAGCCCTTGAATATTTACTATACAACGTACACACAGTCATATAAAAAATGGTGATATCCACAACAAAATGGTGACATATTTCTCCCCAAACATCCTAATATCCTGCTTGCAACATATATATATTTATATATATATATATATATTTAAAGATATTTTTGTAGGTACAAAATTTAATGATCAAAATAAAAGTATAAAACTTATTATTACGAGACATATTAAAAACGGGCGAAGCAACTGATTTCGCTCTCGCTTCTGAGGCTTCAACGGGAAATTTAATTTAAAATTAACACAGAAAAATATACAATAAAAAGATGTTTTATTGTACATTTTTATGTCTCATAATAATAAGTTTTATACTTTTATTTCGATATATATATATATATATATATATATATATATATATATATATATATATATATATATATATACCGCATCTCATGACGTCACACATGACCACACGAGAGTGAGTTGTAGAAGTATGGAAAGCCGTTGGTATAAACCAATGGCTTCTGTTACCAATTATAGACATTTAAGAATATTTGTAGAGATGCCATAATTAATTTTGTTTAGGTTGGGTTTCAACTGTTTGATGTATAATGCTTCATGGATTTTTAGTTTTTGTCTATTGTTTTCATGTCGATGTATAATTGTGTTTTCGACAAGTATTTTACGGAATTGTGTGTGCGGGCAGGCATGTTGTTTTAAATGCCTAAAAATGTTAGAGTTGTATATATATATATATACACACACAACACCTGACAAAAGTTATTGAATGATGATACTTAAAGAAAAAATTAATGCTTCCAAGAATTCTGGCCAATGTAAAGCCTGTGGAGGAGCAATAAATTACTAACTGGAATTTTTTTCCTCCTTGATTTCATAATTTTAACCTTAACATTGTGTGATTCCATATTTGTGTTCCTCTATCTTATCTGTAAAAATTTGTATTTAAGTTGTTTGTGGCATATTTCATACTACTAGGATGTTTATCCGTTGAACAAAAACTGCTTTGTGTTATTATTTTATTATTTTGCATATTATGATGAACTTTTTTACATTCTCTAATCTTCATCAGTTTTCCAAATATTCATTTCAGAATTTTCAGTAACCTCCTTCAACTGATTTAAAAACCTTATGATATTATTTTTGTAAATGTCTTTTCTCAGAGTTAACCTGTTGAAAAGACAATATTTATAAATATAAATGACAATAGGAAAAATGTAGTTATTGCTGACATGTTTCGCCCAATGTTGACTTTCTCAAAGCAAAAAATGAAATGAATTTAATTAAAGAACGTAACTAATAATAACAAAAAACATTGTCATTTATATATATATATATATATATATATATATATATACATCATTTTACCCCAACGAAAACTATGATTACCTATAATTGGCGATGTTCTCATACTATATCTTGAGTTAGTGACCTTTTTGCCTCTGCAGACCAGATCCCATATTAATGAGTGAAGAGCAATTCAAAGAAATGCTATAAAAAATCTGGAAACATGGGAATTATCTATTTAAATACATTGCGTGATATTTTGCTTTAAATCAATAATGCTTGCTAGAAAATCATTTGTGCTTAATCAAAGATACCAATTTGCAATCAAAGAACTCAATTTAGTTGCAATTTATTTCAATCAGGGCATTTTCTTGAAGCTATTAAAAAGGCACAAAGAAACTTTCCAATATAAAAAAAACAAAAACTATGGACACAATAAACAGAAGAGCAGCACATTAAGTATAAATACAGATTTAAAAAAATGACCCAATTTTAATGCAAATATTCAACAAATCAATATATATAGCAATTTTTGATTTGGAACAAAATGGAACCTGGGGCCAGTGTAACAAAACACCATGTATTCTTGTGTCTTGAATGAAAGTTGGGGTTGGAATAAACAGGTGGATGGAAATTTTTTCAAAATCTAATAAATAGTGGGTGGGTGAAAAAATCTGGAGAAGATATAGTCTCGAACTGAGATTATTTGAATTTATTTAAATAAGCATGGGGCAGGGAGTGAAAATAAGAACAGAGTTTGGAATTTTTTCCAAAAATTAATAAGTGGGTGATATCAAATTATGACCAGCCCAAGATTATGATCAATCAGTGCTGATGGGTAAAGCACTTAAGATTGAAGAAAAATCATTCACAGGCTGGAAAAGGATTGTATACCAGTATTTACTCGCAGACCGATAAAATTACTTTCAGGGGTCAGGTTCAGCCTACAAAGTGGAATTTGCTTATTCCTGTACCACAGTTTTTTTAAGCATAAGAGCTCACAAATTTTTTGCAGGTAACTTTAGGCATTTCTCTTTTCATTATTTTTTTCCGAAAAGAGCAACAGTATAAAAATCAACTATTCCAAATATTAACAAATATCTCCATCTCAATCACCAGCATTCACAGTTAGTCATCCATGGAAACTTTGACTAACATACTGTATCCTCAGTTTTTTGTTTTAATCAATTCACCCCAAGTAAGGTGTTGATGACACTAAGATGCAATGAACTACTGGGAGTGAAAGAGAATGAGAAGACTTTAGAAGGAACTGGAAACCCAATCCTAAACAGGAAATAAGGAATAAACCTCTAGTCCTGTTCAAAAGACCAGAGTGGAGTGTGAACTGGATGATAGACAAATCATCCAGATAATCATCAGTTATTACAACCTGATAGTGTAAGAGAATTGAGAATTGGTAAATGGTGTTAAAAAACTAACTAAAGTAAAAAAACAATTATAAATGGTATAAAACTTATATCTTAAGTTTTTTTTACTTTACTCATGATTGATGAGTCCTAACTAGTAATTGAGTGGGTAATTATGGGCAAGTTGATTGCCTATGGATCAGACATTCACTCTTGACTTTGTCTTTCATTGTGGCATTCCAGTAACAAGACCATGGTCTAGATGATTGGCAATGGGACAGAATATATATTCTTCATTTGCTAATGATATTAATACAAAAGTGATATAAGCAGCCTTGACTGGAACTTGAACATGGTTCTCCATTACCACTTTTTCAGTTGATAACCATTATCCACTTCATACTTGTGAACATATTTCAGGGTAAAATATATTCTGACTATTAAGACAGAAATTGTGATGAATTTTAGTATTTTTCTTCTTATTTCTATTATTTTGGAAAATTCTATTAAATAATCATATATATATATAATATGTGTATGTGTGTGTGTGTGTGTGTGTGTGTATATATATATATATATATATATATATATATATATATATATATATATTGTGTGTATTCTTAAACGTCTATAATTGGTAAAAGAAGCCAATGGTTTATACCAATGGCTTCCCATACTTAATACTTCTTGAATTCACTCTCATGTGGTCATGTGTGATGTCATGAGCTGTGATGTGATTTTCGTTTCCAGTGTCTTATATGCACAAATTTGTCATTGCTTAGAAATCTTCCATGTAAACAGAAACAGACTATCATCACTGTCTTGTCCTTGTATTGCTTAATATATTGTAATGTAATCGTCATCTTTGATAATGGCTTATGCAAGCCGAAAGCTTAGATAGGATTAAAAAATATGTATCAATATGGTGATTTTCTTTCTTCATTTAAGGATAATGTTATTAAGCTTATCAGACGATATGAAAACATTTACATAAAATAAATAGACAACACTTGTCTATATTATTTAATGAAACATGTCTCAATATATATGTATATATATATGATTATTAAATAATCACACATATATATATATATGTGTGTGTGTGTCTGTGTTCTCAGAATAAAGACAAATTGAATAAAATAGATAATTGGAAAATAGTACTCAGTCCTTGCCGATGCATATATATATATGTGTGTGTGTGTGTGTTCTCAGAATAAAATAGACAATTGTAAAATAATACTTAGTCTTTGCCAATACATTTTGCCATTTGACTTTATGAAGACAAGTAATGACAAACAAAAGCAAAATGTTGTGTCGTTACTTGAAATTCCAAAATTTTAAAAAGATGTTCCTGTGTAAGCCTCTTTTTTGAATATTAGTAACTTTTTTGACTAAGAGAGTGTTTTTGTTTTCTATGTTGCCAATGTATTAAAGTCCTCAGAATAAATCTGTTGAGAAGACAAACTGAATAAAATAGACAATCGGAAAATAGTACATGCAAACATATTTATGAAACTTATTGTAGTGTGTGCATGAAACATATGTAATGGAGAAAACTTTGTCTCTTTCGAGGTGGGATATTGTGAAGCATTTTTCCTCTGTCTTAGTAAACCTATGAATAAAGCATTGTTAGTTACTGTTTAGATAGGTATTTACTTTTTTGTGTTTTTTCTTAGTTTGTTTATTTTCCCAATCTTGTATAGGTTTTCTTGATTTCTGTTCTTAGTAAATTTTTCTTTTCTTTTTGAGTTGTCTTCTGGCAGACTTTCTGTTGTACCAACACTTTGGATTTTTGTGTATACACACACACACACACACACACAAACAAACACACACACACATACACACAGATACTCATATATATTTGGTGGGCCAAAAGTAGGCTTACAGTTGTTTCAGATTCAAGTGGGTCAGCTTGATCTGCTATGTCACTAGTGAGGACATATTCTCCTCAAACAAGGAACTGGCAAGTTATGGGTTTTTCCCAAACTGAGGACTGAGAGGTAATTTCTATATCCCAGAAGATATATTCCCATAGGAAAACAATGCCACATAAGCTGCATCATGTGGCAGCTGGTTTGCCTCGGGCAGAAGTGTGGGTGAGACAACTGCTCGATTTGACCCCTGGAAACTGACTGTCTGCCTTTGTAACTCTATGAAGTGGTGTTACTAAACTGCCATCATGTGATCCACATTAATCTCCACTAAAGGGAGATAATCGCCTTTTGTATCCCTACATAAGCCTGATAATGTTGTGTAGTGTTGTGTTGTAAGGAACAATATTATAAGTTTTTAAATATATATATACCATTTTCCATGCCTTGAAAAACATTGCTGCCACATATGGTTCAGTGCTTTATATTTGGAGATTCTTGATAAAATCCAAAGATGAATCAGCAATATTATTGATTCTAACCTGGAATCTTGGCTTTAGTCACTTTCTCAGTACTGTAAAGTTGCTTCCCTGTGCCCTTTCTTTAAATACTTTATTGGTAATTGTTCAGATGAGCTCTTTGCTATGGTATCAAGACTTTATAAATTTAAGCACAGTACTAGGTCAGCAACAAGGTCCCATCGAGATTGGCTAGATGTAACCGTAAGTTCTATACTAACAGTTTCTTTTCTTGCATTTCATTCTTGTGGAACTCTCTTCTGGCTCAAATTTGATCTTCAAAAATTTAAATGCAATGTCAATCATTATCTACTGTCTTCCTGTTTACTATTCTATTGTTCTCTCTCCTCAATAATGCTTCTGTTTTCTAATTTTCTAAAACCCAGTAACCCCTTGTGTCTTAGTGGCTTTACTACTTTACATGGGATGAATTTCCTTTGTTCTGTTACATTGATTTGTTTGTCATTCTCAACACTCACTCTGTACTTTTATATACATATGTATATATGTAATTACAACTAACAATATACCTATCAAATTTAAACTAAAAACAACCAATGTAATATATCAATTTAATTACCCATTACAAGACTGCATCACTTGTCATAAAAAATAACGAATCATTTAAGTGATACCAATGCTATAAAAAACATCTTGACACCCATAAAAAACTGCTTACTGGTTGACAACACCCGTCATTTTCGAGAATTTAAGTGTTGGCACCAACTAATATTTATAGAAGCCATTTATATAAAAAAAATTCAAGCCAAGCATTACTTTATTTAACAATAGTTGTAATGTGTTGGGAGTCTTCTAATACACACAAACATAAACTCATTGCTGCATCCGCTCGTACAGACTAATATTACTACTACTACACAATACACCTTATAACATACACATTAAAAACTTTACAAGGAACCCCTTAAAAATGGCTAATGAACTGTTACTCCTTTCAAAAAGAAAGC
This sequence comes from Acanthosepion lycidas, assembly GCA_963932145.1. Lineage (NCBI taxonomy): Eukaryota > Metazoa > Mollusca > Cephalopoda > Sepiida > Sepiidae > Acanthosepion > Acanthosepion lycidas. Next base: position 24,052,702 of record OZ010599.1, read on the forward strand.
TGTAATAACATTAGAAGAACTTAATAAAAAATTTACAAGATTTTCCTTGTCTGTCACATTCAATTAAACAAGTATAAAAGAAAAGTTGATGCTCAAATATACAATATTCATATAGGAAGGAATCAATAAGTTTAAACTTTGAAATGTAGTTATTAGTTGAGTTTGTATATGAAATTTTCCCTGAATAATATCTACACTCATGTTAGTGAAAGGAGGAGATTATGTTAAAAATAAATATTTATTATGAAAAATAAATGCTTTCTTTTTAATTTTCCAGAAAATTTGAATTCAGGCAACAGTGATATAAGCCATCTTATGTCTCTTGGGTATGTCCATTTTCTTTTTGGTCCAGGAGTTAGGGTAAATAGGTATAAGCATTTTTATAATCGTTGAGCTCATCAGCCTTGCACAGAGTTGGAACAACTAAAGAAAACTTTGTACTTACTTTATCATGGATGATTTAAAAATTGTTATGGGATGTCTATTTTCTTTTAGGCCCAGAAGTTAGGGTAAGTATAAGAATCGTTATAATGGTCAAGTTCAAGTCATCCTTGCACAAAGTTAGGATGACCAAAGAAAAGTTTATACTTATTTCATCATTGGAGGTTTAAGCATGGTTATAATAATGAGCTCAAGTCAGATTTGTGCTGAGTTGGAACAACCAAAGAAAAGGTTGATTTACTTCATAGGTGGAGGTTTTGGAAGGCACATGTGGACAACATGAATTGGAAAATGGGAAAGTGAGTTCAGTCATTAGTAGACAGGGGAAATGGATGCAACCCAGCAGCAATGTTCTTTACCTATGTGCAACTACATCAGAAAGCAAAAGGAAAAAGACAATGAGGAAGAAAATGGTTTGTCCTTTTACAGACTTCAAAACGCCAACTAATAATGGTTTGACGAAACCAAGTGGGGTAATCATATTTCTGGTTCTTTAATATATCATTGGAAAATGTATTTTTTTTCTTTTATTTTCATTATTCATTATTATTTTTTCATTTTTTCATTTTGTTTAATTTTTCTACAATGTCATGAACTTTGGTATTTATCTGTTTATTCACATTATTTAGGAACAAATTTAACAATACAGATGGAATTAATATATAATCCCATAAATTAATCCATGCCCACATTTCTCAGCCAGACAAGATAGACATGCTTGCAGAGGTGTTGAGTTCTCACACATATACAAACACTCACACACATATATACACATGCACACATCACACAAACTCCCAAAAAACTAAAAGAGAACATAAACATAATACACACACCCACCCACTTCCTAGCAACCAATAAAACTGTCAAAATGACCAAGGATGGAATTCCGAGACTCAGGAATCTCCCAGCCTCTATTTTAAAAACAACTTGAAAGAGACCATTTAATCAATACAAACACTGACTAAAATTAACGATAAAAAAACAAATGAAAACTACAGATAAAGTTCAGAGGCAGTCATTCACTCCTGAAGTTCACTACTTCTAACAAGCAGGGATTTTTTGTCTCCTGATCATGGCTATGAAATAATAAAACAAAAAAAATATTAATATACAACCTAGTGTGCCTGAAAATTTTAATTTTTTAATATTTTTATTGTTCAAAACACACACGCAAACACACACACACACACACACACACACACACACACACACATATATATATATATGAATATATATGATTACATAACTTATCATCTTCCATAGTTAAATTATATCACGTGGCATCCTCCATAGTTTACATTTACTTTCACAATTAGTCTTAAGAATATTTTTTAGCATTCTTAAATTTTAAAATTTTGAAAACCTAATGATATTTTTACTTTTGTTTATAAGTATCTGTTGCAAAATAAAATCCTTACATTTACCTTCATAAAGTTCACCAGAGGACAAAACACATTGGTAGAGAAAAGTTTTCCTTTTGTCTTTCTCTCTCTCTCTCTTTCTCTCTCTCTCTCTATATATATATATATCCACCATGCCTCCTATATAAATAGGAGGCATGGTGGAGTAGTGGATAGTGGCTTAGATTGAGGAACTGGAGAGCTGAGTTTGAATTTCAGTCAAATCTATTACATTCACTTATGTGCTAATACACTTAGGAAAGGTATTAATCCTCTTCTTCTCCCTCTAGCTATGGGTAAATAGCTGGACAGACTGAGTTCTATAGCCTTGGATGGCAACTGGCCTAGGGGAAGGACAACTCTGAATTCAAAACCTGCAAAGTGTTGTTTGGGGACCATGTGGCACGTAGTGCACCAGGTCTCTGTATTCGGCCATTCAAAAAGTGTGGTTGGTTCTGCACAAAGCCTTCACCACTATAATAGAATCATATGTGCTGGTGTCTGGGTTGTCAGTTCCTAGGGACTGAGGTGCTTGACCATCCTACGTCGAATGCAACAGGAGATTCCACCATTTATATTGGTGCATAAAAATTCAGATATACAGTAACCCGGATATAAGAGATCCTGATATAGGAGAAACCCGGATATAAGATAGATTTTCTCTGGTCCCAAATTAGAGCCTGTGTTAATGTATATAAATTAGACCAAACCCTGATATAAGAAAAACCCGGATATAAGAGACTTATCCGGTCCTGACAGCTCTCTTATATCGGGGTTACACTGTAACTAAAAATATATCTGCAAAAAACAATATGAATAAAGACAAAAGGAAACCTTATCTTAGCCAATGCATTTCCTCCTCTGATGGGCTTTATCAAGGCAAATGTAAGCCTTTTTATTTACAAGAAGTATTTATAGCAAGAAGTAAAAATGTTGTCAATATTTCAGAATTTTTAAATCTAAGAATGCACTTAAATATACTTCTGTCTAACAGAAAGCCAAGGTAAATTATGGGGGATGCTAAGTGATGTAATTTAATGTCTAACAAATATAAAGTGAATAAATGTAGTTATTGCTGCTGTTGAATTCTTTTTATTATGCAATTATTATTTATATTTAGTTTGAAATTAATTTATGTAATAAAATTTAAATAACAGAAGGTTTTGAATTTAACTGTTTTTTAATTTTTAAAAATTTTCATTGTCATGTATGTTGGTTTGGGAAAGGAGTATTTCTTTTAGGAAAGGAGATATATGAACATTATAATTTTATTATATTATAAAAAACATATTTAGCATTACTTAGAATCCTCCATTTGCCTTGATAAAATCCATCAGAAGACAAAACGCATCGGCTAAGATAAATTTTCCTTTTTCCTTTTCTTATATAAGATGGACTCTCCTATTGTGAATGATAAATGAGGTTCAGAAGTGGATGGTGCCCTTCATTTCACACCTATGCATGCTAGCAGGAGCCATTGTGGAGAAAATCAGGTAAGGGAAAGACATATTTCATTTGTGCTTTCTTAACTACGATACTAGTCCAGGCTGTGGGCAACAAAGCCACACTGATAAATGAAGTTTATTGAAGCAGGATTTTGATGGGGACTCTGCTTCAGAGCTTGATGAAGCTGATCATGCTGCTTCAGTCTACTGTCTTCAAAATTCTTTAACTTAATGAAACATGTCTCATGCCACTCTTTTCAGTTTGATGCTTGGACTTTCCACATTTTCAGATCAAAGTTGAGACATTTCAAGTTGTCTTTATAGCATATATATATATATATATATATATATATATATATATATATGAATATGCTATTAAAACACGTAAATTTCAGAAATAAGTTATTCAAAAAATAAATTTGCTTGAAGATGGAACAGAGCTTACTTTAATTCAATTTAATTCAAATAATTATATTGAAGTTTTCGGCTCTTGTTTTGAAACATGAGAACTCTTATGTAGTGGATTGGAATCATATTTTTAAATAAATAATTATATTTATGCTCTACTTTTGTATCGAGCACTATTTTTAAAAAATAATAACAAAAATACTAAAGAACTTTGGATTATTTACCTAACCAGTTCTTTCCTATTTTCTATATATTTTCACACAGACACATATATATATAGATATATATATATATAAATTTTCTTGCAAAATGCAACATTGGGGAAATTGAGATCTTGAACCTCGCTGGGATGGTCATGTTACAATGATGACGGCAGAATACCTAAGTTCCTCACATATAGCCAGCTTGACAGTGAACAAAGAACTGTTGGGTGACCATGGCTCAGGTATAAAGAAAAGCTAAAGCGTAGCCTCTCTGCTGTCAATGTGCCTCATATTAATTTTGAGTGAGTTGCCCTGGATAGAAATAACTGGAAATATTGGTGCCAGAGTTGTATCAGAAATTTTGAAATGAGTTATATTGACCAGCTAATAGATGAAAGCCAATGGCAAATGTTCCTCTGGCTATGTCCTGAGATCCTTGCTGCTGCACAATATGTGGGCTTGTGTGCAAATCACTAGTGAAATTTTCACATATAACACAAACATAAAAACTCAATGAAGTTGTCTGATCCTCCTATATAGATCAATCTAGGGAGAGTCCATCATATATATTAGGTTGGTGCAAAAATAATGACGTAATAACATCAAAAAACGACATTATTACGTCATTATTTTTGCACCAACCTAATATATATTAGGTTGATGCAAAAATAATGTCGTTTTCTCACATAAAGTTGAACGTCAAAAACGACATTATTGTTGCACCAACCTAATATATATATATATCGTTATCGAGCTTTTTGAATTTTCCTGTACTTGTGTTCTGATTGGTCCATCTAGCCTTTGTAACAACGTTTTCCCCTTGCGTAGAATATTAATTAATTTGAAACTTTTAAAACCATTTATTTTACATTCAACGTCATCACTTGATAAGACACCGAAGGTGTTGAAACAAAATGGCTATTTTTGTAGTGATTTTATACATATTTATGTTATAAATATTTTTTTTTTTTTTTCTTTAAAAATAAATAATTATATATATATATATATATATATATATATATATATATATATAAAAGTGAACATTGAAGTCAACATTCAGTGGCAACTGACTGTTTCATGCTAGATACAATCAGTAGCCTGACGATTGCCTAGCATGAAGCATATAGTTTTAAGGTGTGCTATATTTATGGGATAAAGAGCTCAATATCATAGATAGAGCATATGTAAATATAAATATAAAAGTGAGCATTGAAGTCAACACTCAGATGTGACAGGCTGTTTCATGCTCGATGCAATCGGCTGCCTGACAATTGTGTCCAGCATGAAACAGCCTGTCGCCTCTGAGTGTTGACTTCAATGTTCACTTTTATATTTATATTTACATATGCTCTATGATATTGAGCTCTTTATCCCATAAATATAGCACACCTTAAAACTGTATTTCTTCATATATATATATATATATATATATATATATATTTAGAAAAATATGACAAACTGGAAAGGTTTTTTGTGATGCATAATTTTTCTGAGCTGACATCTTTAATCTTTTCTGATGTAAGCATTTTTGAATTAGGTTGTGTATTACAATGGTGGAACATCACGCCATTGCAACTGATCAACTTAAGCCCCCAAATCATATAGCTGGAAAACCTTTTCTCATCCACCCTACAGTCATGACCTGGCACTCGCAGGCTAGGTTCCATTACTTTTATTAGCATAAGGCATCTTACAAAGACCTGAATCTTGACGAGTTGCAGACAGGCCTGTATCTAGGCATGGCAAGTTGTCCCACTGCCAACAAGGAAAACCTGGATGTAACTGGTATTGACAGACATATCCCCATCCAATTCAGGGCCTCTTTTGTGTCAGTACTGAACTGCATTTGCCACATTTCACATGGCTAAGAAAGCAACCAAAAAGTTGTGAAACTGAGCTAATATTTGTTTTAGGAAAATCTGAACGAGTCAGTGTGCCTTAAAGGCAAAATAGAAACTTGCTTTCTTGTGATGTTCTTCATATCCAAGCAGTAAAAGCATACCAAATCAGATGGTTGTTCCTCCTTTAAAGAGGGACACAGGTTTGAATCCTGCCAGGGGCACATTTTCTTTAAGTTTTCTCAAGTGCACAGATGGGTGGATGAAATAATTACTGTTTAAAATAGATGGAACTTCTACTGAAATATGGGTATCCACTAAAAATAATGTTTGAATTAATAAAATCTATCAATTCATATATATATATATATATATATATATATATATTAGAGAAAATTCCATGCATTTATATATATATATATATATATATATATATATATATATATATATATATATATATATATATTAGAGAGATAAAATCCTCATCAGTTAGAGAGTTATTTCTGGTGGCTTCAGTTAATTTATGACATAAGTGACATGTGTCAAAGTGCTGAATAATTTTCATGACAAATGTACCTGTCAGTGACAGAAATTCTTTTCGTGTGTTCTTTTCTTTGGCTTGTCTGGAGAGTGATAGCTTCTGCTATTGACGTTTGATTCCCTATTTATATTATGTGAGCGAACTAAAATTTGACAGTGAAATTTGTTTCTTAAAATGTTGTTTAAGTTCAAACAGGCTTACAAATATACTTTAGTAAGTTCTAATTTTACCTAGTATGCATTCTACAAGGTGTATAAATTTTGATTTGCTGCATTGAGTAGAACATGTAAGAAAAATGGAGTTATCAATTTTAACGACATTCAGTTGAATGTCTTCCTATTTTCAAAATAAATGAATTCATCACACATTGATTATATATATATATATATATATATATTAGGTTGGTGCAAAAATAATGATGTAATAATGTTGTTTTTTGACGTTAAAAAATATGTCAAAAAATGACATTATTACGTCATTATTTTTGCACCAACCTAATATATATATATATATATATATATATATATATATATATATAATAGGAGGCACAGTGGAGTAGTGGATAGTGGCTCAGATTGAAGAATCGGAGAGTTGAGTTTGAATTCCAGTCGAATCCATTACATTCACTTACGTGCTAATACCCTGAGAAAAGGTATTAATCCTCTTCTTCTCCCTCTAGCTATGGGTAAATAGCAGGGCAGACTGGGTTTTATAGTCTTGGATGGCAACTGGTCTAGGAGAAGGACAACTCTGAATTCAAAACCTGCAGAGGGTCGTTTGGGGACCTTGTGGCACGTAGTGCACTAGGTCTCTGTATTCAGCCCTTCAAAAAGTGTGGTTGGTTCTGCACAAAGCCTTCACCACTATAATCAAATCATATGTGCTGGTGTCTGGGCTGTTGGTTCCTAGGAACTGAGGTGCTTGACCCTCATAGGTTGAATACAACGGGAATGTCCACCATACATATATATATAAACACCCATTATATATATATATATATATATATATATATATAAAGTGTGTTTCATTAAGATGGATTATATATAATTATATAATATATATAATTTATATACAGTGTAACCCGGATATAAGAGAGTTGTTGGGGCCCCAGAGAAGAAGTATCTTATATCCGGGTTTTTCTTATATCCGGGTTTGGTCTAATTTATATACATTAACACAGGCTCTAATTTGGGACCAGAGAAAATCTCTCTTATATCCGGGTTTCTCTTATAAGTAAATAAATCAGTTTTATTGGTGAAAATTTATTTATTTCTCTATTGAACCATGTTATTTAATTATGGCAATTGTGTGTGAAAAATAATATCACCCAAATGTCCACTAAATCTGAAAGAAAAATAAAAAAATCATTAGATGCTTAAACTTAATTCACATTGAAATCAATCCAAGTTATTGGAACACATGAAAACTAATATGATGTCTGATGGTATGATGTCTGAATCCTTTGATGTCATGAACATCACCAAGCAAGCATGTGTCATAGCCACTGTCCTTTTTGCTCTTTTCTTCTTGGTGATGCTGAAATATGCATTCGCAGACACAAAGATCGATGTCAAGTTTCAGTTTTGAACAATTGGTGGACTCTTCAATCATCAGTGCTTCAAAGACCCACCTTTGTACACAAATTATCCATGATTTGTTGTTTGCTGCAGATGCTGCTCTTGATGCAACATCATTTGAGGAGGCTCAACATCTACTAAATTGTTTCTCTGCTGCATGTAAAGCATTTGGTCTTAGACTTAGCATAAAGAAAACTGAAGTAGTGCACCAACTTTATCCTACTTTATTGTGGGATGAGTTGGGTATCTGACTGGATACGAAAATTCGGGTTATACAGAGCTATTGTCCTTTTTTCGTGGACTCCATACTGGTACCATATATGTCAGCTGAATGTATTCCATAAGACCTGTCTGCATGCCATCTTGGAAGTTAGCCTTCAAGGCAAGACATCCAATGTAGACCTGTTCAACAGTTATAATATTGGAGTGTCAGTTGCAATGGACTGGTCATGTCTTGAGAATGTCTGATGACAGGATACCCAAGATCCTAATATACAGCCAGTTAGATCAGGGCTACTAGAATGTAGTATGCCCATGGCTTAGATGCAAAGACAAACTGAAGAGCAACTTGTCTGTTGTCAATATACCTCATAATACCTTGAGCACTTAGCCTTGGAGCAGAGTGGAGATCAATATGTTTTAGTGGACTCAGCAGTTTTTAATCTGCTAGTCTGAATCATCTTCAAGAAGCTAGAGCAAGATCTAAAAGGCCAGTCAATCTAACAGTGATCTCATCCCATAATCCCTACTCTTGTTCCATATGCGGCCTCCTTTGCAAATCACTAGCAGCTCTTACGTGCCACTTAAGATTATCGCACAAAATTCATAACTGAATCAATTGGTTAAGCTGTCAGATCCTCATACATGGAAACCGACAGGAGAGTCCATTATTATATATATATATATAATTATTTATTTAAAAAAAAAATTATAACATAAATATGTTATTAAATCCCTACAAAAATAGCCATTTTGTTTCAACACCCTCAGTGTCTTATCAAGTGATGATGTTGAATGTAAAATAAATGGTTTTAAAAGTTTCAAATTAATTAAAAATCCTTCTCAAGGGGACAGGAGAGTCCATTATTATATATATATATATATATATATATATATATATATATATATATATATATATATATATATATATTTATTTAAAAAAAGAATTATAACATAAATATGTTATAAAATCACTACAAAAATAGTCATTTTGTTTCAACAGCATCAGTGTCTTATCAAGTGATGATGTTGAATGTAAAATAAATGGTTTTAAAAGTTTCAAATTAATTAAAAATCCTTCTCAAGGGGAAAACGTTGTTACAAAAGCTAAATTGACCAATCAAAACACAAGTATAGGAAAATTCAAAAATCTTGACAACGAAGTCATATTATAATATCTATTCAGATGTTTAAAATATGGGTAGTATTAAAAAAGAATTTATTCTAACCAATAATTACTAAATTATATGATAAAATTTAATATTAAAATTAAAAACTGCTAATTTCAAAATCAAAATTTAATCACTATTGAGTTTACAACTATAAAATTACTGAGGAGAAAAGAAGAAATATATATGTTATTCAATTTATTTCTTCATTGAATTTACTTTAGCTAATTTTGTAGTGATTTTATAACATATTTATGTTATAAATTTTTTTTTTTTTAAATAATTATATCTGCTCTACTTTGTATTGAGCACTCTTTTAAGAATAGTAATTGTTGGTTATTGGAATTCATTCCATATACACCAATCATATACTTGGGTATATATATATATATATATATATATATATATATATATATATATATATATATATATATATATATAAGATATATTTAAACAGTAGGTATTCATCCAAACAAGTTTGTTAACTTGAACTGACATGGTCTGTCTGTTTAATTTCTGATTATATTTTTTCAATTTTCAGATAAGGGGTTGAGTATAGAGCTCATAGTTGTGGATAAACTGTCCGAAGTTCATATTTTGTAATTTTTGTTCAAGTACATTTGACTATTGCAATCATTATCAAGAATTGATGTGGTGTCTGTGTGGTAGTTATAATTCCTTTGTCATTGTGGTATTCTTTGCAAAAATGTAAATTCGAAATGGTCTAGCATGATGTCATATGTAACAGCTATTGGGAATGATACTGCACAAAAAAAATGAAATTTGTATATTTTATTTTATTTTATTTATTTACTTTATTTTATTCTATTTATTTATTTTATTTTATTTCTTCATACTAACCTAATATATGTGCACATTAATTATAACATATGCATTTCAAGATAACACCATGTGGTGAATGATATTTTATTTAACGTGAGCTGTTTATTTTGTGTAATAATAGCTTCTCGGGTTTTGTGTCTTTCCTTGCATTGGGTGCTGTAGAGTATTTTGGTGTTATCCACTGATTTTTGTCTTATGTTGCTGTAATAAAAAATCAGAGTTTAGTTTGTCATAATGTGGCTTTATTGAACATAACTAAAGAGTCTTGCCATTGTAGCTAAGATGGTGTGAGCTATTTATACAAATCACAAAACAGGGGAGGTAATCGAGTTGTTTTATCACAGTTGCTAATTATATTTTGGTTGTTTATAATGTGTTGGCCAATGTGTGCATAGACTGCACTGAGTTTTGGCAGGTGACAGGTAAAACTTCAAGAGAGTATGGTGCATGTATGTCTGATGTAAGTATTTAATGCCGTTTTTTGATTATCAGTTTTGGACATGGAATCTTCCAGAGGGCATGAGAATTTAATGACAACATTATTTTTATATAGTGGGGACTTTTGAGGTTCAGTGTTGTTGGTAATTATTAAATTACATGTTTTAAACTTTTTATAAAGGATGATGAATCTTAGATTGTAAGTCTTTTTGGTTTGATACTGAGAACTTCAAATATTTAAAATTTCCTTTCACAATTATTATACAATGTATGAGCACTATTTATTAATATATATCTTATGTGATTAAAATATTTTTTATTTATACAAGAATATATCTAATTCTGAACCAACAAATGCAAAATTAGTTTGCATGAAAGAGTACTATTAGTGTAATCAATATACAAATTAAATGTTTTCTAATCATGCTATATATATATATATATATATATATATATATATATATATATATATATATATATATATATATATATATATATATATATCAATTGATGATTTTTTATCAATTGATAATTTTTTTAAAACCTTATATTGAAACTTCTTTTCCTCTTTTATTATTGAAAACTTTTTTTCTTTTTTCCTCTCTTCTCCTTTTGTCTGGATAAATTGACTCCATTTATTAACAAAATGCTGGTCTAAAGAGATGAATATAAAAAATTCATAAATGTATTTTTAAGGATTCTGTACTCATTATTAATTATTATTATTATTATTATTTTATATATATATATATATATATATATATATATATATATATTAGGGTTATGACTTTTTGTAACCTTATGTTCCAGTGTCATAAATCAATGAACTTTTGTTCAAAAGTAATGATAAAGGCATTAATTTCTTTGAGTTCTTGAAAAAGTTCACCCCAAACTGAAAATTCAATTTTACCATATATGTGATAAAATATTTCAAAAGCTCTATTTTTCAATTTCCAATTCATGTAATTGAACAGTACTTATGTATTTTTTAAGGCATTTAACAATTTATAGCTATAGCATAACATACAGACTTATAAATAAACAAAAACAAGTTCTAGAAGGTCGTATAAAGTTGTAGAAGTCTGCAGAAAGTCATAGTATGACTATACTTATATATGATTTTAGACATTTTGTGTTGGTACAGGGAGACATTTTTAAAAAATAAACTGAATTAAACGCTTCTTCATTATTTTTTAGCAAAAGTTCATTAAATTATGATACGGGAAATCAATTATTTTATAAAAAATCTTATCCCTAACATATATATACTGTTGTGGATTCCGGGGTGAAATCCGGTCTCAAAATGAATGACAAACGCAGGAATGAAATATAGCAAATAAATGTATTGACGTAATAATACAATTGGTAATACGGTTAGTAGATCCAGAAATGTGGTTAGTAGCAATAATAATATATATACAGTCTGGGAAATTCAGTATCGAAGTATGACTTCCTTCTGAGTCTACGTGCTCGCAACTGTGACTCCTACAAAGCGGTTACCTCACACTCTCACTGTATCACTTCTGACTCCCGGGTATTCACCGGCAGTAGTCAACACTGGTCGAGTTCACTTGTATGAAAAAGGGGTGGACCCCATAACCCTCCCCCTCCTTTTGGGGGGAAGTTAGTATTTTTTCTCTTATGGTTGATAATTAGAGGTTCGGTAAATTTACTTTTCCTGTTTGACATTCTCATTCTGTGTCTTCCTGTGGTCTTTGGATCTCAAACGCTTCGAAGATTGCATCCATAGAATCGTCGTTTTCTGCAGGTGATGAGCTTAGCTCCTCAACCCATCTTTTTTGTAATTGGTCGATATGTCTTCTATGTGAAAACTTCTCGCCTTGTACTGTGTACATTAGATTTCCTAATCTGTTAATTATTGTATCTACTGTTATTAAATAGTAGTAACCCTCAATGGGTCCTGCGTAATCCACGTGGATTTTGGACTAGGGTCTGTCAACTTTAGGCCATGGCTTTTGTATAGAGGGTGGTGCCTTCGCCGCAGCAGAACAAGTACACACTGGTTGAGTCCACTTGTATGAAAAAGGGGTGGAACCCATAACATATACAAAAAAGAAAAAAAGAAAGAGATTTATTGATATAAATATTTACTATGCTATACTAATGCATCTTTGTGCTAGTCTAAACTACTAAATTTAGTAAATACATCCATCCATCCATCCATCTATCTATCTATCTATCTATCTATCTATCTATCTATCTATCTATCTCAGTCTGATCCTATTTATGTATCTATTTGTACCATCCCATGAGAAAATAAAGCATTTTACATAACAAATATTTTTTAAACACAATCTTCTTTCTTTATGATAGCACTTAAATTGGTGGTAGTGATTGCATCAGTTGAATCTTACGGAGGAAATTTCAGCTAATAAATGTGTGCTTTATCCTCACACACACACACACACACACACACACACACACACACACACACACACACACATATAAGTAAGATGGAAAGTGAGTAACTCCTAAGAGAGTGAGTTTAGATGGTGTGTGCATATTATCTACACATCAGCTAACCTTGTTGTAATATCTTAAAATTTACAAAAAACAGTTGCCGACTACCTGATGATCTATGCAAATTGATGAAAGTCAGTCAGTCATTGGAAACTGGAAAGTTATTAAGAAAATTATATATATATATATATATATATATATATATAGTAAAAAAAAACAAAAAACAAGTACAACAATTATATATAAGTATAACATATATTATATATATATATATATATATATATATATATAAGTACAACAATTATATATATATGTATATTATATATATATATATATATATATATATATTAATAAATAATGCTCATGTATATATATATATATATATATATATATATATATAGATAGATATATATATGTAATAATCCATTGGCATATAATCCAAGTGAATCCTAATAATATAAAATATTAAAACTGATCCACAAAAAGAGCTCAGTGTATTTATTATAACAGACCATTTAAACTACATAGACTAGAAATCCAAATTTACCTCATTCAAATAGCTATTTCAACCAACAAGAAAACCTATGTTGGCATTGTACATTGTTCTATGTCATATATATATATATATATATATATATATATATATATATATATATATATATATTAGGTTGGTGCAAAAATAATGTCGTTTTCTTACATAGTAACATATGTGAGAAAACGACTTTACTTTGCACCAACCTAATATATATATATATATATATATATATATAGTAAATGTCACACACACACATATTTACAAACATATATATGATAGGATAAAGTACAAATAGGAAATGTTTATGAATTTAACATGTTTAGCTTTTATTAAAGCTTCAGCAGGGAATGAGATAGGGAAAAAATTTCTGATACTTTTATTTTATGGTGTTTGCTTTTTCATTGGTTAAGCTGACTTCATGTGCATTTGACTTGTCAAGCAGCTTCTACATTATAATTTATGTGGGTAATATGTGTGTAATATATAATATATATGTGCATAATATATACATGTTTGTAATATATATATACTTATATATATATATGTGTGTGTAATATATAAACCTATGTATATATATGTGTGTGTGTGTGTGTGTGTGTGTATGTATATGTAATATATATATATATATATATATATATATATATATATATATATATATATATATATATAAATAAAAAGAAAGAAAAGTAAGATATATAATCCGGTGTTCTTATAGATATTTTTATTTTTACAAAATAGTGCTCAATGTAAATTTACAGAGTATTAATATTATAAATTAATTGATTTAGAATATGTTTTTTTTTTTTGCTACACAGTTCTAACCATGTTTCAAAAATGGAAGCTGAAAGCTTTGAATTTAATTTTGTAATTAAATTAAAGACATTAGTTCCATTTCATCCTCAAGCGAATTTTGGAGTAACTTTTAAAATTACTGGGTTTTAAAGACACAGCAAAAATCATAATTCCCGTTTCCAAGAGCTTCCATTTTTGAAACGTGGTTAGAACTGCGTAGCGAAAAAAAAAACATATTTTAAACCAATTAATTTATAAGATATATATATATATAAATATATACCTATGTATAACAGATGGCGTCTTCATATGCATATATAAATCTTTAAAAATTTGTGAAAAGAAATTCTTTTTTGGACATAAAAAAATTTCGTTTATGTTTTCTTTTTAATGAACATTTGAATAATTTCATAATGGAATTTTTTCTTTTATTTCTGAAAAGTCAGCAAAGTTTTTCTTTTTAGTTCTTTTTTTTCTGTAACCGAAACAGTAAAGGAAACAAAAATATCACTTTTCATAATTTATTTTCAGAAAAGTTCTTGCAAATCATTAAAACAACCATTTCTATGATGTTGGCTGTCTTTATTTCATGGAATTTTTAGTTTGCAATGGAAAAAAAATAAAACCTTAATAGTAAAAACCAAAGTTTCGAAAATCTGTCTATCAGTTTCTTTTTGTTTTTAAATCATTTGCATTTTTACAATTGGTAAAAGATAAATAAATTATTTTTGTTTTTCCAAGATGAAGTTAATTTTTTTTTCTGATGGAGAAAAATTCAAGACTTGAAACTTTTGTTTATGAGAAATGTCTGGCTGTTCCTTGTAGAATGTTACCTCCCTCCGGTAACACGAAATAGCACCGGATTATCATCATTTTCGAAGATTACTGAATCGCTGATAAAAACTTTTCTGGAGTAAAAAACGGTAATTTAAGCGTTAAAATTACGTACAAGCGACTCTAAATATAAATTTATTGTCATTTTATTGTCGGCTTTTATTTTGCACAACCGTATTGTAGGTTCGCATGGTGGAAGGTATCCGCCATGATGTTTCCATACAAATTTTCACTGTGGAGTGTTGTTGTTGCTTAAGAGAGTTTTTTGGGGGCTTATCTGGAGCGAACCTGGGTCTTTTTTTTTTTTTTTTTTTATAATTATTACCTTTTGCTCACTCTTCTTTTCGGATATCACAGTACGGAGTTTAAGTTTCAACGAGAAAGGTAAGTCGGGTCATTGTCCATGCGGAGTTAGTGAAGCGAGACGTGTGCTGTTTTTGTTGATGGTGGGTGTATGTTTTGCTTTTTTTTTTTTTTTTTTTACTCTAGTAAAAAGTAAGAAAAGAAAAAGAAAATCATGTCTGTGTCTTGTCTGCCAAGTTTAAAAAAGAAAAAATGTTTTGATGCATATTTAATCTTTTTTTTTTTCTTTTAAAATTAATTGTTTTTTTGTTTTTTGTTTTTTTTTTTACGGGGAGAAAAAAATTTAACCCCGGACGACGACAGCAATTTTGTTTGTCGTGGTCGTCGGATCAAAAAAGCCGGTTATATTCATTGTTATTTAATTAAAACTGAAACCAAAAAACACTTAGCAATAATCGACTAAACTGTTTGATCTCAGAAAAATACTTAATTACCGAAATATAGCATTTTAAATACTTTTAGTTTTAGTAGAGAAATAGAACATAGATTAATAATGTTGATCCGGTTACGTTTGTAAGCAACTACTACCCAAGAATCATTTAGTAATTTTAAGAGATAAAAAAAGAATTAATTACTATTTATATACCTTATCCTACAATAAATACATAATCGCAAATTAAGTATTAAAATATTTAATAGTAAATACTTTTTTTGTGATGTGTAGTAATCTGATTTCGCTTTGGTTCTAATTTTTTTCTCTGTTTACCGGAATTTGGTTAATTCCTTAAATTATAGAGATTAAAGATTAAAAAAAGATTAAGGTTTTAGATAATAGAAACTTAGTTCTATATTCTCTTAGAATATCTCTGAAGTGATTTGTTTTCTTCTGTCTTTGCTCAAAAACAAAACTAACAGACCAAAATAGAAATCCCGTTAGAATTATTAATTATATATATTTTTTAACTAATCGTATAAATAAACTATGATATATTTTAACTTTAAAAATAAATAAGTCAATCAACAAAAGTGAATATAAATGTAGCATTATTTTTTTTTTTATTTACGAAGAAATAATTTTATTTTTAAAATAATCATTATCCGTGGGTAGTTGTTTTTCCTTGTCTTTTACAATGAAAAATGTTGATTAAGATTGCTTTTCTTTCGATTTTTTCTAAATCTTTTACTAATTTTCTATTTATTTTAAAATGATTAAACACCCACAAACGATAGTCTTTTTTAAAAAAAAAAGAAATTATGTTCTAAAATATTAATAATCTATTCAATATTGTCTTTTCTCCAACATCACAACAGTGAACGAAAAAAAAAGTCACGTTTTCGACATAAGCGTAAAAATGATTAAGAAAGAAAAAAATCTCTCCTAAAATTCTTTTCTCCAAGAGATTCCTTATTTTCGGATCCGTGGAAAAATTCTTTTTTTTTTTTTTTTTTTTTTTTTTATGTAAAAAGTTACTAATAAATTAAAAGTTATTTATAAAAAAAAAAAAAAATTCTGTATCGTGTTTTTTTTTTCCTTTTTGTGATTCTTAGATTAAAAAAAAAACAAACAAAAACAATTTTGTCTTCTATCATTATGAAATGAATTTACTAGAAACTTGGACATATTCTTCTTACAATACAACACTAACCGTAATGTAATGTTGGTATGTTCAATACTTCGCTAAAAATTAGTATACCTTGATGAACAAAGGCCCCAAAATTGATTAAAGGATTTTTTTCATCGTCTAAATTTTGTTATTATTAAAAGGAAAGGCTAAAAGTATTTTCTGAATATTTTTTCATAGTTTTTAGTCCTTCCTATCACGTCCAAAATTTTATTTAAAAAATTCTTGTTATCTTTGAGTCAACGAAATTACGATAATGATCAGCGTGTAACACTCGGTCATCGACATGTATATTTTTTATTTCCCTGAGAGAAAATCCTCCAAGGAAACTATAAATTTGCCTAGAACTATCCCAAATTTAAAAAAGAATCAAAAAAATCCGGTTATCCGAAATATATTCCGAACATTAAATGCTTCGAAAATCTTCCTTTTTTTTTTTTTTTTTTTTTTTTTTTTCTCCTTTGTTAAAAAGAAAGACATCTGAAACTTTCGTTGTGTATGCTGATGCAGAATAATAATAAATTCTTTTGATTAAAAAATATTTACTTTATTTTTATTTCTTTTTAAATTGAGAAGTCCTAAAAACTAAAAGTAATTTTCTAAAGACATTATTACTCTACCCTAGGGCCTACCACCTACTAAAAAAAAAAAAAAAAAAAACAGCCCCCAAAACGCGCTCTTTGAGTCTTTGATTATTTGGGAAATAAAAAGTAAGAAGAACCTTCAATGTCGTATAGATGAGCATTTCATTCACATATTACACAGGTGTTTTGAGAGAGAAAGAACAACATAGTAATAGACCACTTCTGGGCAGTTCTTCCTAAACTTCGATAATTCAAAAATCTTTTTTTTTTTTACTTTATTCATTTTATTTATTTAGTTAGTAGTTTCATTCAATGACCAGTTATTTACCATTTTTTAAAAAAAATATTTACTACTTTCTTTCGAAATCAGAATTAAAGAGAAATAACGATTCCATCTCTAGCCAAAGACTTAAAAAAAGTCTGAAGAAAGGGAGACATATAATTGCGTGTGTATCACAACTACTACTACTACTTCAACTGATGTGATTTCTTAGTAGTTGTCAGCACCACCATCAGATGATGTAGCCAAGAAGTGGGTGAGGGAAGAGACTGCAATGGCAAGGAGGAAGGATGTGTGGAGAAGAGCAGGGTGACATCCAAGTTTAAAAAGACTGGCATGTATTACTTAACATCCCTAAGTCCTTTCCATGCTGCTATCATCATCATCATCATCAGCAGCACTACAGTCATGATGG
This sequence comes from Acanthosepion lycidas, assembly GCA_963932145.1. Lineage (NCBI taxonomy): Eukaryota > Metazoa > Mollusca > Cephalopoda > Sepiida > Sepiidae > Acanthosepion > Acanthosepion lycidas. Next base: position 24,071,070 of record OZ010599.1, read on the forward strand.
TGCATCACTATTGAAATTCTCTTCTAGTGACCACATCATCAGCTCGTCATGTGTATATTTGTGTACTTTTAGTATAATATGACAGAACCCTCTGGAGGGCATTGATGGTAAGCATACTGATTTTGCAAGCCATTGATAGTGAATTCAGTACTTAATGTTTTATAATTTGGGCCTTATGCCAAACTTGGTGTAGTCTGAATGATGTGCTAAATCCATATATCTAATTTTTGACTTGTATAAAAATAAGCTCATACTATAAAGGTTGAGAACATTCTCCTTATCTTTGTAATAATTTCTGAAATGACAACAATGTCATATCTTCTATATTTCAATGCAAAAGAAAATGAACCCAGCTGTTAAACAAATTCCTCCAACAAACCAACATTTGATTTTGGATATGTAAGGTAGGAGGAAAAATAAATAAAAAAAAAAATAAATAATTTTAAAAAATGGCATATTCATTATGGATGTGAAATGTCCTTAAATGTGAATATGTTGTTTTAAATAGTATAGGTAGCCCCACAAAAACTTGGATTGGGGATGTGTGTAAGTATGTTGGTATGTGTATAACGTGTGTCTGTCTTAAGTGTCTTGTCCTATGCCTTTATTCTTCACTACTGTTAGTATGCTAAAATATTTATCTGTAACCCATACTGGATTTTAGTCCCATATATTTCTTTTTTAGCAGAACCGAAACATGACTGTCTTAGTTCTTTCTTGATTGTTCTTTTTTTTTTTTTTTTTTTTTATATCTACTAGACCAGGTGGGGGAAATATGGATTTACTGTGTTACTTATTAAACTTTGTCAACGTGAATACCACTTTTTTTTCTTTTTTAAAATTCTTTTATTTAGTTATTGTTAAACACTATTTCTATCTTAAGTCCAAAAAAAAAAAAATAGTTAATATTAACATTGGAATCCTCATTCAGATTGCCTGAAACAAGGAATTTAATTTTGTCTTTAAGTAAGGCATTGTTACAACAATAGCTAATCACGATTCAGTCAACGTGTAAAATGAAGGTGTTTTTTTTTTTTTTTTTTTTTTTTTTTATGTCTGCACATTTTTTGGAAAATGGAAACCTGGATCTTTCTCCCCTATTTATTCTTTTATAATAATCATAATAATGTGACAGGAATAGAAAAAGTTGAATATTCTACTAACAAATTTTCACTGATGTTTTTTTTGTTTTTTTTCTTGTTTAGTGATGATAGTAATAAACTACATAATGTTGGATTTACTTATGAACTTTTGTTAGATCCTCACTGTTCAGTACAGTTACCCCTAGTTGTGATTCTTCTGTCAAGTACTAACTTACTTATATCTATCTCGCTCTCTCTCCCCTGTTCACACACCCTAGTTTTCCTAAGTATTCTGTTTTGATTTGAAGTTTAGTTAAAAATTAATGTTGAAGTTGTAATTCACAATTACCTTCACGTTACATGGTCAACAACACGCATCTCCCTAATTGTTACCCCTACCTCACACTCTTGCAGACATTGAAATAAGTAATGACTTGGAATGAGAAATTGGAGAACGGAGTTCAAATTCCAGTCAATTTTGTTACATTCAAATTGGGGAAAGATATGAATCTATCTCTTCTCCCCTAGGTATGGGTTAAATAGTAAATTTATCTGGAAAAATTATCTCCCCCCAAAAATTATTTTTAAATTCAAAATATTTTGGCTTTAAATAACCTGAGAGTTGATCAATTACACAAAAAAAAAACACCAATCAATCAATATCCCACTGCCCTTCTGCCCAGTCATTCCTAGGGTTGTATCTCCTCCATTGACTCCTTTCTTTTTATCTGATAAGCTTCTTGAGAATTTGCAGTCCTCATCTGGAGAGACCCAGGTATGTTGCAGTGTTGGTATGTGCAAAAAGTGTACTCATATGTTTTGCTCAAATATAGAAAGTAACCATATTTAGTATCTTTGAAGTGATTTTATTTTGTCCTTAGATTTATGCATTGATTTCCTTTTAATAGTATTGAACTTGAATCTCTGAGTTATTAATGTTGATTAACTTTTATTTTGATTCATGTATTAGAGCTCAACCCACACATTAATATTCTCTCATGTATGTCCTTTTGTTTGTATGAATTAATAAAAAAGGATAAGACTTAGGTAAAAGACAGAAAAAACAAAAACAAACACCTTCCTGAATTTTTATATTTAAACGAATTTATTTCGATTTGTATCAATTATATTCTCCTTTTATTATCTCTCATCTTTTTGCATTTTACTACTCTATATAAATAATTGTGTGTGTAAAAACAAAGATTGTTTTTTAAAAAAAAAAAAAAAAAAAAAAAAAATTGTCAGCCAGGATATTTCTGGAAATTTACAATGATGATGAATGGATGTAATCTTCATGAAGCTCAGAATAGGGTCAAGATAAATGAACATTTAATTTTATTTGATGTGTGTGTGTGTTTGGATAAATCTTGTTCTTATGTCCATCGTCTTTGTCATGTTGAATTGATAATGTTAATTATATTTTATGAATATGTCCTGAAGATGGTTCATTAGACCGAAACGTCCGATGTTGACATTATATTAACATTAAAACAGCATAATTGCATATAAGGATTTTTGTTTGTTTTTTCCATATATTTCTTTTTTTTCTTCATATATATGTATATAACAAAGATTGTTTATGTTTCTAAAAAAAAAAAAAAAAACATTGCTCAATAAATTACTGGATTTACCTCTGTGGAACTTGTCGTGAGAAAGTATGTCTACAAGAGAAATGTCTACCTCTTTCCCCTGTTATTATCTAGTTATTGGTTCAGATTGAACAGGTATTATTAGGTTGGTGCAAAAATAATGTCGTTTTATCACATATGTTACTATGTGAGAAAACGACATTATTTTTGCACCAACCTAATAATTAGTTACTTATTAAGTGTGCCTTAGACCATCAGCAACTTTATGCTAGTAAACAAACTTTGTCTTGACAGAATGTTGCTTTTGCTGAACTTTGCATTACCCACAGCAAAAAATGGTAAGAACTGATACAGCCACTGATGCACACATTTGCAGAAAGTTTTCTTGACAAACTTATTTCTGTACTATGTAAATCAGTATTTAGAGAAATTTTAAAATTATTACACTAACAATATTTTTAAAATCTAAAAAAAACTTTGAATTACTGCCAAAATTATTGATTGACAGGTATGAGTAAAAAAGAGCTAAGAGCTAAAATTCTTGAAATTTGTCTGAGCTAATTTGGAGCAATTTATTAGTTGAAATTTGGAAAAATTTTAACCTGTCTTTTTAAATTCTCACATGTTCTTCATTTCTCTGACCTTTTTTTTTTTTCTTCTCCTGTTTGAATTGCACTTCAGTATATATTTTTTTCTGGTCCAATCCTGTTAATCTGTTTTTGAAGGCTTTCGGTTGAAGAAATATGACAAAAATACTCCGTAAATATGCACAGTAATAATACACAATGAATGATAGAATGCAGTGCATTTCATCCTTTCCTATTCTATCATTTCATTTTATTTTGGTGTCTTTCAGATATATATTTATGTCCCAATCTTCCCACGTATGCACATGACCATTATTATAATAATAGCAACAACATCAAAAATTTATTTCACCGAGCATCCTCTGTGCTTTCCTTTTCTTAATGTTGAGAGATTTTCGAATGTTTTAGAATGTTCTAATTCAAAATAGTGCATAATGTTATTTTTTATTTATTTATATTTGTTTTTTTTGATACTTGATTCTGTATATATAAATACAAATTTCTGAGTAAAATCAAAATTTACCTTGATAAAGTTCCTCAAGGAATGAAATACGTCAACATAAAAGAAATTTCTCTGCTTTTCATATATATATATATATATATATATATATATATATATATATATATATATATATATATAAAAGTTAATGCCAAAGTGGAGGGGGGAATTTTCAGGTGACACATTTTGTTCTTTAGAACTTCATTGGATTAAAGTAATGTTTATATCCATGTAACTACACATGCAAATAAAGGAGAAGGATGCTGAAATTTTAAACTTAAAATTTTCAAAATTTTTTTTGTTGTGTATAGTTTTTGTGTGTGTGTTTGTTTTATACACATACTTCAGTTATCTCATGATTTAATAAATTTGATAACTTTTCTACATTTCTGGCTGGTTATAATAAACATTCAATTGATTGGTGTGTCAAAGATATCCTTATATCAGAAATATATAGATAAACTGAATGTATGGTTCAAGTTGCCTTTAACTATTTATAATCTTGTCACTATTAAGAATTTGATATACCACATGATTTAATTTTATTTTCTTTTAATTATAAAAAAAAAATTCAAACTAGATATCACTGTATATAATTTTTTTTTGCAATCAGGCAAACAAATGATTTAATTTAAATTTTTTTTATTTTACTAATGTTCACCTCCCCCCCCATACAAGGCCCAAGAGTCACTCAATATAGAGGATTGTTGTGTGATGTTGTATTAGTGTAAGAGAAGGCAAGAAGTGCAGTTCCATGAGGTTACGTAGGAAATATAAGTTAACCATGTAAATATTTTTCTTTGATATGCTTCCTGATAAACATGCTTTTTTTTTATCTTTGCTACAATAGAAATAAATATTTTTTTTTTTACCTATTTCTATTAGTCAGGCATGTCCTCCGCTCTCCCTGAATGTTGTTCTGTTGGTAACAACTATGATTCTTCTAGTTGACCTCTGTTAATACTTGTCATGCCAAAATATTGAGTACCCTTTAGTATAGAATATAGTTCCTCAATTATATGGACACAAGTTTTCATTAATGTTTATCATACAACATCATTGAGAGATTTCAGATGCCACAGTGGTTAAAATTATTATTGTTATTTTTGTGGAGGTGGGGGTCATATCTCAGGTTAGCAGTTATTATTTCAATTCCAGACTCTGTCCAAGATCCTATCTTGTATTACACATAAAAGCTTCTTATTGACATACTTTTAAGGATAGTGCGTGTGTATTAGGTTGGTGCAAAAATAATGTCGTTTTCTCAAATATGTTACTATGTGAGAAAACGACATTATTTTTGCACCAACCTAATATATATTAGCATATTTCCTCTACTATGATTGCAAGGAGAAAGTTCCACTATTCCATAATCTTCATTTTCTACCGCCTCCTCTGATATTTATATCACACACTTAATTCAGTAACCTCTAGTTTGAGTGGCTCTAGTATTAAGAGACTTATGTAATGAGAAACAGTTTATTATATAGAGCTAACACTGGAGTTATATAAAATTTGTTTATAATAATAATAAATGCAGAAAACAAAAGAAATGTTTGCCTATTTTTCTTTTTAAATTTATTTTTAATGGCACCAGCTGTTCTTAATGTTAGTGAAAATGTGGCAGTTTGATGTGACAATGTAGGAAGGTAAAAAAAAAACAAAAACATATGGACTAAAACTGTGTTCATATTGACAGTAGATGATTACAGGTGGTTTGATAAGGGATGATCCATCTGTATATGTATTAATCCTTATCTATATGAATAAAGTTTAGATGATAATCTGTTGAAATAGTAAATACTTAAGGCAATTGAGAAAACTTTTATTTTAAGGCAAGAAAACTTAATTTGACATGTTAAATGAATGAAATCGGCTTCACCAGAAAAATAATTGTTTGCCCTCCCCCATATATTTGGTGAAACATTCTAAAATTTAAATGAGAGAAAATACAAATATAAAAGTGACTTAAATTTTAACAACACACTCGATGCATTTGTATGCTACTGGAGTTTTCATGATTGTAAATTTGACTTGGAAAATACCATTTTAATAAAAAAAAAAAATCAATATACGTAACTCAGAAGATATATTGGAAGTACCCTGATTTGTAAGTAGTCAATAATATACAACAAAGCTATTTCAGTCTATCATATATTCTTACTAAATTAATACACAATGTGTAATATAAAAAACCTTAAAGTAAATGATTACTTTAAAATAAAAGATCATTTTACCTCAAACAAGGCAATAAAGCCACTAAGGTGCAAAGGGATTAGTGAGAGTGAAAGAAAGAAAGGGCAATAAAAAGAACAGGATTCGAAAAGACAGAAGATAGGCCATAAAATTCAACCAATGTTAATGTTACTGAAAATGTTGTGACAATGTAGGAAATTAAAAAAAAAATTTGGACTGAAACTGTGTTCATATTGACAATGGAAGATTACAGGTGGTTTGATAAGGGATGATCCATCTGTATATGTATTAATCCTTATCTATATGAATAACATTTGGATGATAATATGTTTGAATAGTAAATATATAAGGCAATTGAAAAAAAAACTTTTATTTTGACATGTTTCACTGATCATCACAAAAAGAATTACCCTCCACCAGCAAAAAAAAAAAAAAAAAAAAAAAAATACATTGGTGAAATATTTAGAAACTTCAATGAAAGAAATACAAACAACTTAAATTTTAACATCACACTCAATGTACTTGTATGTCATTGGCACTTTTGTGATCATAATTTTGAGTTTCAAAATGCTATTTAAATAAAAAAAAAAAAAAAAAAAAAAATAATGAATATAATTTACTTATGAATATGTATTGGAAGTGCCATGATTTGTGGATAGTCTACAATTAAAAAGCCACTAAGATGTAAGAAATTACTGAAAGTTAAAGAAATAGAAAGGACAATTCAAGATTCAAGGAGACAAGATGATGATTATACTTGCATTTAAATTTTTGAAAATAAGTAAACAAAAAAAAATAAGTTATTCAAATTTTTATAACAATATGGTTGAAGTAAAAATCAAGCATCAATGTGAATTGTTTTATCGCACTATTGTAAATTTTATTAAAATAATATTCTTTTTCTGATGCCAGTTTATAATTTAAAAAAATGTTTTCCAAATTTTTATATATTTTTATCACACATAACACTATGTATTTAGCTAACAAATTCCATAAGTCCTTTCTTCTTACTTTTTTCCATTTTGGTTTAAAATTCCATTCTTATTGGCATTGGTAGCATCAAATATTTATCATTGTATTGTAACCAATGCTTTGTTGATCTTCCTGTTTGTAAAACTCTGATTAGAAATGTACTTATCCAAATAGAAATCCATGTAATATCTTGAGGAAGTAATCTTATTCTTGGTCTGATGACCAAGGATAAGATTACTATTTGTTATACAAATATGATTATTTAGGTCAGAATGACTACCAAATTTGTGCAGAGAATTGGTTTCTGTTACGAATATTTGTTTCTTTTTAAATTCTTAGTTATGTCTCATCAATTTGAGTTCAACTAATTTAATATGTGTTAATGTATTTAAATTTTTTAGTGAAATGTCACATTTCATGGTAATAAATTGTGATTAATCCTGCCTTCTGCTTCACGATGATGATGCAACTTGAAGTCTAATTAATTGTTTTTTGACAGGTCTTTTTCTTACTTTGACTTTGGTCTCTTTACAACCTGAGACAAATTGCACTAATTATAAATGGTACAAAAAACAAGTATAAGGATACTATTAAAAAGAAGCTGGTACTATGTATAAAAAATAAAGTTTTTGTCTTTTTTTTTTTTTTTTTTTTTTTTTTTTTTTTTCAAAATTCCGGAGATCAAAGTATATATTTTTTTATAGTCATTGCTTTTATTGTGTTAAAACTTAGCTTTGATGAACTTACACCTGACTGTAAATATTTTTGGACCAATATATGGTTATTATATAAACAATATTTTTCAAATATGATAAATTCAACAGTTAAATTCTTTGTTAAACTCAGGACATGAAACTTCAAATTCATTAATCAGAAAATGATACTTAAAATACTAGTATGAAAACTGGGGCAGTATTTAAACTTTGTGCCCACAAAAAAAAAAAAAAAAAAAATGGTGTGCCAAAAAGATGGTTATTCTTGACACTGTTATTACTGTATACACTTCTGACTCCCTCACCAATGTTTGTTTTAAAAAGTGGTAATTAGAATTTTACTAAAACCCAAACCTGAAAGTGGATCTATACATTTTCTTTATTCTTGAGAATTGACTACAAAAAATTTATTTATTAGATTGCTTATTTGCCAGAATAATTTTATATTTACAAGATTATAAAAATATGTGAACCAAATATAGTATTTATTATTGTCTGGTTCTCACTCCTCCTCAGTCTTTTGAATGGGGTTTAGAGGTTTATCCCTTGTTTCCTGTTTAGGACTGGGTTTCCGCTTTCTAAAGTTTTCTCATTCTCTTTCACTCCCAGCAGCCTCTTGTTGCTTAGCAGCATTATTGTCTTGCTTGGAGTGAATTGATTAAGAAAAAAAAAAAAAAATTCTCATTTTATAAAGAAATAAATATAAAAATAAATTTTTAAAAATCTTGTAAATAAACATTGTCAAGGGAGTCAAGTGTATACAGTAATAGTGGTGTCAAAGGAATAACCATTCTTTTGACAGACTTTTTATTTCTCAGGCACATAGGTTAAACACTGTCAAAAATGGAAATGTATACCAAGTAAGTGTTACCTATATCAGTCATAACATGAATCAATTTACCATCGTGAGCAGCTCTTAGCAGAAGGATAAACCATGCTATATATTTAGGTACCTCCAAAGTAAAGTGATACCTAAGGTTTAAAAGGCATTTTTAAAAATGAAAAATCTTTCTTGAAGCTTTTAAGTTTTAATTTCAAGCTCATAATAAATTGAATATTTCCAATAAGTAGAATACTTTGTTGTATTTCAGGCTAAATTTAAATTGATTGGAGTAAGTTATCAGTATAAACATTAAAATTGTCTATATTGAAAAAATTTTCAAAAATAGAAAAAAAAGTATATCTGTTTTGAAACTTTATCTGAGGAAGATTAGCTGATTTAAAGTTTAATTAATCTTATTTGAAATGAGTATTACTTATATATTCTATATTTCAGAAAATTATTTTTTAATGCAGATGGACGTGGGTGTTTTTATGAGGCATTGACAACTCTCTTTGTAGACTTATGTTTGGAAATTTTTTTCTAAGAGGGGCATAACTTGAGGAATATGGGAATGCCTTTTTTTAGAAAAAATAATGTCGTTTTCTCACATATGCTACTATGTGAGAAAACGACATTATTTTTGCACCAACCTAATACTTTGGCTTTATAGTCTTACTTATGAAGACACTTGTTGAGGAAATCTTAGAAAATTTTCCATTTACTATAGTTACCATTTTCATTTTCTGATAATGTCTTTGGGCATCTGTATTTACAAAAATTGGCATGTTTATGCACCTAAAATAAATTAAAAATACTTTTTAAGATTTTAAGCGTCATTGAATTGTAGTGAGCTTTTCCATTTATGATTAGTAAATAGTTTTAATTTAATAACAGTATCACTTGACTGCTCAAATTAATACAGAATTTTAAAAGTTTATAAATTGTAATTAAAAATTTAAGAATGAAAACAATTCTTGTAGATGAAATGATTAGAATAATTTTGTATTTTTTGTATTGTAACCAATGCTTTTTTTACTCTTTTTTTTTTTTTTTTTTTTTTTTTTTTTTTTTTTTTTGTCAAACCGATTAGTTTTATTAGTGTAAAATTATAATTTGGTACTTCCAAAGATTTGCTAAAAATGAGCATATGTGATGGGAAAATGCCCCAAACTTAAGGTATTTGATAATGAACTGCCAGATAGTGAATGGGCCTGATGCAAAGTGAATCCAGAAAGAGGACATGCAAGTATGCAATCATAAAATTTGACTGGTGGTCACCAGTTCATTGCTGGAATATTGGCTTAAGCAATTTAGTCTTTTTAAAAAGTCTGTTTTACCTTTGGTTTAACTTAAATCTATTTAAGACGTTGAAGTAAGTATAAGGTCACTTTTTTTGTTTACAAACTTGAAGTATTTTAACTTTATTATAAAAAGAAAAAAACACTTTCTAGGTAAAATTGACAAAAAGGTACACCTTGTTGCTCACATGTTGTTCAAGGTATTCTCAGCATCCTTCTGTAGAACCAAGTCTTTGCGTCATTTATGAAGAAATTGTCCAGCATTCACTGCCATATAGGAGGATGGATATTATGTAGCACAGTGTTTTGCAACCTTTTTTACTTCAGGGTGAACTTGTAGAATAACTAAAACTCTGGGGGAGCCCTTTAAATTTTGATAAGTTTAAAATATGTCATGAAATTTGAAAATAGGAAAATAATAAAGAAGTCTCCTTAAATAAGTATTAGATTGGTTGGTGTCTCTAGCATTTTAAAACTAAAGTTTTTTTTTTTTTTTTTTTTTTTTTTTTTTTTTTTTTTAAATATAAAAATAATTCATAAATTACTTTTTTGTTAACTTGGGGCACACCTGGGGCTACCTTTCAGGGTGCATTAGTGTACCCGAGCACACTAGTTGAGAAATGCTGACTCAGCAGTTCAGCACTCTTTTCTTTGTTTCTACAAAATTTTCCTATCTCTTAATGTTTTGTTTCAGGAATATATCTTTTGCTATTCCAAGTTAAATGTTTTTCATTATAATATTACTCTTCATATAAAAATTATTTATTTAATTTTAATAAATAATCCATATTTTTTATTTAAAAAAAAAATGTAGAATTTTAATATTACAGTCCTTTATCGGTATCTATTTGATGTTATTTACAAGGGGTTGATAGTCAAAGTTGAGGTGAAGGACAGGTCAAGAGCTTTTAGGAATTTCATGGGAGACACTCCAGCAAGTGGGTGCAGGACTGAAAAGTTTGTATAAGTAAAGACTGTCCTGGGTGAGGGATATTTCAAAAGGATAAATCTTTTTTTTTTTTTTTTTTTTTTTTTATGCTCCCTGCTTCTAAGATAAGTGAAAATTGTGAGCTCTGTTTAATAGTTGTAGTAGACAACAAGTCTGTTCTGATAACCTATAAGGCCACCAATTGGCTGCCAACCTCAGGTTTGTCAGGTAAGTGCTCCTTTGTTTTGGCTTGTAAATTTGTAAAGGAGTTAGCGTAGTGAAACATCAGAGGTGCTTAGTAGATCAATATTCACATCTCTCCCTCCCTCTCTACTATCTCCTTTAAGAACCTAGGCAATCATAGCTCTCCACAACTTCTTGTTTTTGGTGTTTTTTTTTCCTCTTTTATAACCCCTTATTTTGTTTTGTGCCCCTTGAAGAGGTGAATGCTCATGGCTCTCTACAACTTCCTGCCCCTTTTAAGCAATGTTTGACTCTTTACTTGATTTTTCTGTCTGCATCTCTTTCCCTCAATACATCCAATGGGTGTTAAAATTTTTCCTCATGTGTTGTTACGTCCCCCAGAAATTTCAATCATCCCTGTCAGTATGTTTCCTTTTAGTTTCCATTTTACATTTCTTTGTTACTCATATCTTTTTCATATAGTATTCTCAATATCCACCTGTAGAACGACATCTCTGTTGCTTGAAGTCTGTTTTTCCTCTGAGGAAACTGTCCAGCATTTACTGCTATATAGGCGAATGGGTATTACCTAGCATTTTAGAACTCTCTTTTTGTTATAACAAGATTTTCCTCTCTCTTAATATCTTGTTTAGTTTCAGGAACATATCTTTTCCTATTCCAGTTATCCTTTGACATTTTCTATCTTCTATTACTATCCTACACGGATTGTTAAATTTTTCTACCTGTTTGATTCTGACATCTCCAATTTGTAGCTCATAGCTTGGGCTCTCTCTCTCTCTCTCTCTTGTTGACCATTTCCAAAGAAACTAGATGTTAATGAATGCAAACCCATCAAATAATAAACCTGATGAGCCACATAACAAAACTAATTCAGATTCTAATAAACAGAATTTGTAGCATTATACTAGAAATAGAAAACAATATGGCTTTGTTCAAAACACTGAAACAAGAAATGCAATTTTCTTCATCAGAATGCTATCTGAGTAAGCTATATAGGTGCAGAAAGATCCAATATCTATTTTCATACATTACGCAAAGTGCATTTGATAAAATATAGCTTGAAAAACTTATTGAAATGTTAGGAAAGCTTGATCAATATGGTGAATATATTTAAAAAATCTGTAATCTGAACTGGGAATAAATAGTTTGTGTGTGGATTGTGAATTACTTAAGGAAATAGAGGTATGACAAGGATGTATTTTCTCGCTGGGTCTATTTAACCTGTACTGTTGGGATTATTCTAAGAAGACAACCAGGATTTATTTTTGACAAATGTAACCCTAACGACATATGCTATATGTTATGTTGATAGCAGATCCTGAAGGAAAACTAAATGGACAATGTGACAAGATAAGTACTATTAACTGTAAAATAGCATGTATGGTTGTCAACAAAAGGGACACCAGCCCAAGATCTGACCAGGGCTGTGGAATTGGAGTTGGAAGCAATTAAAGGGTCACAGAGGAGTTGGTAAAACTATACCAACTCTGGATTCCAGTTGAATTTACACTTTATGTAAAAATTCTTACATTATAGAATTTTTATTTTTATTTCTTCTACTGTATAATTACCATTTCCTTTAAAGAAATTCATCTCAACTTCTTTTTTTGAAATCATTTTACTTTTATTGTAGTTATTTTGTATTTGTAAAACTATATATGTAAAAAAAAAAAAAAAAAAAAAAAAATCTTACATTATAGAATTTTTATTTTTATGTTTTTTACATCCTGTAAAAAATTATGTTTCAATTTCTGTTATAAAGTAGTTTTATTTTTGTTCTGTACTTATTTCTTATTTGCAAAGATACCTGAAAACTTAAATTTGGTTGTGTACTCTTGAAGGATAAGTGCGAATTTATAAATAATTAATAGTACTAATATTACAAGCTTTTCCCTGAATTGAGCACTGTCAATCATTGGCATGTTTATTCACAGAGTAAGTACCTAAAAATTCTCATTTCTTTCAACCGTGTGCTGATGGCTTAGGTGGGGAAATCTCTGATGCCAAATCAGTCTGGTTTCGATCCCGGCTTGAAACAATTGGATGTCTAGCCACACTGATGAGCTGTAAAACAGCAAAACAGTTGTTTGTGTCTCTCTCTCTCTCTCTCTCTCTCTCTCTCACACACACACGTATATATATTATATATATATATGTCTTACATTATAGCATTTTTATTTCTTCCATATCCTTTCAAAGATTTTGTCTCTAATTCTGTTAGAAAATATTGAAGAATGAATAGGTATGATATAAAAGCCACAATATCTTTATTCTTTGATATAAACCAGTTAGGTCTACTCAAGTTAGGAGCCTGTGCATAGATGTTGAGATTTGTAGGTCATAATCACTTAATTGTATAAAGAGGAGTCTGGAAGTGCCAAAAATAGAGGAGTCAAAGGTTTTGTGTTCCAACTCCACAGCTCGGAATCTGAGTTAGATTGTGGATGTCAAAAATCAAACAGGTGAGGAAATTTAACTGTTTGGGTTCTTATAGTAACAGATGATATTGTGTAGGTTTAGAAATCCAAAGATGTAAAATACCTGTGTAAGGTATTAAAAGATTTCCTTAAAAATCAAAAGAAGTGCTGGACTGTTATGTGATATTTAATCTACTAATACATGCTGGACAATTTGGTCACAAATGAAGAAAAGGCTTGAGAAGCAATAGATGAAATTAGATTGTCTGCTAACTAAAGTTAGGGAAACCTTGTCTGCCTTGCTATGGAGCTCTAGCTGAAGAGAGGAGTGGGACTTATACTTTTCCAAGGGTATTTATATGAAAGCAAATGCAGTCACCTTGGCTGGAATCTGAACTCATCGCTCCTTTTCCACTTTTCACACATATAATCATTATGCTACATGCTCATCCAATTACATTAGTATTATATGCTTTATTATTCAGACCAACATGTTCCTTCTTTGTGTGTGCGCACACACATTTCAGCTTTTGTACCCTCTGGTTTTCTTCAGGTGTCTGTCTTTTCTTTCATTGAACCAGAGTAGGTAACACTTCAATACTACCAGATCTAGGTACTGAAATCACGGTTGCCTGTTAATGAGATATGTTTTAGATTAATGCTTTAATGTAACTGGCTTAATGCTGAAATATTTTCTTTCTTTCTTCTTCGTTTTTTTTTTTTTTTTTTTTATTATCAACTCTTTGTGCATTATTTAAAGCTGAAACATATTTTGAATTTTAAAATGTTTTTTCTTTTCCAAGAAGAAATCCTACTATTTAACCCATAGTTGGGATTAGGAGATGAATTCATATCTTTACTGAGTGTGTGTATATATATATATATATATATATATATATATATATATATATATATACACACACACATATTTATGGCCGACTGGTTAGAATGTTCGCTATCTGACCATGAGACCCAGGGTTGATTTGTCAGGGAGACTTCCTGATGTTATTGGAGAGGGGAACAATCCCAGTGTGTAGCATCTTTGGAAAGTGCCTGAAAACCATACCACAGGTTGACCCAACACTTGGGGTCATCGGTAGTTGTGCTAGCACAAAGTCACAAGCCATTGTGACCAAGGGTTTGAATGTGCTGGTGTTGTTCAGATTGTTGATCATTCTAGATAACATGCTCTCTCCCAGAAACTGTAACTAAGGTCTGCTCAGCATAGTTGCAGTATAAACCACAGGCTGGGCTAGGCACCCTAGCAGACAGGTATCCTTGAATACGAGTTGCCAGCTATCATATCTATATATATATATATATATATATATAGTCTTAAGATGGGCTATATTTATGGGATAAAGTGCTCAATATCAGAGATAGTGTGTGTGTAAATATAAAAGTGAACACTTCTGTTTCATGCTAGACGCAATCATCAGGCCTGACAATTACATCTAACATGAAACACTGTCACCTCTAAGTGTTGACTTCTATGTTCACTTATATATAGTGAATGTAATGAACCTGACTGGAATAAAAACTCTGCTTTCCAATTTCTCATTCTAAGCTGTTATCCATTACACCCACCCTAGTGC
>OZ010599.1:24088472-24093472 GCA_963932145.1 Acanthosepion lycidas
ATAGAAGTTTTTGTTATATTATTTTTATTTAATATAATTTTTTAAATTGTTTATTTTTATATAACTGCAAAATAAAATTCTTGCTGAATAGTTATTCTAGTAGGCTTGCCTTTATTACAAAATACACATATTTGTTATTGAACAATTGAGATTTAAAAAAAAAAAATGATTATTTAAGGAAATATTTCTTTTATACAATATCTTTGGTATTGTATATCAAGAAAATCATGTCTGTATATACAGTACAATGATTTGCAGTTAATTTGGTCAACATCAAAGTATTGTTATTTGATTGTTCTTCAATTTATTTTTTTAAAAATTAATAATTTCATCCCAAGTAAGGCAACAAAGCTACCAAGATGCAGGGGATTACTGAGTGAAAGAATATAAGAAAAAGAAAACATTAATAAGCAAGAACAGAAATTAAGAATACAAGATAACAAGTGACATTGCATTTAAATTTTTGAAGATCAAACTTGACTGAAAAGCAAGTATACAATTTTTAATTTCTATTAAAAAATATAAAAATTTTGAAACTGAAAAGCTTTGATTATAAAGTACTGTTGATGATTTTTACAACTTTTTTTTTTTTTTGCCCCCCCCAATGCCATGTCCCTTTAGGATATTTGCTACCACCCATATGTCTTCACAGTTGCTTTTCCTTTATTATCTGTGAATTACCAAAAGAAAGAAATATAGTGAAGTAATTTCGCATTGCCTTCTCCATGGTTTTGAATTCAAAACTGTCTGTCAACCAAGGTTAGAAAGCTCAATTGACCTTGCTATTTCACGCATGGCAGGTAGCAAGAAGAGCTGGATTTATTCCTTTCCTAAAGGCATAATGACAAAAGTAAATGCAACAAACTAGAATTAGAACTTTTCTTTGACAGTTATACTGTATCAAACTCTTCAGTGACTTGTATTATTTATATAACTATTACCACTTTGATAGGCCTTTTAAGAGTATTTCTCTATTAACGTCCAAACATGGACAATGGCAAATACTCAGGATAAACCTGTTGATGAAAACTAAACTTAGTAGTTTTGCCAGGAAGTAAATGTCAAAGCAATAAATAAGTTATCATCCTTGTTCATTGAAGATTCCTATAACCTAAAAAGTTAAGTGTATAAAAACATGATATCTGACAAGGACTACAGTCAGTTTAGCAGATTCCTTCAACCGCAAGTTAAAATAAAATGTTTACATTGAAAACCTCTACAAGATGTATGTCTTCATAGTTGATACTTTTCGTTTATAGGGATATTCATAAGAATTGGATATTTTTAAGGTGGCTTAACAGATACAAGAATTAGTGAATGGAACCAATGTAAATGTTACCGCATTTGTTTTACACTCGTATCTTTGACAAACACATGAATCAAACCTGCTCGTGCAGCCTGTTTTGACGCTAGACAATGTTTTGATATTGTTTTGTCATTAGCATCTCACTTGTTTTGGTTTTAGAATAAAGAGGTTAACCTATTTCCACCATAAAATCTTTTATTAGTGGTTCTATAATAAAATATCTGGTTTCTATCTATAACCCATTCTTTGATGTGCAGTGTCATTTCAGGACATTGGCAATCATGGCTCTCCACAATTTCCTGTCCTTTGTAGCTCTTTATAAATTTTGTCTTTTTGTTATCTCTTCTAAACCTTGTTCCACTATCCATTTACTCAAGCTCGATTGCTTTCATTATGTGCCCTAGAAATTTTGACTGTTTCTTCCTGATGTGTATAAGTGTCCTTTTTGTTTCAATTTTTTTCTAAAACTTTGTCATTGCTCATGTGTTCAGTCCTTGGTATTTTCAGCATCCTTCCGTAGAATCACATTTCTGTTGCTTCAAGTCACTTCATCTGTAAGGATATTGTCTATCATTCATTGTCAGAAAGGAGGACTGATATTACATAACAGTTCAATACTCTTTTCTTTGTTTCTAATGAAATTTTTCTGTTAATACTTTACTTAGCTTTTTGGAAGGCATCTTTCTCTGTGCCTTCAGATTTCACTGTTGAACTTTCCAGATATTTAAATTGTATTTGTTTGATTTTGATATTTCCAATTTGTAATTTGCATGTTAATGTTCACTAATCCCCCAAAATAGGATGCTGAGCATTCATTTTCATGAATATATAGTAATCAAATATGAAGATCTGAGACTCTGGCTTCATGATTAAAACACTCGAATAAGCCATTTGTCTTGGGCACTCCATTAATATCACTTTGTGACCAATTTTGATCTAACAAATATTAACAAAATACAGTTAGTGGTGGTGTTTTTTTTTGTTTTTTTTTTTTTTTTTTTTTTCTGGAAGCAGCAACCATTTAGATGTTGTCTATTTTATAAGGTTGGTGCAAAAATAATGTCGTTTTCTCACATATATGTGAGAAAACATTATTTTTGCACCAACCATATATATATATATATATATATTTTAATTTTTTAATGTTTATATATATATATATATATATATATATATATATATATATATATATTATAAATTAACAGATTTAAAAATATGGTTTCATTGCTACACAGGAAATACCATGTTTCAAATACAGGAACAAAAAAAAACTTCAATTATATAATTAAATCAAAAGCATTAGTTCTGTTACATCTTCAAGTGAGTTTTGGATATAATAGATTTCAAAATTCGATGTGTAGCAATGAAACTATATTTTTAAATCAGTTATAATATTTATGCTCTGTAAATTTACATTGAGCACTGTTTTGTAAAAATATTATTAAGAACACCGGATACTGTTCTTTCTTTTTTTTACTATTTTATTTTATTTTATTTTTTTTCTGGAAACAACAACAATTTATATATATATATATATATATATATATATATATATATATATATATATATATATTTTTTTTTTTTTTTAAATCATCTATTTGAATTTTTGTAATGAATTTCTTTATCCCCTTAAAATTGTGGATGCTAAATTTGCTCTCCCTCTCACACTCTGCCTACCAATTTGTAATTGTGTGAGCAAACCTACAAGTTTTGTATCCTTCACATGGAAAAAAGGCTGCTGGTGTTGCCTGTTCAGCTAAGCTCATGAATTGATGAACTATTTGGTTGGTGCAAAAATAATGACGTAATAATGTCGTATTTTGACGTTAAAAAATACGTCAAAAAAACAACATTATTACGTCATTATTTTTGCACCAAACTAATATTTGCTTGTAATTGTGAGAAAAGTAATGATCATGCCTGAACAATAATAAATTATTTTCATTTTTCTCTTATTCTTGTCCTAACATTTTGGATAGTGCACTCTCTAATATTTCAATATGTATCCACTTGTGACCTTGGAGAACTTTTCAATATGAATTTATTTTCATTTGTGGCTTTAGGATGTTTGAATCTGTTCAACTGACTAGTTCTTGCTGAATACTAATTGTTACAAAGATATTTGTTTCAAATTCAGGTCATCATTTTCTATACAATAATTTTTCTAAATCTTGAATGCAAAAGCTATTTATTTAGACATTTTTTTTTTTTTTTTTTTTTTAATACTGTGGCATTTATTTTGCTCAAAATCATGGTTTTAATAATTAACAAATCAGTTGCTTTGAAGTGAATATTTGCATGATACATATGAGAATTTTGAAGGGGGTGGGGGACTATATAATCTATACAATTTCATTTAGATTTTTTTTTTTTTTTTTTTTGTTTCCATCACTTTTGTTAAATATCCCACATTGTGATAATAGATCTACCACACAATATGAGAGATTTAATAACAAAAGTGATAAAAAGAATAAACAAAAAAGGGTAGAGAGAGAGAGAGAGCTACTGTTTATCCCAATGTGCTTTTCATTGTTGCCAAAGTGGTATATGTGCATTGGGCTAAATGGTGGTTTGCCTACTCTAAGAGATGCAGGTTCAATTCCTGATGAAGAGCACACATTTTTCTGTAATAAAATTTCTCAAAATCTCAGGCCGATAGGTGAATATGAATAAATATACTATTTAATATATAAATGGGACAGCTACTTGAATACAAGTATTCAGTCATAAATAATAATGTTTAAAGTGATGTATGTATGTATGTATGTATGTGTGTGTGTGTGTGTATATATATATATATATATATATATATATATATATATATATATATGTGTGTGTATGTATAAATATAAAATAGTTGGCCACTAACATTTGAGGATACACGCCTACTAGGGTGAGTAGCCAATCCCTATTCAGATGCTCAGGCACATTCGTGTTTGCTCAACGCTCACAAAGCCCACCTGTGGTTTATACTGCAACTATACTGAGCAGATCTTAGTTACAGTTTATGGGAGAGAGTGTATTATCTAGTGTGATCAACAATTTGAACATGTCCAGCACTCACAAGTTCTGTCTACCTAATTTCACTTGACCTGCACCATGGTTTTCAGGCACTTTCCAAAGGTGCTGCATGCTGGGATTGACCTCGATCCAGTCTGATAACATCAGGAATAAATCCTTCCTGACAAATCGACCCTGTTGAGATTAGAACTCTGGTCTCCGTGTCAGAAAGCGAATGTTTTAACCACCCGGCCATGTATATATATATATATACACACACACACACACACACACACACACACATACATACACCTGTATATAGTAAAAACTCAGGAAATTAAAATGTCCTGATTTACAGGACATCAGAAAATGAAACCAGTTAAAATTTCAAATTCTGTTTTTGATGGTTTTTATTATTTTTTATTTCAGCTACATTTGACATAACAGAGGTATTTTTCTCTGATCATGAGGAATTACAAATCTGATTATAGAAAACAAATTTTGTGTTACAGTTGATAGATGTATGCTGCTATCACTTCATGTGGATGTTAATTTGTATCAATTTCTAGAAAATGATCAAAAGCAGTTTTTAAAAGGAAAGAGATAATATGAAAGAAAGCAAGCAAATGTGTCAATTTTTCCACTGGCATAATCAGAAAGCCATCTTTTTATGCAGATGATGAGCAAGAAGGTA
>OZ010599.1:24098472-24100972 GCA_963932145.1 Acanthosepion lycidas
TTACTACAGTGAAAATGTTTTATAAATTGTTTAGATAAATGTGGCCAGGCTAATTCTGTTTTAAGATTGTCTAGATGCTAGTGTGTCCTCACAGTGCAAATGGTTATCTTCAGAAGGTATAAAGTGCTGTACATTTCAGCATTTTATCAAGGTAATTGGATTTTTAAAAATATTAATAATCTGGTCTTTATCAATCATGTGTATAGATTGAGATTTTATTTGTGGAAGAAGTGACAATGATTAAAGGAAAAAAAAAAAACAAACCTTTTTTGAGCTTAGGATTATCAACATGCCTAATTATGGACTTGAAATGCTAACTTTTTTTCATTTTATTACTTGTTTCTAAAATCCATAGTATATCATATTTATATTATTATAAGTAGAGGCAGATTTACAATGCTCTTATCCTTAATTCCTTATATATATATATATATATATATATATATATATATATAGTCATAACCCAAGTTTCATGTTCATGCAATCTTCATTTGACTGAAGAATGTATGAAATTCAGGTTATGTCTTGGGTCATCCTTTCATAGGAATTAACATTGTCAAGTCTTTCTTGCTCTGTCTAGGTAATTCAGGTGTTGAGCACTTTACTGAGTAGTAAGTGTTTGACTTTAGTTTAGACTTGTCCCAGGTAACGCTAAAAAGTGGTATACCCTGGAGAAAAAAGGTCCCTAAATTGATAAAAAAAAATTGTAACGTGTAAATGTTTGTTAAAATTAAAGAGGGAAGACCAAGGTATTTTTTAATTATTTTTTAAAATTTTTTTTCATTTGCAGCATATTTTAAATTTAGGTTGAAAATCTTTTTCTTCTTTTTTTTTTTTTTTTTTTTTTTTTTTTTTTTTTTTTTAAGTCAAAAATTAGGTAATATTAACATTACTTGTTTTTCACTGTTTTCAGTTGAAAAAAACACATTGATTTGGAAAATCTTGCAAAAATCAAGTACTTGTTGGATTTTAATGAAACTTTCAGAACTTATTCACAAATGAATTAAATTATTATTTTAGAAATGTTTGTCTTTTTGAAAGTCATGGTATAAATATTTTTTTTATATCTGTTACACCCCTCGAACTTAATTTTATGAAAACTTCAAAAATTTATTTTCAAAGCCTGATTTTTTTTTTTTTTTTTCTTCAATTAAATGCACAAGACTCTCAAGATTCTAAATCATCAATTTTTTTTTTTTTTTTTTTTTTTTTTTTTTTTTTTTTTTTTGCAAAATTGTCCAAACTTTTACCTCAATTGTAAAAAATACAAAACCCAATAAAACTAAGACAATATTTAATTTAAAAAACTTTTTATGAATTTTTACAATAATTTTTTTCTTTTCTATTTTAAATACACAATATGACAAAATATATATTTTAAAATTAAGTTTCTTTATGAAGCCTTATAGAAATGACATATTATGTTCTCTACTTTTTTAAAGATCATAAATTTGAAGGCTCATTAAAATTTGACAACTGTTGACATTTTTAAAATAATTTTTTAATATTCCAAAATTGTATTTAAAATCGTCCAACGAAAGTATGGATGCACAGCTTTGAAATAATGTCACGAGGTAGACTTGTTTCTCTTGATAGAAGCAAGTTCTTTTTTCTTCAGAAATTGCTTTGCATTCATTCAGTTAAGAACACAGCAAAGTTTGAAATCGATTGCATAGCATTTCAATATTAATTTTATTAATAAATAAAATATAACTCAATTTAAAAAAAGTTGTTACTGTTTTATTTTTACTTGTAAAATTTGATTTTTTTTTTTTTTTTTTTTTTTTTTTTTTTTCATAATTTAAATGTTATTTTCAGTGCAGAAATTTTTCCTCAAACGTAAGGTTAAAAAAAAAAAAAATTGAAAGTTAATTTTTTTTAAAAATTTACTAACCAGGTTCACTTAAAATTAGAATGAATTACATCACTTCTGCGCTACCGTACGATAAATTCCCTTGCCGTAAGTTGTCAATATATTGACGTCCATCAATTAACACCCTTCAATCACGCACATAAGCAAGCACCACGGTTGGAAATATCTCTATTAAAAAATTTTCTGCTAAAAAAGTAAGTAATGTTTCTTTCAAATTACATTAAGTGTACTTTAATCATTCTAAATTTCCTAAGATAACAAAAGAAAAAAGGTGTAATTGAATTTTACATGATTTTTTAATTAAAATTGATTTTTATTTAGAAATTTTGGCAAAAACAATTCATAAATTCGATCTTAACGGGCACCTTTAAGATCGAATTTATTAATTGTTTTTTATTCGAGAAAAACAAGATTTTTAAATAAAATTTTTAAAATTTATAAAAAAGGATTAAAAAATCTGAAAAAATATTCAGAAAATACTTTGGTCTTGCCTCTTTAATACTAACATAAACATTTACACATTAAAATTTTTTTTATCGATTTGGGGACCTTTTTTCTCCAGGGTATACCACTTTTTTAGTGTTACCTGGGACCAGCCTACTTTAGTATATTCTTTTTCCTTATTGC
>OZ010599.1:24105972-24108472 GCA_963932145.1 Acanthosepion lycidas
CTGGTTATTGTCATTTAATGAAATAGAATGTGATGACTGAATAAAATTGGAAGTCTTTGGTGTTTCCATGGGAAATATCTGCTTTCAAATAGCTTTCCACCTTGTTAATTCAAGGAAAATGCTGGTTAATGTATCCCTTAAAAACAAAATGAAAAAAAAAAAATATATATATATAACTTTTTTAATTCAATCATAAACCTATATTGAAGTATTTTTTTTCTCTCTTGAGACTTGAATAATTAACAAGCTCAGCTCAAATAACAATCTTCTTTTAACTGAGGCAGCTTATCCATCATTCTGTTTTCACTCATTTCTCAATATATAACCTACTTTGAATTCAACACCTTGAGGTCCTCTCACTTAAGATCCTACTCATTCTTTGAATTTTTCTTCCTTCCTTTCTTCTGCAAGATATTGAGCTATTGGCTAAAACTTTTGTTGGTAGCTTCTATTACCATTGTTTTTCATAGATTCAAATCTTAACTGTATTCTATACACATTACTTTGCAGCTTCAAGCTAAATTGAGTATTGGTTGTTGAGCCTTTTGTACTCTAGTTGGTTGGTACAAATCTCTGGTCTTGTTGCAAAATTGTTTGCTGTCAAATCTATTTCTGCTTTCCAATTGCCATAAAACTTTTGCCTTTTTTTTTTTTTTTTTATACTTAGATTAACGATTAATTTTTCTTTTCTGTTTGTGTTTCTTTTTTTTTTTTTTTTTTTTTTTTTAAATCTTGGGAGACAGAAATATGACGACTGATTGTAATTACTACCCAACAACTTATAATTATAAACCAAACTTCCTAACTTTAGTAAAATAATCTGTTGGATGGCAATTAGTAAAATTACCAAAATTTTGCACTCAGAATGTTGGGTGGTAATTAGATGCACCAAGGTGTTGAAGTATAATTACTTTTAAATATTGAAAAATGATTTGTAATTTTTAAATTCTACCTTTTTGAATAACTAGTCTTGTTTTTATTTGTATTTATTATTGTAATATATATTCTTGCATTAAAATGATGTTTGGCATAGGTCCAATATAAGGATAAGAGGTCATGGGTCATTTATTCATTTTTTAATTTTAAATTTTGCAGTTTTCCTATTTTTATATTCTGATGAATCTTAAGTTAATGAATGAATAAGCTCATGGCAAGTTCTACAACAATAAAATATCCATGGACATTCCCTTATCACATCATTAAATATTTGAGCTTAACAACTTTAACTAAATATTGTAATAGCAATCACAAATATGAATGCTGATTGTTATTTTAATAAGTTAGATACAAATGAAAAGGTTTGAAATTGAAAACTTTTCCATTTCAATGAAACAGACATTAAACACTTCTATCTTCCCTTTTCCTTTTTTTCACTGAAACCAAGTAGTGTCTTTCCTCTCTTTTCACGCTGTCAAAATGGAATAGTCCACTATTTATGAGGTATTGGCAGGGCATAATAGTTGTGTGACCTAACAAAGAGAGGGATAAGAATAATTATAATAGGATTATGGTCTTAGCTATCATCACTTTTTTTTTTTTTTTTTTTTTTTTTTGTAATCTAAACATACTAAATTTTTTCTTTCATCAATCACTTTGTTTTATATGTATATAATGTGCACTAGAATGCTTCATCAGTGATGTCTATTCTAGTGTCATAGAAAGTTTTGGGTCTCCATGACACCAGGCCTTCTCTCCTATGGGTCCAGCTGAGAGTGATCCTTTCTCAACTACCATTCTGGCATAACTTCTGCATGATTGCAAGAATTATAACTATTTGTGTCTACTAAAATGTGAACCTTTTATTCATCCATATATATATATATATGTGTGTGTGTGTATATATATATATATATATATATATATATACACACACACACACACTGCTGAAAAATTCTTAACTTGTCCAAGATGTCAATGTTTTGAAATAGCAATAAATATCTTTGTGCTAGCTTTTTCTCTCTCCTTCCCTATTTTTTTTTCTGGTTGACTGAAACTAAAACCAAGCTTTTCTATCATTATTAAAATAACATTTTTAGACATATCTACTTGTCAATCTATTTAAAAAAAAAAAAAAAAAAATTTTTTTTATAAATGGTTGGGGGAAGTAGGAATGATTTTCTTTGCTCATTTAACAGTATTTCTCTTTTCCGTTAAAATCATCTTTCTTTATAGTTGCTTATTTCTTGAAGGTCATAATCATGATGGGTATTTTTTGGGGGGTTTGTCTTTATTTTGTTGTTCATTAGCTTATGTCAAAGAAATATAAAATTTAACAAAAGAAAGAAGCAATATAGCATTTGTTTATTTTATAGAAATAAATGACAGCAGCTCTTATTTATTTTCTTGAACAAATAATCGTATACAAGCTGAATTGTGTTTTACCTTCTGTGTATGTGTAGAATGGACGTGTAAGTGGCTTAGTGGTTAACAATATGGAGTGATGGAATTTGTGAACAGTGTTTAAATTCTGGTAGACTCAATTTGCATTCATTTGGCCCTA
>OZ010599.1:24113472-24498472 GCA_963932145.1 Acanthosepion lycidas
ATAGACTTTTTTTTTTTTTTTTTTTTTTTTGGTTTGGGTTTACCTCTTTGTATAAACAATGGAATCACTTTTTTTTTTTTTTCCTTTTCTTTTTTTTTCCATCAATCAATCAACACTAACTATAAATATGAATGGATAATTAAAGTAGAATATAATCTTGTACAAACAAATGCAGATACCTATAATACTTGTGTAATTTTATAAAAATGATTTTACCATGTATCTTATGAATTATGTGAGTTCCTTTTTTGAGAGACCAAATTACAATGGACTAACCTCTTTTCCTCTATCTCTTTATCTCATCTTCTAGTTAAATAACTTTAAAAAAAAAAAGTAAGAGACTGATAAAAGTATCGTTAATAATGCTATACTGATTGTGTAAATGTGTACAGCCATAAATAACTGAACGACAAACAGCTAAACATCTTATAAACATTGGAAAAGATGCATATTTGCTATGTTTGTATTTTATAATACAATACTAATGTCTGGATATTACATGCATTATTATTGGATATAGTTAAGTAAAACATCAGTTTTACCAAAATCATGTTTATTTTAAATACAGCTGTACATTTTGATTACAGTAAATGGATATATAGTTTGGTCAACAGTGTAGCCAGGGCCAGTAGTATATATGCTAATTTTATCTCTTGTGTATGATGTGACCCCCTTAAAATTAGCTTCAAAATTAGGTTTTCAAAAGTTGCATGATACACATGTATATGCTTTAAATTCTTGGTCTGGTCCACTTCTCAAAAACTGAAATAACCAAACATTTAGAATTTTTTTTTTCAGTTCACACAGAAATTTTCATGTCTCCTCTCATCAACATTTTTGAAGTAGGTTTTCCTTACATTTCTCATTTTTCTCTGTAATTTTTGATTTCTGAATATTTTAGTTTTTTGTTTTTTTAACTAAAGATTAATTGATGATAGGCAAGGTTAGGTGCCAAAATCTAAGAAATTATAATTATTAAAATTTTGATACATGTTTTTAATTTTTTGTTTGAATTTATTTCCTTTATTTTGATTGACAATGTAAACAATGAAATTAATGTCAAGAGTTTCCTTGTTGAATGGTGTAAGCAAAATTGATTGAAAGGAAAGGTGATTCCATAACAGAATACTATACTCTACCATACCATTTGGTACCTGAGTACTTACTGTAGTTTCAGAACCAAGCTGCAATAACTTACCGACCATGAGTTTGATACCTAACTTGGTACATCTCTGAGTATGTGCTTATTTGTTAAATCTGCTCTTTTAGTACAAGCTTAAAAAATGCCTTAGGTATATTGGTGTTAACTGCAGACATCAGAAAGCACCTTTGTTCACCTGTTTAAGTGCAAAAGGAAATCTTGTTTGATAGAAAGCTCTTCAATTCTCATGTGAATTATTCTTTATATATCCTGTAATAATGTGGGACTAAAAAAAAAAAAAATGATCCTGTTTGTAAATTTGGCATTTTTCTGTATATTTGTACTGAATATTTTGTGGCTATTTTAGTATTTTTAATTAGTCGTACTTTCATAGCTTTCATATGGGGGTGAATCATGCAACTGGTGGAGTTGAGGCAACTCTTAAAGAACGGCTCTTTTCTTCTCTTTTTTTTTTTTTTTTTTTTTTTTTTTTTTTTTTTTTTTGCACATAATATGCATATTGGAGCATAATCTGTGAGGGAACAAATTCAATGACATGATTTTTTTTTCTCCTTTCTCTTAATTTTCTTTTGAAGAGTGATCCAAAAAGTCACAGGAGTATTGATTATAAGAAATATGCAAATCAACTATAGTCCTATTAGAGATTTCTGTTTTTATGCTTGTGCCATGATCATATTGATTATAATTATAAGGGGAGAAAAGTTGTAATAAAAAAAACCTACACTTTTAACACTCACAATTGTTTTGAGCTCTATGACAAGATGTTGCTTAATTTGCTAGAATAAAGGTACATTATGTAAATGCAAACTATTGTCCTGTTATTGCTATCACAATGTTTCAGCCATTGTGCTCTCTAACCTTCATTGTTGATCCAGGTCACCTGCAAAGAATTTAAATCTGAGCCCTTTATTTAATCTAGGGGTGTTGTTGTTCCACTGCCCATGTTTATGGATATTTTGTTTAGTTCTTATTTGGTATTGCTCGGTTATTGTTTGCCTCATTTTCACTGAGTCAAAGTACATACTGCACGGCCCAGGGATTGAACTTACAATTGCTATCGCCAAATTCACAAATGGACACTTTAATCAACTAGGTTATTGTCCCATGTCTAGACATGGGCAGTGGAATGAGAACAATCTATTCCCATAAATAAAAAGATCAGTTTGAAATTCCCGGTAGGCTACCTGGATCAACAAAGAATTGATAAAGGCCAGAAAGCACAATGGCTAAAACTTGATAGCACTACCAAAGATAAGGACAATAGTCTGTTTTTAAATAATTTGAATATTGATAACTCATCATCTCTGAAATTCAGACAGAATAAATGTATATTTATAGCAAATATTTCTCTTCTTGCCAGAAGTTGGTTGGTTTTAATATTGTCAGCATGAGGTAAAGCTGGTTTGGAGAAGAACCACCATTTTTTTAAAGTTGACATGATTTGTAATATTACAAAAGATCTGAAGATTAGACCAAAGCAGAAAGAAATGCTTACTTCTTGATATTAAATTACTAGTTGACGGCTAAAAGTATATTAAAGTTTTAACACTGACATGTTTATTTCTCAATCTATATATGAGTAAATCTGCTTATGGCCATGTCACATTGAAACACTGGTTCCTGTATGATTGCCACTTAAGCCTGATCAGCATGTAAATAGGTGATTGCTTGTGAATAAAACTTTTATCACTAAATCATTCTCACAAAAAGAAATTCTGATAATCTAAAAATATTTTTTGGCTACAAAGGGTTGATAAGCCATAAAAAGCA
Source organism: Acanthosepion lycidas (assembly GCA_963932145.1). Taxonomy (NCBI): domain Eukaryota; kingdom Metazoa; phylum Mollusca; class Cephalopoda; order Sepiida; family Sepiidae; genus Acanthosepion; species Acanthosepion lycidas. The sequence continues at coordinate 24,116,405 of OZ010599.1, forward strand.
AATCAATGATTATAAGTACATTTGGTTATGAAACAATGCAGCTTTTTATTCTACATTTTTGTCTTTAAATATTAAAATTTACTTAAAATTATTGAACATTATAATCCTTTTACCATATATTGATTTCTATGAGACTCTTTGAAAACAATCTGTTTACATGTTCACAATTAACTTTTATATGGATAGGATGGTGAGAACCAAATAGTTGTATAGTCTGGATAATTTAGAGGACTTAGAAACAAAAATATATTGACTTTTGGTAAAACAGAAACTTTTGCATGTCCACACCATGCCAGCCAATATAGTCACTTTATTCTTAATGTAAGTGCATGCGTGAGGTGTGTGTGTGTACAATACTCTACATTATCAGCATACAGTATCTTTTTTAGTATGAAAAGTCATTGTAATTTGAGTTGTAGTTCTTGCAATATTTTTTCTCAAAGAAAAAAAAGAAAAAAAAAAATTTTTTTTTCGAAACCACTTTTTTCTTTCTTGATGTCCACACCCTGAATGTCTAATTTCTGAAGTACATTTACATAGTTTTACATTTTTCTGAAACTATCAGGAGAAACCAATTCCATGTCACATGAGCAGGCTTTTCAACATTGATCTATTTACATAGAACCTTCAGACTTTATCATATGTATTATATAAAGCATTGTTTTTTTTTTTTTTTTTTTTTTTTTTTTTTTACAGTGAATTATAGTTGGCCATCAGTTTGTTGGTAGAAGCAGAACTTATTGCAAATCTCTTTCTCTCTAATATATTTAAACAAAAAAATTTTTACCACAGAATTTATATATTGTTTTAAAAATGACAGAGCACATTCTTTGTCTTTAAAAGGAAACTTTTTCACTCAATACTTCTTCAGAAAGATTCATTGGAGAGAAAAAAAAAAAAAATATGGACGGTGAAATTGAAAAAGTGCATGGGGGTAAAATAAGGAGCCACAACTAAAATAAATTTATTACTAATTAATTGATGTAAATAAACTTCTAAGTATAAAACAAAAATTTTGTACCTGTGATAACCCCCATCTGCAATTTTTCATTTTCGGCTGTTATGATCAATTATTTTTTTGTATGTTTTGGTATTTTTCCAAGGAATCTTTCTGAAGAAGTGTTAGACAAAAAAAAAATGGTTACTTTTCAAGAAAAAGAATGCGTTCTGTAATTTTTAAAACGCACACACACACATGCATACACACACATATCTATATATATATATATATATATATATATATATACACACACACATTTTGTTCTTTACTGTTTGATGCATGTGGTAATCATCAGGCATGTATTGAAAATGGTTGCCATCTACATAAAACTATACCAGAATAAATTTTAGTTCTCTTATTTTACATTGAGCACTGTTTTATTACCATTACTATTCATTGTGCTCTATTATATATAACTTTTATTTTATTTGTATTTTGGTCCATATGTAGCTATAAATTGTCCAATCCGTTATAATTAACAATTATCAAACACATTTTGTGTGCTATATTGGTTTCTTCATTTTCAGATATTGCATTTCCATGTGGTGTTCATATGACTGGTTGTGTTGTTGTGTGCGTGTTGTTTTTTTTTTTTTTTTTTTTTTTTTTTTGTTTTGTTAATTGGAATATTGTTTAATATTTATATTTATATGTGAAGGATGCTGAATATTGCATAGATATAGACAGTGAAAATAGAGATGAACACTGTAGGGTGACTCCGTTTCATGCTTCATTGTGATTTTTCAGACCAAGTGGCACTATTCCTTGAGTGGACTGTATATAAACTGGGGAGCACAGGTTTCCTATAGTAACCTATATACATAGCCTGCTCTGTAAATAGAGCTTGCTAAAGGAGTAGTGGCATATGGTCTGAAAATTGCATTGAAGCATGAAACGGTCACCAAGTAGTGTTGTTTTTTTTTTTTCTTTTTTTTTTCTTTTTTTTTTCTTTGTATGTCCCCCACATACACAAACTCTCTTTATTATATATACCCTTCCCTATATCGTTGATTCGAAATGCTGTGAAGGAGGACAAACACCATAAAACTAGCATAAATAGCTCAAAAGATTGGTGGCAAGGTCGCATCATTTCACAACTGAATTGGCTAGATGTAACTGTAAGTTCTATGCTAATAGTTTCTTGTTTTACATTTCTTGTTTGTGAATCTCTTCTGGCTACATACTTTCCAAACAACTTTGCATTTAAAATTTTTGAAGATCAATGTCAGTTATTATCTATGGTATCTGTCTATTTCTGAGATGAGGTATTATGCACACTATTTACATTATTCAGAGTATTGTCCTCATCTTTGTCGCCATATTTATTACAACGTTTCAGTCATTGTACGCTCCAGCCTTCTTCAGATGGTTGGAATGTCGAACTGAACCCTTTATTTCGCTCACTGGGGTAGACTGTTCTAGTTCCACGTGCCATGTTTAAAGGATGTCAGTTATCAGTTATCTCCTGCTAATTCCCCTGAAAGTTATCCACTGGCTTAACTGGGTATTGAACTCACACTCTTTGGGTCCTGTCACTGGATCTAACTAACTGTATTTTTGCCATTATCATCACTAGCACCTTTATCCACTGTGCCATGTGTCCTTGAAGACATCTGTGTATGAATTTCTGGGTATTAGAAAGCTGTAACATGAGGGGAAGTGGAAAAATCAAGTGTGGATGACCACATATGGAGAGAGAAGGGAGATCACCACCCTCTGTGAGATCAGGTTGAGATCATAGACAGAGCACATCATTGGAAAATTCATAAACTTAAGGAATCAGCTCATATGCTAGGCCACAAAAATCTCCTGAGCCGACCAAGCATAGAAATGGATACAATATGGGAACCAGTAATAAGGAGTGCTAGAGAAAAGCACTAATAACAAAATTTTCAATATGAGCTCTGGTGAAAACGTGTAATGATAACAGCAAAAAATTGCAATATGAGCACTGGTAAAAAATGGTTTCTGAAGACATTAAGTTTATAAGTTGAATCCATTACATACACTTATGTGCTAATACCTTTGGGAAAGGTATGAATCCTCTTCTCCTCCGTCAGCTATGGGTAAATAGCAGAACAGACAGTTTTATAGCCTGGTCTACTGCAGAAAGAAATGGCAACCTAATGCAGGAAAAATCTGCCTCATCAGTCGTGTATCCAAAGATACATGATTGCCTAAGCATATATCACGCATGGCACATGACTGACTGATGTTGATGAGTGATATAACCTACAATCTAATGACATTCCTTGAACAGAAATTTGCTCTAGAAAAGTGGTGTGAAGGTGGATTTAAGATAGGCTGAAATGACGTAAAATCACACACACACACATATATATATATATATATATATAATGTAGGTAAGATGCCAGCAAATCCTTTGCTTTGAAGTATTCTTGAGATTCTTGTTGCATTATTAGCTTGTATTTGGTACCTTTAATTTATTTGTACTTATAGTTTCCTTCTAATTTTTTGAAATCTCCATTTTCTTGATTGAAACATAATTCAAGAAACCTTATGAAAGCGTTCTTTGGTATAATCTCATTAGAATGTCTTATTGCAACCTGTTAGAAAAGAGTCTGATGGTAAAATTGAAAGAAGGTGGAATGACTTGAAGTAGTTTCTATAATTGCCACTTGTTCTTTCTGATTGATTTGCTTGTCTATTACAATCAACGTGACTTTTGGCTTGGTTCAATAAGTGTTATAAAAGCAATAAAGACTGACTCTAACTTTGAGAAGAGTCATTAACATATCCACGTTATTTGAACACTCAAATCTGTTTGTATTTTTGCCATTATCATCACAATGTTTCGATCTATTTGTTAGCCTTCTTCATAAACCTGGAAAAAAAAAAAAAAAAAAAAAAAAAGGAAATTTTTAACCTCTTAGAATGAAGATGTGAGGAATATAATGATGATGATTCCAAAAATATGAAGAGATTTTATTGTCCAAATAACATGTATGAGCAAATAATGTTGAACACTTATGCATTTTTTTAATTTCATTTTTATCTTTATCTTTCAACCAGATGGGAGTAAAATAGAATCCAGAGTATTTCAGAAGATTTTCTCACCGCACTCTCTCCACCTCTTTTGGCCTCTGTACCCCCCCCCCCCCCGACTGTCTTGCCCTTCCCCCCACACTTTGTTTCTGTTCCATATAAAATCTTTGTAGAAGATCTCTTAATAATATAAAAAATGGTTTCAATTAAGTTTTTCATCTCACACAGAAGTATGTAAGATATTTTAAAAATTTTATTTCTGACTTGTATAATAAATTAGTCTAATTGTCAGTCACTTTACACCTAGTCAACTGACCAGTTCAAATGTTTAGAAGAAAACAATATTAATATAATTTGAAATTTGCAAATTCAAATCTGGTTCCAAAACACTGGTCCCTATTTCAGTCTAATTTAAAATGTTTTGTAACCTGATAATACCAAATATGAAATAATTTGTAATTTGTTGTTGAATAAATTGACAATTTTTTAAAAAATCAGTTTTATTATTGAGCATTTTTTATTTTATTTATTTTTCATTAAACAATTGATAAGCAAAATTTTATTAAAAAAAATTATACATATATAATATGGTTGATTTAGTTGAGCTAATACAAATATGAGTAATCTACATAACATTTGTGTGAATGGATAACAAAGAATAAAAAAAAAAGGGATAGGAAGTTGTGGAGAGTCATAATCATGTTTCTGAAAATACACTGCACATAAAAGAATACAAATATTAAGTTGGTGCAAAAATAATGACGTAATAATGTTGTTTTTTGACGTTAAAAAATATGTCAAAAAACAACATTATTACGTCATTATTTTTGCACCAACCTAATATTAAGAATATATGTATGTTTTTCTTACTGTTGCTTTTTTTTCTTAAATTATTTTTCAGTAAAAAAAAAAATAATAAAATCTAAAAAATTTTAAATGCTTTTTGCTTATGATTTGGTGTTTGTTTCTGGAACAAACATTTATAATATTTGCAAAATGTAGTGTTTGAATTCTTAAAGAAAACATTTGCTAAGTTTAACTTAGCCTGGCACAAACAAACTATTGTTGAGCACCAAGCAAAAATCAAACTCTCCATCTGAGTGAACTGGTATGGCAGACAAGTTTTCACTATGATAATTGATTGTTTGTAGAGAAAACTTACTTTTGAATCCATTTTCTTATGTTAAATAATAAAAAAGAAAGCTAAACTACATTTGTTTCATGTTCTATCAGTAAGCCATCTTTGAGACAGCGTTGATCTGTCTTCTTGGATGCAGTCTTAAGTTTGTATTTATCTATGCCAGAGCAAAATACTGCAAAATGTTTGGCATTACATGCTTCTGAAGTTTTTATTTTTATTTTTTATTAATCTCAAAATGTTCATATTTTATTACAAAAAAAAAAAAAAAAAATCATCCAAATAGCATGTAATATGTCTTAAATTTAATTAAACTCTATTACTTCAGTAGTGTGTGTTTGGGACAGATTATATTGATATCACAAATTAATGTATTAAAAAAATGGAATGATTCTTGTTTCAAATGTTAATATGAGTCCAGGCTATTGGTGTCTTTTGATTCTTTGAGGATTAATTATAATGGTATTTTTTTTTTTTTTTTTTTTTTTTTTTTAATGTTTGTTGAGAAAGTAACAGTTAAGGGAGTTCCCTTACCTCAACTGTCTCGTAAAAGCTTTGACCTCCACAGAGGTTGAGTAGCATTCATTTGTTTAAGCTTTTTTTTTCTTTTAAGTAATTGTAATTATTTCTTTTAAAAAAAATGTCCTTTTTAATTTTTTTTTGCTCATTGAAGTGCATGTTTGATTGAAGATTTTTGGAATCAAACTTAAAAATTTTCATCTGCACAGTCAATTTGCAACAATTAAAAAAGAACAAGTGTTTTTTTTTTTCTTCTTCTTTTCATACCCCACCATGCAGGGGTTGGAGTATGAGGAAAAAAAAAAAAAAAAAAAAAAAGCAAAAATAAAGAAACCCTGTAAAATATCTTAAAATTCAGGGTGCTTAATCTATTCTGCTTTAATTTAAACAATTGGTTCACATCAATCCAAGAGAACTTTATGCAGATGTGATGTAATACAAAAGAGTTAACTTACAGTAGATTTAGAACACTTAACACTGATTTCATTTAATGATTTTTTTTTTTTTTTTTTTTTTTTTTTAAATTTTCTTTAATTGTTGTGTGAGTCTATTCCCCACCAGCCATAGGTTAATAGCAAGGCCAACTAGTCTCCCTGACTTTGGATGGTAGCCAGAAGAAAAGGACAACTCCGAATTCAAAATCATAGATGAAACAACAGGAAACCACTCCATTATCTTTCTTAAGAAATCATAACAGTAAATGAAACTTTGGGGAGCGGGGACATCATTATCTGCATCCTGAATGGACACAACATTATAATAGAAAAAATAAATAAGTTGTAATGTGCATATTATCCTGTAAGTGAAACTTACCTACAAGTATGTGAAATCACATAATAAAATGCTTTAAGAGTGAAAAGCTAGCTAGCAAGTAGATGTTGTGAGGGAATGGTAAACTTTTCTGATTAAAAAAAAATCCTGTGTTCTATTATACCAGATATGTATTGAATACCATGTGTCTTTTCTACTTTCTTAATATTGCTGACTGGCATGCATGGAAACTGATACAAGGGAACCACACCTTTTTGCTTAAGTCCTTGTGTACTCTTTTCTTCATCTTACACTAACTTATCTGAATATAGCTGCCTTTTAGCATTCATTCACTATTTCTGCTTCAGCCAGCCTGTTCTACCTATTTTTTTTTTTTTTTTTTTTTTGTTCTTTTGTCTTTTCTACTATAAACACTATTCTTTTTTTATTGTAGTACTGAATCCAGTTCTCATGAACACAATTTATTGTTTCTTTTGATCTTCTGTGAAAAGAATGGCTTTATGGTGGCTGCTGTTGTGCTGCTACTCATAATAGTTCTTGAAAATTTCAAATACCAGCCTTGCATACAAGAATTCCAGGTTTATTTTATTTAATTACTTTTTTTTTTACTCTGAGGTTTCTGATTTTTGTGCAGTGCTAACATGATTTTTTTTTTTTTTTTTTCTCTTGCGTATCTTTAGCAGTAGAGGACATCGACAGTCCTGTTAGACTGCCATTTTAGTGTAAGAGTGATCAATGTCTCCTGAATGAAATGAGATGGTGAGAATGTTTTGGAAAGTGATAAAAGAATTATTTAGTTGAAAACTTGAGTTAGGTGTTTATAGTAAAATCTTTTATGTCTATTACAGGATCTCTCCCACTCTTACTCTCTCTCTCACTTCCTTTCTCCCTTTTAAATCAATGAATATTGGCCAGTGTCTTGAATATTTAAAGGTTGACATAAAAATTTGACTAAAAAAAATACAATAAAAACTCCTGAAACCTTATAAATTTTTTTTTTTTTTTTTCTTTTCTCTTGATAGGTTGAAGGAGTCGCTCAAAGAGTATTTTTACCCAAAGTCACCAAACTGGGATACTTTTTCAAAGCCCAGTACAATAACATTTTTAATTTTTCAACATTAGGAACTAATTTTTTAAAATAGGCTGGGCTGACTTTAGTTACTCATGAGGAGAAATTCAATTCAGAATTTTGTAGGACTCTACTTTGAAATGTAACCGAATTCACTATTTGTAGCTCAGTCTGGACATGTTATTTTGCTTTTTGGAATCATATGTTCAGACTTTCTACTCTGCGTCAGACATGTCATATAAATTCTGCATGAAGTTCTCTTGTGTTGATGGGAAACCTGTCGGATTTTTTTATTTATTTTATTTATTTTTTTTTAAACAAGGCCATTAATACTTTCAGTTGTAATAGTTATGAATAGCAGATTAAAAAAAAAAAAAAATATAACCCAAATTGATTGTTTCTAATGATGTTAGTTCTTCTGATATGAATTAGTTTCAGTCAGAGGAATTCGAAGTGCCCCCTTGCATGAGGTAGTGCTGAAAAGTTTTTGGTTAGATGCATTTTCTCCAAATTTGACAATGTTTTTTTTTTTTTTTTTTTTTTTATCAGGCTGAGAACTTTTCAGCACCCCTAATATCTTTATCAAGTTGAAGAGATTCCTTGTTATGAGCTACAATATTGATATTTTACTTAAATAGAATTTAAGAATAAAAATAATATCAAAGGAAAGCCCCCACTCACTAAAAAAAAAAAAAGCCTTAAAAAATGCTTTTTGATAGGATAACATTCGAGCAAAATGTTATTCCAGTTATAGAATTCATTTGGTTTTCATACTTCAGTTATTTCTTTTCTTGTTTAGAATATAGCTCTTGAAGATTTTAGAGATGTGAATCTATTTTCTGCTTTGCTTTGTTCTCTTTCTTTCTATAAAAATATGACATGAGGTTTTATGCTTTATAGCAGTGGTCTCCAAACTTTTTTGGGTTGCTGCTCCCTTGCATACCAAAACACAACCCCAAGCTCCCCAGTGTATAGACACTACCTTAATGCCCCCCACCAACGTATAATCAACCTTTGATTGAATTTTCTTGGTCCTAGTATTGCATTTCAAATGAGTATCTTAGTATTTCCTATAATTATTTTATAAATGAAATATCCCATAAAATGAAGGCATAATGCACTTCAGGAACAGTGTGTTTTGTGTATGCTATTACTCAAAAGGTGCCTCTGCCACTCTCTTCTCACCTCTCTGGATCTTTCTGCCACTCAGAGGGTGTGGTACTGCCTGCTTTGGGAATCACTGCCTTATAACCTTAGATCCAGTGCTCTGTTACTGAGCTAACACCTGGGCATAAATAGCATGATTAGAATACTTAAAAGATTGTTAAATATAAAATCATTAATAACTTTTAAAACAACTGCACAGAAAATATCTTTGTACCTTAACCAGAAACAGTTTCTTAATCAATTTGTCTTTGCTAATGTATAAAGTGAGGAAGGCCATTTTATAAATCTTTATCTTGCAAGGTTAGATGGCATGTTCGATTTATGGATGTCTTCCAAGAATGTTATAAATGATGACTGGCATTCATCTGACCTCTCTGCCAAGTCTAGATGGCTCTTTGTAGACTTCGCTTTTAGACAGTCTGTGTAAGATTTCCTTCTTAAGTGTTCCCTAACCTAAAGTAGATTCAATAGTCAACTCTTGATTTAACAAGTTTGTTGCTCAATCTAACAGATTACATTTCATATACTGACCTGATTTAGATAAAAAACCAAAAAAAAAAAACCAAAAAAAAACCCAAAAAACTAATTTATGGTGGTTTATATTTCACTTGTTTATCTTATTGAGATGTTTGTACAGTTGATGAGTATGTCATAAAGGCTGATTGCTTGTTTCCGTTTGCTTTAATTGGCTAGCCAATCTCTGTTGCAGATACCTGCTCAGGCACATTTGTGTTTCTTTAACACATATAGAGCTAATCTGTGGTTTATGCCTCAACTATGCTGAGCAGACCGTAGTTAAGTTTCTGGGACACAACACATAATCAGGCCTGATCAGTAATTAAACAAAGTACATGCAAACCCTTGTGACTTCATGCTAACACAATCATCAACATCTTCTAAACAATTTTGTTTACCTAGTTTCACTCACATGGCTTGGGTTAATCTTTGGCCTGATTTTCAGGCACTTCTCAATGGTGCCACATTCTCGGATAGTCCCCCTATACTAATATAAACACAAAGTTGCCTACTTGAGAAATTGACCATAGGGAGAATCAAACCTAGGTTTCATGGTTGGAGTGCTAACATTCTAACTACTTAGCCACATATACATTTAGTACATCATTCACTTGTAAAATTTACTTGCATATTTTATGCTTTGAAATTGTCTGTTCCAGATGTGCCATAATAAATTCTACTAACTGTAGAATGAGGAGTGTGTGATTTCTTGTATACATACATTATATATAATGGACTCTCTTGTCGTTTTCAACGTATGAGGATCTGACAACTTAATTGATTCAGTTATGAAATTTTGTGCGATAATCTTAAGTGGCACATAAGACCTGCTAGTGATTTACAAAGGAGGCTGCATATGGAGCAAGAGTAGGGATTGTGGGATGAGATCACTGTTAGATTAGCTGATCTTTTAGATCTTGCTCTCACTTCTTGAAGATGATTTAGGCAAGCTGATTGAAAACTGCTGAGTCCACTAAAACACGTTGATCTCCATTCTACCCGCTCCAAGGCTAAGCACTCGAGGATGTTATGCGATATATTGAGAGCTGACAAGTTGCTCTTCAGCTTGTCTTTGCATCTTAGCCATGGGCATCCTACATTCCTGTAACCCTGATCTAACTGGTAGTACATTAGGATCTGGGGTATCCTGTCATCAGACATTCTTAAGACATGACCAATCCACCATAACTGAGACTGCATGAGAAAAATCTCAATTCCTCCAATATTACACCTTTTAAACAAGTCTACAATGGCACGCAGACCGCTTTTATGGAAAACATCCAGCTGGCATATACGGTACCTGTATGGAGTCCACGACTCTGAGCTGTACGAAAGGATGGCAAGGACAACATCTCTGTAAACCCGAATTTTTGTATCCAGTCAAATGCCCCACTCATTCCACAAGCAATGGTGAAGTTTGCTAAAAGCACTGGTAGCCTTAGCAATCTGAAGCATAATTTCATCATTTAAAGTTCCACTGCAGTTGACTTTGCTACCAAGATAAGTGAAAGACTTTACATAGTTCAGGGCTTTGTCTTCTACTTACAATGGTCTCTCAGGAAATTTGTAGACTGGTGGTTTTTGTTTCTCACCACAGAATTGCTTCAGAGTAGGACAAGGTTGGTGCACTACTTCAGTTTTCTTTATTCTAAGTGTAAGAGCAAAGGCTTTACATGCAACAGAGAAATGAGATGATGACCTTTAGCATGTTTCCTGGGATGCTGAGTTTCCTCAAGACTTGGCAAAGAGCCTCTTGATTCACAGTGTCAAAGGCCTTTGTCAAGTCCACAAACAACATGTACAACACCTAGTTTTTCTCGTGAACCTTCTCTACAACTTGACAAAGAGAAAATATCATGTCAGTGGTGCCATGACCCAACCAAAAACCACACTGTGATTTGAAATACATGTCGTCAACAAGGTGTATAGTGATTCTGTTTAGAATCAGTCTAGCTAGGATTTTGCTTGCAATTGAAAGTAGTGATATCCCCTGATGATTATCACAGGCACACCTGGAACCCTTGTTTTTGTAGAGGTGTTTGATAGAGGCATCTTTATAATCCTGTGGGACACAGCCTGCCTTCCATATCTCCACGACAAGGAGATGTGACTTTTCTACCAACTTTTGGCCACCATGCTTATACACTTAAGGTGGAATAGGATCCTTAGGAGTAGATGATTTTCCAGATGAGATTTGCTTGGAGTCACTTACCTCTTGATAGATAGGTTCAAAAGACAACTCCGGAATTTCTGGTTTTTGCTCAATTGATGTGATAGCTTCCTCAACAGTAACTGAAGTGGTGTTTAACACAGTTTCAAAATGCTCTTTCCAGCAATCTAAAATATCTGACTTATCCGTCTAGAGAGTTTCACCATCTGCTGTAGAGATTGGAGCAACACCACTTTTCTGAGGACCAAAAATGCTCTTGAGGCCAGCATGGAAAGCCTTTACATCCTTTCTATCTGAAGCTTGAGTTCAGTGGCCTTTTCAGACCACCAACGCTTTTTCATAGCTCTGAGATCTTATTGAACCTGACTTTTGCACTTCTTGTAAGCGATCTTCTTATCAGATGAGTTTTTGTCCTCAATCCATGCTTTATGAGAAGAGTGCAATTGATCTATAAGCTGCTGAACCTCTATTATTGTCATCGAAACAGTTTACGATGTGGTAGGCCGAGAACCTCCAACGATGTAGAATATGTTGCATTCTGCAGAACCTTCCAAGATGATTCGATATCACTGGTAATGTTTACAGAATTAAGTGCAGATTCAAGTTTGTCAAAGAGCTAAATTTTCATTTCAATTGATTTAAGAAGTAGTACGTTAATGTGCTTGGGCACTGTAGATTTTATAATCCTTTGCTTTTGCAGATGCAGTGTAGCTTTACTCTGAAATAGAGCATGATCTTACAGCATGTTGTGCGAAATGAACGTGTTTTCTTAAAATCTTTTATGTCCCACCTTTTGGTGATGATGTAGTTGATAAGATGCCAACCTTTTGAATGACGATGCATCCATGTGGTCTTATGACAGCTGGGTTGCTGGTAGAAGGCCTTAGTAATACTAAGTTCAAATTCCTTGTAGATAGAAGGCATAATCCATTCGAATTCATATGACCAATACCGTGGTGACATAAAACTCCCTTCCAAGAATGATAATCATACATATGTATGTATGTATGTATGTATGTTTCACTTTTTTATTAAAGCTTCATCAGAAATTACCATACAGTGCCTACTTAAACATACAAGAATCTTCACAAACCTACATACACATAGAATTATCTATGGTTTTAATATACGTGACACATGTCTGACCAATCAGAACTGACCCGAACATATTTGAAAATACCAGTGTATCTGTCTTTCTGTCTGTTTTCTCCGAATCTCTCATGAAGCTTTAATAAAAGTGAAATGTTAGATTGATATACATTTCCTATTTGTCCTTTTATATGTAATATATATATATATATATATATATATATAAGAAAAATTTTAAAATTTTTTTATAAAATATTATGAAGAAAGTTTGCTTCTAATTGTATTGTTTGAAACAATTGTATTTGTTTCTGATTTTCTTTCTTTTTTTTTTTTTTTTTTTTTTTTTTCTTCAATAATACACTTTTATAAATACTTTTTTGTTTCTTTTTCTTATCTATTTATTTTAATTAAATTTTTAATTTTTTATATGGAGCCATCCTGGTTTAATTTACTTACTTTACTTTACTTACTTCTCTGGTAGAAATCAATGTATTGTAAATCTTGTGTTTAATATTAGAATGAGATCAAATGGATGGAAAATTGCTGGAATTGGAAGTCATTGAAGCTGACAGGTGGATTTTGAAAGGCAATCATTCGAAATACACAATGTTTACAAGTATAAATACTTGGTAGGTGTAAAAAGAACATGCAATTGTTATTGAGAAAATATATTTAATGTCTGTGGTTGTAGTAGGAATAGCTTTTGCTTTCATAGTGCTTTAGCCTTGAACTCTTCAGAAATTGACAATACACTTAATTTATATTCAAAGTTTGATGGAAATTAAGAAAGTATTCTCTTGGATAATAATGTTTAATTAAAAGGCATTTTCAATAAATTCATTTTATTTTTTGCAATATGGGGAAAAAAGTAAATTAAAAGTAGGAAAGAAATTGAAATTAAAAAATTAAAAAAAAAAACTTTATCCATTGAACCAAAAAAAATAATAAAAACTTAAGTACTATAAGAAAAATATTCTCATTTTATTCTCATGAGTACTTTTAAAATTACATTCTTTTTTTTTTTTTTTTTTTTTTTTTTTTTTTTAATGTACAACTGGAAATGTCAATCCATAACAATTGATACTCTAATCTGGAAATATCTGCAGAGTCATGTAAAAAGAATTTTTTTTTTTTTTTTTTTTTTTTTAAACTTATTATGACTAAGAATATCTTATTAGTTTGACAGCCAGTTGATATTTGATGTCCATGATTTATTTTTAATATATTTCCTCTGCTTATTTCATGTAAATAGGTAAAAATTTATTTTGTCAAAAAAAGGTAAATTTATTCTCTACTGTTTTAAGCATAAATGACCTAAACCCTCTTTTGACTAGTTTGGTTAATCGTTCATTAAAACATGTATTTAAACTATATAACAACTCTCGCATTTTCATCACATACACTTGTGACGTGTGGGTTTTATTTATATGGGCTGAAAAAAACATGCAAACTTCTACAAGAATAAACCTAATGAAAAAAAAAAAATGTGCATCCAATGATATACCAAAGGTTTTAAGTTTCTGGTTTAAAGAACCCTATCCATTCAACATCCCAACTGCAACTTATAATAATGTCTTGAAATTATCATATTCAACATCAAAATACCTAACATCATATATACATAAACTTCAAATTTTAGTAAAATTCCTTTTATATAAATGATATTACAAAACTTTTTTAAGAAAATATCCCTAATTGTTTTGTAATATCTCTTTAGAGAGAAAAAAAACAAAAACGATTCGAATATGATTATAATGTCACATAATCATATGGGTTCAATGGTTCGTATGTGCTGAAAAGTTCTTTAACAAGCAGCCCTAAAAAAAAAAAAAAAAAATTGACATTTTGGTACATGGATCAGATTGAAACTTTTAACCATTTCTTCATATAAATAGGCAGATGTTAATCTTTCCAGCATTTAAAGGTGGCTAGCCTATCTCTACTGTGGACACCAGCTCAAGAACATTCGTATTTGTGCAACACCCATCTGTGGTTTAAGCTGCAGAAACTCAAATTCCAAGTTGGCGTCTGGTATGGGATAGTTCACTTCATGACTTGAAAGAACTCTTTAGCCTTGGGTGGCAGTCTTTCTAGAGATGGTGTCTTAACAAAAACACCTGGATGTAGGGTTGGCATCCCACATTTTGTATCAGCTCCCGTAAGAACTATCATGATAGCTCGGGACTCAGGGTTGGACATTAGGGATCTGGGGACAGTAATACAGGACCTAACTGTATGGAAAAGAATTGTCAATGGAGTTCTGACCAATCAGAGGTAGGTTGAAGGATGTTGATGATGACAAAACCTTATTTACAGTTTCTGAGAGAGAGAGAGAGTGTCATTTAATGTGATCAACAGTTTGAACAAGGCCAGTATACTGAAACCCTTCATCACAATGACTTTGTTCTGTCTACCCAGATTTACTCACAAGACTTGAGTCTACTATAATATAATTTGCTTTTTTTTTTTTTTTTTTTTTTTTGCAGGCACTTGCAAACATGTATAGCTACTAAAATAGTCATACATATTTACATATATATAGATATGCAGTTGATGATATCGACTGCGTGTCTCAATTACCTATCTGTTTCCTTCCACACGCCAGTAGGATTTGAAAAGTGAAGTAGAAGATGGAAGTAGGAATCTTAGAGAGTAAGAAAGAAAGCTGGCAAAGAATGAAAAGAAAAGCAGATAAAAGATGGGAGTGAGTGATTTAAAAGAAAGAAAAGAAAAGATAGGCTTGCCATTTTGAATATTGTTACTCTATTATTTTATTTATTTTAAAAATGGATAAAGCCGTATTTTTTCCCCTCTTTTGGGGTGATGCATACCTTACTTCGTAAGGTATTACTATATAGATTTAAAAAATTTTTGTTTTTCATATATTTGCTGAAGTGTTTAGATTCTAAAACTAGAAATTATTCTTGTATTAACCAGGCCTTTTCTAAAGCAAATGCTTCAGTCATTGTCTTTCCAATGAATGTCTTATTGTTTTGTACATAACTATAATTAACTCCTTGCAGATTTTTGCCAGAGATACCAAACTCATACAATGTTGTTGCTTAAAGGCCTTCCAGTACTGCATTCTTCTTTCTCTAGATGGAGAGAAGGCTACTCAATTTTATCACCTCATGAAATGAAAAGGGGAGAAAAAAAAAAACATAAAAAGAAAAGAAAAAAAAAACAATCAACAGAAATAACCATTTTTAGCTTCCCCACCTTCTACTGCCTTGGCAGTGACAACATCTTATATGCTTTACCTGTAAATATGTGGGTACAAGATGTTTTTTAAGTTAGCTCATGGGATATAATGAAGAATAGTAAAGGTCACTGCATTGCTTAAAACCATTGAAGGTTATCTTTTACTCACTTTTTTTTCTTTCTCCTTCACCTCCTTTTCTTTCCCAATTCAAATTTTTCTTTCCGTTCTTGTTACTAAAACATTGATTTATTTCAAATCAATTCCTTTTGTCCAACACTTTTGTCTTCTCTTTTATATTAAAAAACAAAACAAAAAAAACTGATTATTTTTATTTTTTAATTTTTTTTTTATTTTTTCATGTGAAATTTTAGAAAGTGTTAATTTGTTTAAATTATAGCATTGTGTGTGAGTGTGTGGAGTAATGGTTATTGGCTTATGGCCACATTATGTTGAAATATTGGTTCCTGTACGATCACCAAAGTTGGGCAATGTTAGCCTGTTTAGTACCTAGATAGATGCCTTTTTGGGAATATCAGGTGTTGTAAGGTAGTAAAATAATAGCGGCGTCAAAGGCAAAACCATCCTTTTTTTTCCATAGGTATGAAGGTTAGTTTACTAAAATTTTTTTTATTTAAAATAGAGCTAAGTTGGCTATTTGTTACACACACACACACACACACACACACACACACACACACACACACACACACACACACACACACACACACAACTGTTTTAT
Organism: Acanthosepion lycidas; assembly: GCA_963932145.1. Lineage (NCBI taxonomy): Eukaryota > Metazoa > Mollusca > Cephalopoda > Sepiida > Sepiidae > Acanthosepion > Acanthosepion lycidas. The sequence goes on from OZ010599.1 coordinate 24,132,791, forward strand.
TTTATAACCTAATTTTTCTTTGATCAGAAATATTGCTGGTCTTTTCAAATGAATTAAAGCTGGGAAAAATGAACTTGTAAATATGCCCCCCTTTCCCCTGCCGGTCTCTGCCAGATATTTTCAAGAACACTTATGTTTTTTTTTTTTTTTTTTGTTTTTGTTTTTTTGTTTTTTGAAACAAAATATCCTTCCTTAGAGTTTCTGTTTTTGATGTTAGCCTGGTTTATGAGTACAATTCATTCCCAATGGGAAGGGATAGTTTGGTATATGACTAGCCTTTTTCTTACATATTTGATTGTAACCGGGTTGTTCAAAATCTGTGACTATTATATATATATATATATATATATATATATATATATATATGAAAATTAATTAATGACTGTAATTTATGATAACAGAAATTATGAAACTGTCATAACATTTAAATTATTTACAGTTCTAATTATTTTATCTTATGCAAAGATTAGGAGAAATAACTTGCAACAATTTTTATCCTGATTAAATTCAATGAGAAGTAATTCTGAAATATGTCAACTTGAAAGCATCATCGATTCTCATAACTCTTATATATTCAATCATTAAAATGTGAACTTTGATTAATAACTACATTTTTACTGAAAGGACAAGATTAAAAATAAAGACTTACTAGCATTTTACAGCAGAAATTGTGGGATGTAATTGTAATTTCAGTTACTTTCTTTTCTCACTTCTGGAACTCTATTCCGACTTTTTGTTTTCTAGTCAACTTTGATCTTCAAAACTTTAAATGCAATGTCAATTGTTATCTTGTCTTAATTCCTGTTGGCTTATGACCATATCACATTTATCTTGCCACCTTAATAATTTGACATTATTTTGTTGGCTTATGGTTCTCATATGATCACCAAAGTTAAGCAATGTCAAGCCTGGTCAGTACCTAGATAGGTGACAACTTGGGAATACCAGATGCTCTAAGTTTGGATGTGCAGGTGGTGTAATGAATAATCTCTCAGAATTGAAAATCTGAGAACCGAGTTCCAATTCCAGTTACGTTCATTATATTTACTTACTCTTGGAAAACATAGGAATTCACCTTTTCTCCCCCAGCTATGGGTTACTTAGTAGGACTTGTATAAGTAAATTATCCCCCCCCCAATTTTTTTTACAGTCTAATATTTTCTGGCTTTAAATAACTTTCAGAAGATTAATAAGCCATAAAAAGCAATCTTAATTCCTGTTTTATTGTTCTTTCTCTTTAATAATGTTTATTTTTCTTGTATTCTTGACCTAGCTATCACTGCAAATCACATTACCACAGCACTCCTACAACATAGAAAAAATTATGCCAATGATATTGAACTGTCAATGTTTCTAAAACTGAATTAATAAGCTTCAACAAGCAAAGCTCAGTACAAACTGTCTCGGTGAATCAATAAAATCTGTTGAATCTCTTGTATACATGGAAGCAAAATATATTCTACTGAAAAGGGAGGTGAAAATTTGCATAGGTAAAACCTGGGCCACCTTGAATAAAATGAATGTAATCTGGAAATCTGATCTACCAGACAACCTCAAGCAGAGATTCTTTCAACCCACTGTAGAGGTGGTGTTAATGTATAGTGTTACTTCTTGAACATTAACTAAAACCCTAGAGTCCGTTTATGGAACCTACACTTGGGTACTGAAAGCTATGCTTAACATCTCTTGGGGACAACGTCCAACTAAATCACAGATCTATGAACCCATCCCTGATATTTCTACAATATTATGTGAATGCTAAACAAGAACTTGCAAGTGATCTACTGCTCTAGACACCTAGCCATGGTGCAAGATGGCTTGGTCATCCAGCAACCACTTATATTGACCAGCTATGTTATGACACAGGATGCCACCCTAATGACTTTCCACCTTGATGCAGAACTGTGATGGTTGGTATGGATAGATTCATGTGTGTTCGATGTAGCTTGACCAAATATAAAAGTTCTCACCCACTAACTCCTTGTCTTAGTGGCTTGGGGTGAAATGATTAAAAAAAAAAAAACATCTTAAAGTTTTATAGAATTGTCTTTGACAACATGTGTGCGTTGTCTGTGGTGTAGAATTTTATACTGAGCTCTGTTTATGCCTCCATAATTGAGGAAAACAACAAAAATTATTAGTTAGATCCCAATAATACTGTTATTTCATTCTGTGCTTGATCCAAAATAGGGTAACAGTACAGATTAGGATAAGTGTATACAAGTGAAGAGGTTTAAAAAAAAAAAAAAAAGTAAGTATTTGAGGGTTTTGAAATCAGATTTATTATTGGAATTATTCCTTGATAATCTCTTGTTGTGTGTGTGTGTATATATATATATATATATACATACACACACACACACATGCGCATCAATATCATGGAAAATAAAGAAAAGATCATCAGCCTACAACAATCAATCAAAAACCTGCAAACTTTGCTTGGAGGAAAAAATACCTATTATTACCTTCCCAGACCAAAATAAATTGCTAAATAAATGATCTGAGCTCATCTCAAAATGCAGACACGAAAACAAATTTTTACTACGTTACTTAAAAATTGAAAACTGAAATGAATAGATACAAATAAACAAAATAATATAAAAAAACAAGTAAAATAAATTAACCCAAACAAATAATAAACAAATTAACAAACCACTCCCGTTAGAATAGATGAAATAGAATAAATAAAAATAAAAAAGTAAAAAGAATCAACCCAAATAAGCAAATAAAGTAAATAATAATAAACAAATTAACAAATCAATTTCACCAAAATAACTGTCAGAATAGACTACAACAAACCAATCCAAAAATTAAACACAAAAATAGCTATAACTGCTATATATCGATAAAAAATATAGCTATGATACTCAAAAATCGAAAACCACATAAAAATATAAGTAAATAAATAAAAAAAACTAATAAAAATTAATCCAAATAAATAAATTAATGAACAAATTAACAAATTGTCCCTTCTAAAATAACCGTTAGAACTAATAAAAATAAGCATAAATAAGCAAAAACAAGTAAAAATAATCAATCCAAATAAATAAATTAAAAACTGTCCACCCACCAAAATAATAGAATAGACTACGGCAAGCAATCTAAACATTGGACGAATAAATAGCTTTAATTATCTTCCCAGACCAAAACAAACTATTAAATAAGTGACCTAAAAAATTTTTTTACTATGTTATTAAAACATCAAAAAACAAAAAGAATAAATAATACAAAATGAAAAACAAGTAAAATAAATTAACCCAAACAAATAAAACAAACAAGCCACTCCCACAAAAATAACTGGCAGAATAGATTACCCACAATGCATCACTGACCCATATATATAAATAGCCGAAGAAAAATCCAGCATTCATGGCCTGATGATTGCGTTGAGGCAGTCAGCATGCAGTCTCTGACTGTGTGCGACATCTGTCAAACTCTCTGCTTTGGCAGAGAGGAACCCAGATGAAGCTTTGCTGAAGGGCAAAGTTTCGTCCGGGGAGGTAGACAGATCCCGAACCCTGTTATGCGGGTTCTAAAGGATTATTTTTGGCTGAGCCTATGGGCTTGGAGAAACCCACATTAAACTCGGCCTTGTGCCACATACATTCCTGGTGGGGGGTGGACTGTTAAATATCGGCCTGATGATTGCGTCCAGCATGAAACAGCTTGTTGCCTTTGAGTGTTGACTTCAATGTTCACTTATATTAGTTGGCCTCTGGCGCTGGTGCTATTTTCAAATCATAATTGGTTACTCATAGTATAGTACTAATGTCTTTGGAAAAGCATCTACTTGGAGATTTTTAACCATATAAACCTATGTTCAAATATTTCTTCTTTATATGTTGTGTCCTCTCAGGACATAAGTGATCATGGCTCTCTACAATTTCCTATCCTTTGTAGCTCTTAATAAATTGTCTTTTTGTTATTTCACATAAATCCTATTCTACCATCCATTGACTCTAGCTCATTAAGCATGTGTTGTTTCCTTCTGTCACTCTTGCCTTCAATCTATCCTGTGAGTATCAAATTTTCCAAGTCCTCTTTCCTCGTTATGTTCCCTAGAAATTCCAGCTGTTTTTTCCTGATGTTAAGTACAAGTTTCTTTTTTTTCTAAAACTTTGTTGTTTCTTACATATTCAATCCATGGTATCCTCAGCATCCTTCTGTAGATCCACATTTCTGTTGCTTCAAGTCCCTTCATCTTTGAGGAGATTGTCCAGCGTTCAATACTGTATAGGACAGATATCACATAACAGTTCAGTCGTCTTTTCTTTTTTTTTTTCTAATGAAGTTTTTTGTTTCTTAATACTCTGCTTAGCTTTTGGAAAACATTTTTGGCTAGCCCAATGCACCTTACAAAATCAATAAGACTAAAAATCTTGATCAAATTCTGTAAGTCAGGATTGTGAATTCCAAATGCTTCTGATTTAGAAAATTTGAACTCAAACGGAGCATGATTGATTTTAAAAAAAAAAAAAAAAAAAAAAAATTTGAGTGAATATTGCATTAATAATTTTGTGAGAAATATATATATATATATATATATATATATATATATATATATATATATATATAATATAAAAAAAAACAGAACCACCCAAAAATTATTGACTATCTAATAATGTTAGCTCTTTTCATCTGAATAGCAGCTACATGATGACATGGAATCTATAAGTTGAAGCTTTTGTGTGTGTTTGTGCTTGCTTATATAGATTATCTGTTTAGGATCGGGTTTCTGGTTCCTTCTAAAATCTACTTCAAGTCTATGCATCTTTGGTTAAGCTTTGAAATTTTATTTACTTATTTATTTTTTTCTCTATAGGAGTAGATAACTTTGTTTATCATCTGGTTCGCACTCTTCACTAGTCTTTTGTGTTGGAGTAAAGGTTTATCTCTTGTTTCCTGTTTAAGATTGAGTTTCAAGTTCCTTTATAAAATCTTTCTTCATTCTCTTTCAGTCCAAGTAGCCCTTTGCTTCTTAGTGGCACTATCACTTTGTTTGGAGTGAATTGATTTTAAAAAAGGACATTGTTGTAAGTTGTATTTCTTGGGCATAGCTGCAGGGAATTTAGTGAAGTGTGCAACATGTCCCTTAGATGTTCAATAGGGTTGACATCTGCCGAGTTCAAGGCCTAGTTGAGCACCTTGAAGTCGGCAGTGTGTTTCTCGAACCAGATTTGTCACTTGTGCATGATATGAGGGTTGTATTATCTTGCTGGGACAGACTATTGTGTATTGTGTATATCACATTTAACAAAAATCTAGTTTTAGTTATGATCCTCACAAACTTCAGCAGACCATACCCAATAATATTAAAGAGCAATCATTAGCTTGCTCAGTATTCTGACAGACTGCATCATATGGATTCCTTCATACTTGAACTTTGACTAAAAGAGATTTCAATGGGACTACTCTGACCAGGTAACAGCCATAGTCCATTGGGGTTTCTCTGGACCATGTGTGGCACAGTAACAAATGCCATTCTCTCAATAATAGTATCCTTGTTGGTTTTCAATTATGAAACCATATAGGATACAGTGTATGTTGTACAGTATATTGACTGACAGTTCAGTGTTGAATTAGGATATGATTTTTATGTAATGTTCTCTTTTGATCATTGTTACCATTTTTTTACATCACTGGTGTCCTCACTTTTGCATCACTTGTAGCTTACCTGCAATTTTTACATGCTGCCAATATCAATCCAAAATTCATATATTCCTGGTACAATTTCATTATTGTTTCCTGAGAAAACTTAGAGCACCTACCATCATGGAGATTCTTATTTTCCTGGTTCCATCACTCAGTGGCCAGATTGTCGACATCCCATGACTGCCACAGCTACTTTGTCACTTTACCAAATTCATTTTTACAAGTGGGTGGGGATGAATTTATTCAGTATACTTTTGTCTCTTAGTGTTTTTGGCACTTCAGTTATATGTAAGAAAGGGAAGGATGTGTGGGTGGTGTAATGTGGGTAGGATGTGTGTAATGGTTAGCAACTTGGAAGGAGAAAATGGTGAGTCTGTTACATTCACTTGAGCACAAATTTAAATAGTAGGGTAGACTGGGCTCTTCAGCCTTGGTTGTTTGGCGATCTTGTGGCACATTCTGTGTATTCCCAAACTCAGGTTGGTTACTCATTAGCTTTGAAACACATGGTCAGCTGAGAGAGGAAAAATCACAACAAAAACCAAACTTACCTCAGAATACAGAGGTTGGGCATGAGGCCAGTCACCTCACCCTTAATGAAATCTAGAGGCCTTATATGCCACAAGGCACCAGGCATATGTAAGAGAAGGTAGTATTTATTTATTTTTTTGTCAAAAGGCTACCAGTATAAGGCACTTAGTAAGAATTAAACTCTCTACTCTCTAGCAAGTCAACCAAAGTGGGCCTTGCTAAACATTATTCCATGTTGAGATACTGATAGTTAAGAGAAAGTAGAAAAGATTATTTTATGAAAATGTGAATGGAAATCATTTCATATTGAAGAAATTGTATCTTATCATCTGCTTAAATTGTGGCCAAGAATGTTGATATTCATTCACCTTGGGATAATATGAATGTTACAAATAGATGAATAGGGTGTGTTACTTAACAAGGAATTAGATGCCAGCTTCTCAGTTTAGAGATTGTGGGGATAAACACTGATTAAATATGGAAATATTCTTTGGAGAATTTTTTTTTTTTTTTTTTTTTTTTTGCAAAATCATTTGTATAGTATTGTCTTACAGTTAATAGACTGACCTCTAGGGAACATGCACACACAGATATGTTTCTTTTTGAGACAAAGTTTCATGCAGTACTTAAGTCATAAAACTTATTTTCTGCTTTAGCCAGTTGGATCAATAAAACTAGCTTGATGTGTAGCTATTAGTTGAATTTAAATCTGAAATTTTCAATACATAATGTATGGTGTGTGATTACTTCATCTGTACACTTATGGTCAAACCACCATGCTGAAAACACTGGTTCTTGTTTAATCACTAAAGTTAAGCCTGGTTGGTACTTAGATCAGGGACTGCTTGGGAACACCTGGTAATGTAAACAACCTCCTACCATCTAAAATAGGTTTCAGTTTTAAATAACCCATATAATCTTTGGTAAGCTGTTAAAAAAAAAAAGAAAGTCATTACTTCAACAACACAAGTGAATATCAGTCATGATCAATGTCTACAACTTTACACTACAATTAATTGTGCAGTCAATAAGCTTTTCATAATTGTATATGCATTGCCAGGGTTATATATAGTTTTGAATTCAGAATTGCTCTTCTAGACTGGTTGCTAACCATGGCAAGAGAGCCCAGTTTGCTGTTTAACTTATAGCTTTTATTAATATTTGTCACTGAATTATATTCAAAAAGAAATTTGTGTAAAATAAATGCTTTTTTTTTTTTTATTTTTTTATTTTATTTTTTTATTATTATGCTCTGCATTTATTGATGTAAATGTATGTTTCTATATATTTTATTTTGTACTTTCCTTTTGTCATTTGAATTGGGATCAAATATGTATTGGAATTCAACAGAATGATAGGATAAAGGACAAATAGGAAATGTTTATTAATCTAACATGTTCCACTTTATTAAAGCTTCAGCAGAGAATGAGATCTGGAGAAAAAAGAATTTGGAGTGCCATAAATTATACTAATGTTGTTTAACAAGTCAAATGCCCATGAAGCATGATTAACCAATGAAAATCAAACATAAGAATACCAGAATTTCTTCTTTTTCCTATCCATATCTCATTCTCTGAAAAAGCATTAATAAAAGTGAAACCAATTGATAAATGTTTACTGTCTGTTTTTATCATATATATATATATATATATATATATATATATATATATATATATATATATAATATTAGTGGTAAATATACATATAAAATAAATAATAATAAAAAATTATTCCAAGAGGATAGAATCCAGGTAGAACTCAATGTCCAGGAAAGAGTAAGGATATAATAAAAAAGAGTTAAACACTAATATTCCATAATCATAATTTATTCCATTGGAATCGTAAATACGATCCAATTCATCAGACCTACAAATCCAAAAAGGAAACAGAAAAAACAACTCTGGAAATAAAAAAAAAAAAAAATAAAATTTAGAAAGAGTGTAAATATGAGAGTGTGGGGCAAATGTTAGAGCTATAGAGATGGGTAACAGACGAGAGAAGGTGGGGAATTAAAATTTAAGAGCAGTTTTAAAGAGGGGAGTCAAAGACGGTTTAAGTGAGAGAAATATGAATGTTGTCGGATGTCTAATACATTAAAGATGTAACCAGAAAGGATACATTTTGTGGTGACATACACACACAATAGACGATCTAATGTTAAAAATCAGAAGAGGGAGGGAGAGGAAAAGAAAAAGGGGTGGGGGAGAGATGGGGCGGTGGGGAACTAAAACTGAAGGGCATTTATAAAAAGGCTGCTTCTGGGTGTTGACTTCAATGTCCACTTTTATATTTACATAAGCTCTATCTCTGATATTGAGCACTTTAACCCATAAACATAGTATAACTTAAAATTATATTTTATCATACATATATATCCAAGCAAAATGAGAACAACATATAATTTAAAAGTGTAGTGATTTTTTTTTTTTTTTTAACATGTTTTTGTTTTAATATTTTAATATATAGGGTTTTATGGTGAGCAGATGCTTTTTTTTTTTTTTTTCCTTTTTCCTTTTTTCCCTTTTTCCTTTTTTCCTTTTTTCCCTTTTTTCCTTTTTCCTTTTTTCCTTTTTTCCTTTTTTTATGTATGGTGTTTTAAGCAACACTCACTTTCAAGGAAGTGGAAGAGTAAAAAACTGGGTAGTGACTTTTGAAGACCAAGTGACAAAACCAGAAATAGGGTGTATCTTGATGCTGGTCTATATTAAGTCATACTTTGGATCAGGGTATCAGTTTGATTCAGCCTTTGCCTGAAATGAAATTGTCCATCAAATGGTCCCAATGTTACCTGTCCATATTGATAGCTACATATCAGGATGTGTAGATGGGCGAGGAGTTAGTAGGGGAAATAGCTGATCTATGAGATCAATATAGAAGTTGTCATTGGCGTCACCTATCCATCCAGATGAGACCTGAATGAAATGCCTAAATATAATATTCGAAACAGGGTTCATGCTCTCAATTCTAGATTGGGTGTTTGTTTTTCATCTTAAGTTGTGAGGATGCAGCAGGACCTTTTCCAGCTTTCAGAGCACACTTACAAAATTGAGAATCAAAATGCAAAGTGGGATAATAGCTAGAAAAGTTGGGCAAGGTGTGTGTGTGTGTGTGTGTGTGTGTGAGAGAGAGAGAGAGATTACTTGTGGGGTGGATTTATGTAAAGGCATTTGTTTTCAGTTTTTCTTGATTAAGATTTCTTTTTCCTAACTGCCTGTGTTGTAATGGAATTAGTATATTTTTTTATAATCTCCCTCTACACAGATAAGTGATTATGCAGGAGGTCAGAGAAATATATTTGATATTTACGCCATAAGTCAAGTGGAATATCTAAAGAGCTGCTTTGAAAACTTATCTTGCCATCATTTTGTCTAAAAGGAACGATTGAGAAAAGACGCCACACCCTCATAGTACAACTGTACATGTATCATCGTTATCTATATACTGTGTCTCTTCAGGACGTGTTCGATCGTGGGTCTCCACAACTTCCTGACCTTTATAGCTCGAAGCAGATTTTGACTCCTTACCATCTGTCTTTGTCCCTATCCTGCCATCCATTCCTACAAACCCTTTAGGTAAGTTACTCACTGTTTTCCTCTACCCATTCTTCCATCAATACTCCCTGTGAGTATTACTGTATTTTCTTGTGTATAATGCAATGAATTTTGAGCAAAAATTAAAAGCAAAAATTGGGATGGTATTATTCACAAGTACATGTTTTCAGAAATTTTTTATTCGGCTTAAAAAACACTCCTTATTTGAAACAGCTAGATTGCAGATACACTCAGTTTTATTCAAGAGATAAAATTTGTTCCTACTTTGATTTTCTTGTATTTTTGTAAAGTTTTTTGTCTTTCTCAATTGAAGACAATATTTCTTTTAATTTATGATAAAAAGTACGATAGATGAATTAACACCTTAACATGTATTCAAGGTATGTCTTGTTAGCAACATATTCACTCTGTCACCTAATTTCTGGTGTAGTTGTAAGCGTTCTGAAAGCAAAGGAAGTATTTGTCGCAGATTACTTCCACAACACAAAGAAAAATCACTGTAAGTCCAGACTCGAATATCGGGGGCAGAAAGAAATGCTGAAAACTCAATTCGCCGGTACTATCTCAAATCACCATGCGTGTAACCAGTCAGAAAAATAACTCACTCTCTAACAAACGCTGTAGCCAAAAATGCCCGAATTTTCCGAATTTTCAAGAATCAAGAACACCAACTGCTTTTATTGGCATAACCTATTTTTTTTCATTCGTCGACAGCTGGAATAGGATGTTCGGTAATTTGCATATCAAAATACTTTTATAGTGACTCCTGTGACGGACTTTTTTTTTTTTTTTTTTTTTTTTTTTTTTTTAATTCAAATATTCCATTTTCAGCATGTTATGTGGAATACGTGCCCTTTTGTTTGGTAAGTAATTTTCTTTTTCGCCACTTTTCCCATCGTAGAATACACGCGACACACTGTCGCTTGGTTTGACGAGGTAAGTCGCCATTTTCTTCGCTATACTCCCCCCTGATCACAAATTGAGCAACCTGGAGCAGGTCTCTTTATCCTGGTGCTTCGTCGTAATGGCACTATTTCCCTTATGCGTGTTGGAGAGTCGTCTCCTGAAGAGTCATCAGACGTATCTCGAGTTTCCAGAAGTTCTGTGTCTGTGGAAGCATTGGATTCGCAGATCTCGATTATCTGATCACTGTCGATGAATCGTCATCGGATTCGCTCAGCGATGTATCAGAATCAACAAAAAGGCGAAGATCTTTTACATGGCGTGGCATCCCGTCAACTTAGTACTGTTTGTGGACTTACAATGTTCGTCATGTGACCCACTTGATACCTGGAGGTACACCGGCCATGGGGAGCTTTCACCCATACTCTGTTCCCAACTTTGTATATATCATGATACCTACAATGATCAGGTGGTAATGTTGTAGTAATTCCCTTCACTTTCAGTTGAATCATATTGGCAGGCGCACTAGTCGACGATATATCATCCTTCGGCGTGATATTATGCCAGTATACTGACTCCATTATCGAACACTGCTTTCTTGCTGCAATTCGCTTTATGCTCCAATGAGATCTTTCCACTATACCGTTTCCTGCAGGAACATAGGCGCAGCGAAAACGAAGTTGGACTCCCCAGTCATCCAAGAAATCTTTAAAGGACTTACTGCGAAATGCAGTATCATTGTCGGTCAGGATTTCTGATGGTGGGCCTCGTTGAAAAAAAATACTTTCTAACTGCCGAATGATGCTTCTTGAGTCTTGTTGAAGCAGGCATCGCCATATCGCAAATCTACTAGGGCTGCAATCCATTAACATAAGGTAGTGTTGCCCACCGTAATGTGTAATGTCCATTCCTAAGCGGTTCCAGATTTCAGTCACACTTAGGTTGCCACGAGGCCAACAACTTGAGGCTGGGTCAATTGACTGGCATTCTTTACATTTTCTGACTACTGCCTTGACGGCCGCCTTGGATGTCGTAGGGTCGACTTGTCTTACAAAATATAGCGTCCGTCTGACGCTAGGTTGTCCACTCTGGCAATGTATGGCATGTATCTGATCAGGAAAGGTTTTGTTCACCATGGAAGCGCATATCGGGCGTGTTGGTTCGGTTTCCTTCTTTATCATCTCATACCATCGTTGCGGTACTCTGGTGAAAATATCTGCTCGATTCTCACTCGACGTTACTAATCTTATCGTGATCAATAAATTATACTCTTGAATCAGCTTTTCAAGAGTACTCAAACGCCTCCGGATCAGCATCTCACTTGCCGCTCGCCTTAGTTCGTATTCCAACTTTGCCAGTGAGCATGTTTGATACCCACCGGTGCACACACGCAGAGTCCGTGAAGAGGTGTAGCTCTGTTGCGCTCTACTGTAATGCTAAATTGACACCCTTCAGAATAGCATTCAATTCTGATAAATTGATATGTTGGGCATCCTTCACAGGTCGCAGCCAACATGCGTCTTCTATAACGCTTCCGTCAACCTCCAACGAAACCCCTGTGGCGAGAGAACTTGCATCGACCCATACCTCATAAGCATGTTTGCTTGTGCACCACTTACTGTGTGCAGGGTCATTCTGGTGTATTCTTTCCACTATGTCCTCAATCATGTTCTTAAAGGGAGCATCTGTCATTTTGTCGTCCCAACCAGACGTGATCAATACTGTCCTGTGTTTTACAAATGATGCCGCAACTCGAAGCCACCCACATACAGGAACGTGACCCACCAGTTTTCCACACCACGAGAAGGCTTTACATCATGTCAGGACCTCAGGAACTGATGGAATGCCATTTTCATATGTCCACTTAAGCGTGTTGTTATCTTCTGCGACATGCAAACCCAGCACACGTGTGCCATCCCATAACCACTCCGGATCCTTACAGGTCAAACCAAATGCAGCCAAGTGCTCTTTCACGCGAGCTGCTGAAATGATGCTCTCGTCAACATAAATATCATCAATATATGATGAGCTTGCCTGTTCAACTGACTCATCTTTCGCCAACACAGCGTCCACAATGGCCTTTATTATGGCTGGTGCCACATTCAACCCGAAACCCATTCGGGTCAAGCAATATCTTCACCCTTTGAAGATTACAGTTTGAAAGGGCCAAAGTGACTTATGGATATGTACTTGCAAATAAGCCTGCCGTAGGTCAAGGATAGCGACTTCCGGTTCTTTTTTACACCACTCCCTTGGTTTCTGTGTGCACACGTCAGCATTGGCTGTGTGTGCATCGAGACACTCATTTCCTCAGTTGCATTTTGATCTTTCATTATGGCTCGAGCTCGGTCCAACAGTTGGTTTGTATTCATGTCTTCTATCCTGGAAGATGCGCGCAGTAGTTGCTTGACGTGCGCTGGTAACCCTGCTATGAACGCACATGCTAATCCTTGCTCAGATATTCCACCAAAAAGACCTGTTAGCTTCTTCAAGTTGGCTAGAAACGCATCAACGGATTCGTCTGGGCGCAGTAAGCATTCCACGAACTGCTCGTAAGCCAAGAAACGATCCGGCGCAAAGACAATCTGCAAGGCTCGTTTTATCTGCTCAACATCTGATTTTTGCTCAGAGTTTAACTGTTGGTAAACAGCAAATGCTCCGCCCGTCAACTTCAGAGGAAGAACACGTTCAACCTTTTTAATCCCACACAGGTCACAAACAAGTTCTGCCTTCTCAATCCATTCAGTAACTGCTTGTCCGGTCACTGACCCATCAAACTCAGGTATTAACTTGACGTCAAATGTCTTATCCATCATACTGCCGAAATAGCTTGTAAGCGTTCAGAAAGCAAAGGAAGTATTTGTCGCAGATTACTTCCACAACACAAAGAAAAATCACTAAGTCCAGACACGAATATCGGGGGCAGAAAGAAATGCTGAAAACTCGATTCGCCAGTACTATCTCAAATCACAATGCGTGTAACCAGTCAGAAAAATAACTCGCTCTCTAACAAACGCCATAGCCAAAAGTGCCCGAATTTTCTGCTCTCGAATTGAGAACACCAACTGCTTTTATCGGCAGAACCTATTTTTTTAATTCGTCGACAGCTGGGATAGGATGTTCAGTAATTTGCATATCAAAATACTTTTATAGCGACTCCTGCAACAGACTTGTTTTTTTTTTTTTTTTTTTTTTTTTTTTTTTTAATTCAAATATTCCATTTTCAGCATTTTATGTGGAATACGTGTCCTTTTGTTTGGTAAGTAATTTTCTTTTTTGCCACTTTCCCATCGTAGAATACATGCGACGCGCTGTCGCTTGGTTTGACAAGGTAAGTCGCCATTTTTTCCGCTATAGTAGTCTCTTTGTAAGCACTGGAATAATTGATAGCAGCTTGGATGGATGAATCGGAGAGCCGAGTTTGAATTCCAGTCGAATCCATTACATTCACTTGGGAAAGGTATGAATCCTCTTCTTCTCTACCCAGCTATGGTGAAATAGTAGGATAGACCGGGTTCTATAGCCTTGGATGGCAACTGGTCTACCACAGATGGAAATGGCAATCTACTGTTTGTCAGTCATGTATCAGAAGATACATGATTGCCGAAGTGTACATCATGCATGGCACATAATTGACTGACTTTGTAAATAGAAATTCCAGCAGTTTTTCCAAGCATTACTAAAAGGCAAAACTTTATACTCTCTTCAATCCATGAGTACTGTTAAAATTTCTTAATCTTTTGGGTAGTATTTCAAATGTAGATAAGTACAAACAAGAGTGTTAATATATACATACTATCTATACTAATATTTTTGTTTGTTGTATGTCTGCTCATTAAGCTTTTCTTTTCATGATCAGAGTGTAGTATCTGTGACTGACCCTGGTGAACTTGTATGAACAAACTGGAAAAGATGAAAGAGGAAGAAAATAGGATGGTTAGAACATTTGCTTTCTGATCATGAGACCTGGGTTCAAATCTCACCACGGTTGATTTGTCAGGAAGTTATCAGTCTGGAGAGAGAACGTCCCAGCATGCGGCACCTTTTGAGAAGTGCCTGAAAACCATACAACAGGTTGACTCAAGCCTTATGAGTGAAATTGGGTAGACAGCACACTTGAGGGACCATCAATAGCTGTGCTAACATGAAGTCACAAGTCATTGTGACTGAGGGTTTGAGTGTGCTGGCCTTGTTCAGATTGTTGTTCATGCTAGATAACATGCTTTCTCTCAGAAACTGTAACTAAGGTCTGCTCAGCATAGTTGCAGTATAAACCACAGGTGGGTATTGAACAAACACGAAAATGTGCCTGAGCAAGTGTCAGAATTAGGGATTGGCTAGCTGCCCTAGTAGATGGGTATTCCTCTAATAAGAGTGGCCAGCTATTATATATACTCACATACATACACGCACTGAGTGTAACAGCATAATTGTCCATCCCATAAAATGTTTAATATCTAAAAAAAAAAAAAAAAAAAAAAAAACACTAAACTTATTGAGTTTCTTTTTTCCAGGTTTTCAGATAAGATGTTTAGCCATTTTGATAGCATTTGTCATAAGAATCTCTGAAAAAACCTTTTGAGTTATTGAGCTAGAAAGAGAACCAGTTAAAATTGTTTTGTGTCAGTCCCACTGTCTTCCGAAATGAGCAATGGTGAGAGGAAAAAAATCATTCAGGCCTTCAGTAATGGTAACACCATTCATACTCAGACTTCCATCTTCAAATCAATTCAAGAACCATCAAGAGAACGGTGAATAAGTTTAAAAAAGCGGGAACAGTAGAGAGGAAAACTGGATCAGGAGGCCATAATAGGAAGAGGGATCATCATTTTAACTTGGAGCTAAAGAGCTCAATTAGAAAAGATACACCTCAATCCATAAGACGTTTGGCATGTGAGAGAGAATTTTCAGCTATGACAGTCCAAAGAGCAGTGAAAAAAGACTGTGAAGCACCTTGTTACTTTGAATAGGTTGAAAAATGATCCTGGAATTATATATATAAGCTTTATTTCAATCCTTCATGATCTTATCCTTAGATATGATTAATTAATGAACATGTAATTTTTGTTTATGGTAAGTTTCATCACAATTCTTCTGTTAAGCTTGAAATGTAATTATACATTATTATTGGTTAAAAGTAGAGTCCAATAGTGTTATAAAAACCTTGGATAATCCCAGTAAGATATCTTTAATCATTTCTAAGATACAAAGGTTCAAAGATTAATCTAGCAATTGAAAAATTTTGCTGTTACACCTGGGGTGTGTGTGTATATATATATATATATATATATATATATATATATATATATATATATATATACAAGTGAAAGGCCTGGCACTTAGATGATAGATGTAATTCAGCACCTCAACTCAAGAATTTCAAAGACAAATCCTCCAGGAATCACTACTTCTGCTTGTCAGAGGTGAGGGGTATCAGCGATTGACTGTTGATACTTCTTGATTTTTCTTTTTTATGTGCATTTTTCATTGGTGCAAATTTTTATTTTTACTTATTGCATATGTGCACATTCATGCCTGTCTGTGCATATGTGTATATGTTTAGAATGTCATAGTTATTTGTCCTTTTCGTTGTTTTCTTTCCACTTTAAATTCACTACTCATTAATTTTTTTTTTTTTTTTTTTTTTTTCTTTCTCTCTGAGGATTAATACAAATAAAACTTGTCATGTTGCTGATTGATGCTATATTCAGCACCTCAACTCAGGAGTTTAGTAAGCAAACCATTTTACAACTGTTCCATCCACTCGTCAGGAGATTTCAGCAATTGACTGTAGATTTTCTCATTTTTATTATTTTTATATTAACTTAAAAACAATTTTTATCTAGTTATTTGTGTGAGGTTGATTGTTTTGCCCCATTGCGTGTTTGTGTTGGATGTCGTGGTTATATATATTAGAGACTATTGGGTAAAAACGAAAGATTAAAATGTAGTTGGGAATGGAAAGACATAAAAAATATTGCAAAAATTTATGAAAATTCTTTCTGTAAAAATAGATGAAAAGAAAAGAAGGCTGTGGTATAAAATGTTTATACATTCCTTGTTTCTATTTTGCTCATGAAACTAATTGAAGTTTTTATCAGATTTAGATAAAAACATGGCTGGGCCAGTAAAATTGGGAGGGATAAATGACAGAATGAGAAGCTACAAGTAAAGGGTGAGAAGGAGAGGCAAGAGATAATCTGTTTTCTTTGTTGTTAGTAATCATGGATTTTCTTTAGGTCCAGCTAGTTAAATAGACATACATATCTGCTAAATTTGTTTCTTAATCAGAACATGGAAAAATTAACACTTGTAGAAGATATTATTATTATTATTTTATTTTTTTTTTTTTGTGGTGGGGGGCAATGTTTAACCTTTGTGCTTGTAAAAAAAAAAAAAAAAAAAAAAAAAAAAAATGGTGTCAGAAGGCTGGTTATTTCCTTGACACCACCATTAATTACTGTGTGCACTTTTGACCCTCTTGGCAATGTTTGTTTTAAAAAAACAGTTATTAGAATTTTAATAAATTTTAATATATGAAAATGGATTTATGCATTTTCTTTATTCTTGAGAATTGACAACAAAGATATCAAACTTCATAGTTGTTTATAAAATGCTAAATAATAAATATTGCATTGTACTTTACATATTTTGATCATTTTGTAATTTTTCATAAATTTATCAAAAATGTATATTTCAAATTTCTTTCTTTATAAGATGGTAAAATTATAAAGGGTAAATAAATATTGCATTGTTCTTTGTTCACACATTTCTATAAACATTGCTGAGGGGGTCAAAAGTAATAGCCATGTCTAAGGAATAAGTGTCCTTTTTTTATATTATTTGGACTATTGTCCTCATCTTTGTCGTTTCGGCCTTCTTCAGGTGGTTGGAATTTCGAACTGAACCCTTTATTTTACTCAATGCTAGTTCCACATGCCATGTTTGATGGATATCACTTATTAGTTATGCCTCTGAAAGTTCTCCACTGCCTTAACCGGGTATTGAACTCTCTCTCTTTGGGTCCTGTAACTGGATCTAACCAACGCCTTTATCCACTGTGCCATGTGTCCTTGAGGTATGAATTTCTGGGTATTATAAATAGTCTACCCCAGTGAGCGAAATTCCAACCACCAGAAGAAGGCCGAAACATTGTGATAAATATGGCGACAGAGATGGAGACAATAGTCTGAATAATGTAAATAATGTACATAATACCTCATCTCAGAAATATAGACAGACTCTTATTTTTATTTATTTTATTTTTTTATAAATTTTATTTTTTTATTTTTATTTTTTATTTTTTTTGATTTATTTTTTGATTTGATTTTTATTTTATTTTATTTTTTTATTTTTTTTTTTTTTGATTTATTTTAACATGGTTCTCATTAGTCATCATTTATAAGAATTTTTTTTCCTCATTTTTAGTCACCATAATTGAAGTTTGTACAGTATTATCAAGTATTCTGAATTTGTTTCAGCAATGGAAATTATTCACACATTTAGACAAATTATAATAATGAAACAAGATTTGCTTATAGAAATAAAAAAAGCAATTTAAAATTTTTTTTCTTGGTATAATTAAAATTCATTTTTCTTTTCAGCAGTATTTTTCATAAATTCTTTATATGGCATGGTATTTAAATTCAGTTTTTTTTTTTTTTTTTTTTTTTTTTTTTTAAACCATAAAACCTGACATTCCACTTTGTTGTGCAACATCTAAGGTAGAAGATGTGTCTTGTATTTTAAACTCTATTTCTACTCCACCCAATTTCAAGTCTGCATCCCAAATGATTAATAGAAAATCAAAAATTAATTACATCTATGGCACCCTTCCAGAATGCAATATTTTTTCTTTTCATAATCTGATTTTGGAATTTATGTAAAGCCACCATTTTAAGTTTAAAAACTGACATAACAATAAAAAGAAAACAACAACAAAAAAAATTATATTGTGTAATGAGGATTATCTCCCTTTACGATATCTCCATGAAAAGGCGATGTGCAAAAAGTATTTTTATATTGAATCAGAGCAAAAACATGTTTGTTTTAATTCTATGCTTAATTTAAGATGCGGCATTCACAGAAGTTTATTTATTCAAACAATAATTCTTGTTTATCACGTTTTGTTTTATTTTCATTTGGAACAAAAAATAAAGATCAATAGTATAGTAAAGAGGAAGAAAATGATACACAAAAAATATTTTTCTTGAAGATAGTTATTATCTAGATTGATAAAACCTCATTTGTTTTATTTTTATTCCACTTTTGGCATATAAACATTTAAAATAGATAATACTAAGTCTGATCAAAAAGTATCAGGACTGGTGCTGTAAAAAGAAAACTGTAACACATCAGTTCAGTATTTAATCTCTTTTGAATTAGTCCCATTCTGAAGCCACATGCTTTATCCAGAGAAGGAAACATTCCTAGAATCCTTTTTTTTTTTTTTTTTTTTTTTTGCGATAACAATCTGCTGCCTCATCACATTCTCTTGGATTTCCTCGACATCTTGAAATCTTGTTCCTTTCAAGTGGGATTAGATTTTTGAAGAGGAAAAATTTGCATGGGGTGAGATCTGAGAAATATAGTTGTTACACCTGATGTTGTACTTGGCCAAAAATTGCTGCAGAGGCCCCGGTCACTGATGGAACCTCTTTGGTGTAGTGAGATGACCACACTCTACACGCTTTCATTCCAAGCACTGCTATAAACAATGGAAGTAAGCAAGAATGGTATAACATAGTGTGCTTATGTGACAAAGTTCAAGGTCAGTCTGTGCTCATATATATATATATATATGTGTGTGTGTGTGTGTGTATATATATTTCAAGATGTTTTCATTGAGACATGTTTCGCTGAATAATTTAGACATGTTCTGCTTACTTATTTTCAATAGGATCCTTTCATATTCTCGTATAAGCTTTTTGTTGTCATTATTGAAGGACGAGAGAAAATTGCTGTGTTGATACATATTTCTTTTATTTCTGAATACATTTGACATAGCAATGTCATCATCAGGGTATTTTTTATTACAAGATTGTATGGTTCATCTTCATGTTATATACAGGTAAAAATCAGTGGGTAAGTAATCCAAGTGAATCCTACTAATATGAAATATTAAAACTGATCCACAAAAGAGCTCAATATATTTATTATAGAGCATATAAATCTCTTAAGGAGCAAAATGGCCATATCAATGGGGTACAATTGAGTTTCATTTTTTATGTAATTCATATTCATATAAGAATTAATGGATTTTATTTTTATCAAACATTTTTATTCAAATGTTGTTTCAGTAGATGGTCTTTTTTTTAACAGTGTTCATTTCATTTCATCTACTGGCTTGACCACTCGAGTAAACTTGAATAAAAAAATATGCTCTTCAGCAAGATTCAAACATGTGACCCCTCCAGTTAATGATTTGTGAAGCATTTCCCTTGTGACTGAATGTTTGTATTGTTGTTCATGCAAATCATACAGCAATTTGAGTTACAAGATGTAAAATTTTTATTGATTACCTCCTTTTTAAATAAACAACTTGGAGCTCATGCTTTCATTTTGACCCAAACTTTGAAGATGTATGTATATAATATATGATATTCTTCCATGGTTGAATTCAGAAAATCTAGAAAAGTTAAAAAAAAAAAAAAAAAGTGTTTTTTAAAATCTTTGCTATAATGGTTGATGAGAAGTGAACATTTCAGTAAACCACTCTTTCATAACATTTTTAATGATTCATGATGCTGCAACAAAAAGCTGTTAAACCTATTACCAACCTTGACAGGGTTTAATCAAGATTTCTTAAGATATTCTTGACTGCAAGTCTTTATTCATATTGATGGACCAACTCTGTTTCATTTGTATTGGCAGACTAGATTTTTGAAGTTATATTTCAGTTCACGGAGTGATTCACCTAAAGCCTGAATTCTAGCACCTTTTGGTTATTTTTAAGGAGAGTTTTACATGAAGCTGTTTTGTTGGTTCTTATTTTGACAATATATTTTGCCATTTGTGACATAACTTTAGGGAAGTGGACCACAAATGTGAAAGACTTCCATGTTATCAACCTAAATGCATACTCAGTAATATTTAAAGAAAACTACCTTGCAGTAAAGGTGTAAGATTTCTTGTACGATCTTTCAAGTGTTATTAGAATGTCAGCTTATTCAGGTAATTTTAATATTAAAATAATCTAAACCATTTGATAACCACCTCACTCAAGAAGTGTTAGTTACCTGAACAGACATGCCTTGCTTTTTTTTTTTCCTTTTTCAACTTGTATTTTTTCCTATCTACTCATCAAACTAATTAGGATTCTAATGACTATAACTCATAGCAGAATTATGACAAGAACATGTATCTTTGTTTAAAGCACTAGAACAAGGAATGTAATTTTCATGATCAGGATGCTATCAGAATGAGCAATAGAAGTGCAAAAGCATACTTGTTTTGTAGATTATACAAAAGCTTTGGTTATAATACAACGCAAAAAAAGGATCCTGGGTAAGACAATAAACTACGTCCAGCAGCAAGGCCACTGATCAGGAGGTTTCGAGGATCGTAGAACCACCTCTTAATTGTTGATGTTCCCAGGTCCGCCATGACCCAGGGAGTGGGGGTGTAGCACCTGTTAGAGTCCCAGCTATGGGCAAATAGTTAACCCCTAAACTGAGGTAAAACATTATGAAAGTGTAAAAATAGGTTTTAATACCAGAAATAGTTTGTAAAAAAAAAAAAAAAAAAAATTATTATTACCAGCAATAAATTTTTGAAGAAAAAAAACTATTACCAACAATGGTTTTAAAAAATAGATATTACCAGCAATACATTTTTGAAGGAAAAATATTACCAGAAATAGTTTTTTGACAAAACAAAATATTACCAGCAATAAAAATTTTGTCAGCATTAAATAACCCATTGAAATTGATATGCTGTAAAACAAACCAAACAAAACAACACAAAAAAAAAATCATGGAAAGCTTGATCTACATGGTAAAGTTATTCAAATAATGTTTAACCTACATTAGGAACAAACAGTTTGCATGTAAATAGAAAACAAGTTAAATATATAAAAATAGTATGGCAAAGATGTTTTCTTACCAAATTTATTTAATCTGTACATTAAGATGATTCTAATAATCCTAGAAAACCTACCAGGAATTATTATTAACAGATGTCATCATGTGTTGACTGCAG
This sequence comes from Acanthosepion lycidas, assembly GCA_963932145.1. Lineage (NCBI taxonomy): Eukaryota > Metazoa > Mollusca > Cephalopoda > Sepiida > Sepiidae > Acanthosepion > Acanthosepion lycidas. The sequence goes on from OZ010599.1 coordinate 24,154,627, forward strand.
TCAGGATCATGGAATCCACAACATTACTTCCTGGTTTTTTAAGGCTGTCCCTGAAGTCTTGCCTACCAATGCCTGCATCCCTTGAGATGACATCAGGGAATGATAGTTTTTTTGTCCCTGGTCAGGTTTGACATAGCCTTCCAGAGTAGGAGAGAGAAGACAACCTCATTCTTGGCGTGGTGGCAGTGTCCAGCAAACTGCTTAACGAACTCGTATAAGAAAGGAAACATGGGGAAGACTGTCATAGATTAGGTGGATGGCATTTCCAAGAGAGATCTCATCAGAAGATGGGTGTAGGTTCCATCCAGATGTTTCTCCATGCCTTTAGAATGTGTCTGTCTTTGAGCCATAGAGTTGAAGGACCTGACTCATCACTATCAGGAGATGCTTGTCTGGTTAGATTTGAGGTGTCGCCATCATTCAATACACCATGAGATGCATCATGATCAGAGGCAGGACCTGGACTTATATCAATAGGTATACCATAGAGTATGGTTCACTGATGAATAGGAACCCTGGTGCAGTTAATTGTAAAATCCATGATTTTTTCAAATGGCTGATAATGTGTGTGGATGCCACTACTACACATGATGGAAAAAAATCAAACAACCAAGTTCTAAAAAAAGTCTTTCCTCCTCCATGAGGTGGGTTATCTGGTGCCAGTTACCAACTTGGTATTTATATCCTCACCTTAATGTTTGTGCTGCAAACACTAGAGTAGTTGCTGACCAAAGTTGACAGGACTATTCTACCTGACTGGGACAGATGTAACTTTAACATCATGCATTTCACAGATAACACCATGTTGATAACAAATTTGTCCTGGTCTCATGTCTTCAACTGACATGAAGAATGTTTATATTGAATCAATTGCTAGGTATGCTGCTAGGAAAGTTGGTTCCATCTTGCATGTTTATGAATCTACCATTTATCCATTTTTTGAATATTTTTTTCAATGCTAGTCTGGTGCTTCTGCTATATATCTTGAGATTCTCAGAAAAATCCAAATAAGAGGCATGTAATATTTTCTTATCTGACCTGGCATCTCAATTTCACTTACTTTCCCTCCACTGTGGTGTGGGTCCCTTTTCTATAAATATTTTCATGGCAATTGTTCCACTGAACTTTCCTCCCTGGTACCTCCACTACATGAATTTAAGCATACTGCTAGATTGGCAATTAGGTCTCAACATTTTACTGTTGAAATAGCTAGATGTAAATGAAATTGTACTTTCTTCTCACTAACTTCTCATTTTGTTTCACTCTCAGTAACTCCTTGTGTCTTAGTGGCACTATCGCATTCCTTGGGGTGAAATGATTAAAAAGAAAAAAAACTGAAAGTACTATTAGGTAACTTAGTCGATGAAAGCAATCTGGAAAAATTAACCATAAGAAAATGCAATGTATGATTGTCAACACAAAGGATAACGTGTTACATAATGGGGTTGTAAAAAAAAAGAAAAGGTAAACGAAAATTAAGCAGGTGTGGAAATACGACTATCAAGGTAATTTAGTAACAGATAGCAGAAAGTGTAAGCCAGAAATTCAAAAGTTCTTAGGAATATTGAAAAAAAGTTACTAATGAATTGAAAAATGTACTTAGAAACAAAGAAGATTGTCAGTCTGTTCTTTCTGGTCTAATTTCTTATATTGTCAGTGAATATTGCCACAGATGAAGAATAGACTTGATGCAACAGAAGTAGTTTTACTGAGGAATTTTGAGAATTCCATGGATAGAGTATGTAAGAAAAGTTTTAAGGTGAATAGGAACTAAAAAAAGAAACTGATGAAAATTTTTGGATGCAATAAAAAAAGAAGGCTTGGAAAATACAACATTCACAAGGCATATTCAAACTGAGGCTGGAAAGACAGTGAGTGGCTTAGTTGTTAAACTTGAGTAAATGGACAGCAAATGAAAACCAAAAGCAAGAATTACTTTGAGTGACAAAAGGCAGGAAGTTGTGGAGAGCCATGATTGCCCACATTTTGAAGTACATCGAACAGATAGCTTATCAGGGAAACAGCTGTGTAAACTGGACTGTTCATTTTTAGCGAGGGAAGGGCTCTCTCTTTTAAAGAGCTGGCTGTCTGACATTTATCAGGTGTACAAGAGTTCTCTTTGTGGAAGAGTGGGGGGGGTATTATTAGCTAGCAATCTTTTAGAGTGATATTGCATGTTGTGTTGTAAATAAACAAATTTGTTCACCAACCTTCCAGATGTTGCATCAAGAAGAGTATTATACTGGCAATTAAATATTACTTTTCTCATTTATTTTGGGGGATTTTGTTTATTGCTTATAAAATGTCAGCACTAAAAAGAAAAAATAGTTGGCAGGATTCTTTTTTTTTTTTTTTTTTTTTTTTTTTTTTTTTTGCTAAGTTTAATCTAGAATTTGGTGATGTTTATCAGTATATCTTTCAAGGGTAAGAATTTTGGCATTAATGACTTTCCAAGGATAAATTCTTGATGAATGAAAATAAATTTTTTCAGATAGATCTTATTGGACAAATTTTTTTTTACAAAACAATTACCCCAAGAAAGGCGGGAGTGCCACTAGCATACAAGGGGTTACAGAGGGTTGAGAACAAGAGGCGTGTTTGGGGAAAGGAAAGAGAAGGATAGGGAACAAGATCAAGGTATCCGATGTTGATTGTCGTTACACTTGAATATTTGAAGATTATAGTTATCTGGGAAGCAAGCAAGGGGAAGGGAGTTCTACAGAATGGAAGTGTGACAGAAGAAGCTGTTTGAGTAGAAGAGATGGTCATGTTTAACTGTTTTGACAGTGAAAGAGTAGGACTGAGATACCAGCCTAGTTGCTCGCTTAAATTCATGCAGTCTCAGAACCAGCGAAAGTAGCTTGTCGGAACAGTTACCATGAAAATACTTGTAGAAGAGACAGAGGGAAGCCATGGCATTTGGAGGTAACCCGGCTAAGAAACCTCTTTGCACTTATATTATTAAAGTTCCATAGATTTTAAAGCAAAACTTGAATATTAAAGGAAAAATGCTTAAGTTTGTGGTTTTTTTTTTTTTTTTTTTTTTTTAAATGTTTTTCTTTTGAGAATTGGATTGTTATTGCATGTCCTGTTTCTACTGGGTCTTTACTATCAAAGGATTGAACTCCGAATTATTCTGCCGCCAAATATATGAACCACCACTTTAATCTTCTCAGTTATTGTCTAACTAAGCAATATGAAAAAAAAAAAAGAACAAGATGTGTTAATCCCTTGATATTTATAGTGGAATGAGAACAATCTACTCCTTGCTCTCTACCTCCCTCTGTTCCTTGCCGCTCTCAATAAGTTCCTTCCCTCTGCTTCTCTCCCCCAGACCATGTTCTGTCATCCACTTGCTTAAATCCGCCAGGTATGTCACGCGTTGTTTTCCCTTGTCTCTCTTTCCCTCTATTCGACCCATGAGTATCAGATTCTCCAGGCCCTCCTTCCTCATTATGTGTCCCAGGAACTTCAGCTGCCTCTTCCTGATGTTTGTATAAGGTCCTCCTTGTTTGCAACCTCTCTAAGATCTCACCGTTGCTCACACACTTGGCCCATGATATCCTTAGCATCCTTCTGTAGAACCACATCTCCGTCACCTCGAGTCTCTTCTTCATCTTTGAGGAAATCGTCCAACATTCACTGCCGTAAAGAAGGACAGATGTCACGTAACAGTTCAGTATTCTTTGTTACCAAAGATATCCGTCTGTCTTGCTGGATGAAATAAAGGGTTTAGTTTTCAGGTTATCCAGAACAACAATCACCTGAATAAGACCAGTGGGTATATTGGCTGAAACATTATGATAACAATAAAGGTAGGGACAATAGTGCAAATAATGTCAATGTTGATAACTCTTCATACCAGAAATTCAGACAAAGAAAATGAATTTCTGAAAATTTAGCATGTGAAATTTCCTTAAAAAGAGACAAGAATTATTTCCATGCTTGAGATATATGACAATTAGAAATTATGTAATTTGATGGTAGATTTTAATCATGTGATCAAATCTTGGAGGATATTAAGGTTGTTCTTTACTTAATTGTTTGATAAATTTTGAATTATTTCTAAATGATTTCACTATAAAAGGAATAGTGAAAGATCAATATAATGTCCTTTGTTTAATAAATTTTTTTTTTTTTTTGTTTTTCTTGAGAATCTCTACAGATGTCAACGATCAAATTATTCCCATAATTATCTGTTCATATAAAATTATGTATTCTTCTTTCGTATTGATTTGTGCCTTAACCCATCAAAACTTATCCGCTCTAAAATGCAAGGTAACCCCTCCACTCCCAAAATGTCAGATTTGTCTGCACACTATTACGACTGAATGAACAAACAGATTTATCCTGATATTTATGAATATTCTCAAGTTTCCTTTATATTTTTTTTTTGTTTTTGTACCATTTTACATTTGTCTCTACTCATTTTTTTTACTCTGTGGCAGTTATAACATTTGCTTATTTTTTTTTCACATGGCATCTTGTTTTCTTGCTTCCCTTTCATCAATTGCTATTACAGAAAAAAAAAAAAATTTTTCTAAATATTTATAACTTTTCTTTCATCCTGCTTATTTCATAGAGAAATTCTTGCTGTGTCTTCTGCATTCATTATCTCTATCATGGCAATAAATATATGGATGATTTATGTTGTTGTTGTTAGTTGCAGCCACTATTAAGGAATAAACACTTTCCTCTTGCTGTGATAATTCATGAAAAATTGTTTTAGGCAGATAAAACCATCTTGTATTTTTAATGAGTCTTGATGCTAAGCTAATGTTTTTCCTTTTTTTTTTTTTTTTTTCCTCCGCCATTGTCATCTCATCTTCATTTTTGCTATAAATAGTCATCTTAATGATTTTGATTGTGTAACATTAAAAACTAATAAATCATTTAGCTATTTTACAGTGAAACTTGTAAGTGCATACAAGCTATTTTATAGAAATAGTTAATCATTATGTTCTGTCCATTTTTGTATAAGATTTTAGTTTAAAAAAAAAAAAAGTTTTATACCTGCCCAACCTACCAGAAGCTGGTATTAATCTAATTTTTTTTTTTTTTTTTTTTTGCTTACTGAACCGACCTACCTTATCTGGTTTGGTTGTTTTTGTTTAGCAGCATATCAACACCTCTATGGGTTATTTAATGTTGAAATCCAAATATTTTGTATGCAATTTATTTTTATTTTATTTTTTGTTAGAGATAGTGGTTTTAGTGATACAGGTTTTACTAATTAACCCATAAATGGGGGGGGAGAAGAGGTGGCTTCATACCTTTCTCAAGGGTATTTGCATGTAAGTGAATATAACTAACAACTGGAATTGGAACTTGGTCTCTATTTAACAATTCCAAAACCATTACCCATTACGCCACCTGCACATCCAAACTTACAGCACCTGCTATTCCCAAGCGGTCACCCATCTAGGTAATGACCAGGCTCAACATTGCTTAACCGGTGATCATATTGGAACCACTGTTTCAATGTGATGAGGCTGTAAGGCTTACTTAATCTGGATTAATTAGGGCCTGTGAAATTCTGAGAATTCTGAATTTTGCAGAGGAGTTGAAAGAAAAGTTTCAATCTAATTCCTCACACAAAATTGAGATTTGAAGCAATAGATATAGTTCTACAGAGCTTGCTGAGAATACCATAGATGGAACATGTGAGCAATAGTTTTAAGGAAAATCTGAACAAAAGGGACACTTCATTTACAATCAGGAAGAGACAGTTGAAATTATGGGGATTTATAATTAATGACTAAAGAGAACCTGGAAAATTTAAAACTCACAAGGCATATTGAAAGCAAGAGGGGTAGAGGGGGAAACAGCAAGTCGCCTACCTAATGAGTTTGGATGAATGGATGGCAGAGAAAGGGTTTGGAGGGATGGTAGGCACAAATGTTGCTTAGAGTTAAAAGGACATGAAACTTTGGAGAGCTAAGACCACCTACATCCTTATTTTATATATTAGGTTGGTGCAAAAATAATGACATAATAATGTTGTTTTTTGACGTATTTTTTAACGTCAAAAAAAATGACATTATTACGTCATTAATTTTACACCAACCTTGTATATATATATATATATATATATATATATATATATATATATATATGTGTGTGTGTATATATATATATATATATATATATATATATATATATATATATATATGTTTTTTTAAAAATATTTTTTTAATTATTTTATTATGACAATTCAACCTCAATTGAGATCATAGTTCACAATCTTGCATAATGGTTAATTGGGAGCTTCTTTTCAATGGTTGTATAGTACATGTCTTGCCAGGTCTGCAAACCCGATTTCAATTCAGAGCTGTCTTTCTCCAAATGCCAATCACTGGTAAAGATCCTAGTCTGCTCTGCTACTTATATCTTTCCCAAGGTGTGAATGTAATGAACTTGGTTGAAATTTGTCTTGTCAATTTATTTTTCCAAGCTGCTGTTACATTACCCAGCATGTCCTTAAGAGGTGTGGTCATATAAAAGGTCTAACCATTCATCCTCACAGATACATTACTATATTGAGTCTTTTTAGAAACTCATCCTTATGTGAACATATATCATGAGAAATATTTTTTTATTCATTGGAACTATGGCTGGGTTTAACTCAAGGTTGTTAAAGTTAAATCAAAGCACTTTTAAATCAAATGATTTTCAGAAAAAAAAAAATAACTGATTTAAATCAATTTTACAAAGATCTTTAAAGCAAAAGATTTAGATATAAAACAATTTTTTTGCTTTCATGTAATTTCAAGAAGGATGAAATATGTTAAAACATATTGAATCAAATATTTATTAATAAATGGAATTTTTTTTTTTGTTTTTTTTTAATTATAAAATAGAATTTTTAATAAATTTTAAAATTCAACATTAGCAGTGTTTGTATTCATGGATTTAATTAGAAAGACCAATTTTGCTGCTTTATATGTGTACCAAGACTGTTTCTCGGTTTGAAATGCACTAGTCCATAACACGAGAAAACTCATTCAATGCCAGAAGATGAGGCCACAGCTGACATGAGTTGCTTAACTGCAAAAAGTATGACTGCTCAATACCTTTCCAAATTTAAAAGTTAAAAAACAGCACAGACAGGAATTGAAAAACACAGATCTAAGTTTTTAAAAAAAAAATACTCAAGCTGGTAGCATTGCTAGCAAACTACTCACAAAAAAAAATTTTACAAGATTATTTATGTACAAATCGATCATGCATAGCTGATGATCAACATGTCAATCTGTTACATTATTTTGAAATGCTGTAAGAATAAAACAGTTGTATCACCTTATCTGGAGAAAAAAAAAAAAAAGAGAAAAAAAGACTAAGTTGAATGTAGATGCACCCAAAACCTTAAAAAAATGGTAAAAATTAAATGTAGATTTCTATCGACTAAATTAGGAAAATGTCAGCCAGATATAACCATTAATTTGTTAATTTGGCAACCATAAATTATCATACTGTCCGTCTTAATCTCTCATGCTATTTGTATCAACTTTGATCTTTCCTTTGCTTTCTTTATGTGCAAAAATGAAAAAAAAATCTTTAAAAGAAAATAAGTTGGGGAAGAGTTAGTAAATATTATGCACAAATACCCTTGGGAAAGATGAATCTACCTTTTCTCTTCCCAACTATGGCTTAATTAGTAAGACTTGTATCAATAAATCATTATTTTATGTGGAAAAAAATAAAAACTGCAATTTTTATTTTTTTCCTCTACTGACGGCAAATGCTAAGTGTCACCAATACACACCAGTCAGATTGAAATGCCAGTTCTTGTACAATCACCAAAATTAAGCAACATCAAGCCTGGTCAGCACCTAGATGGGTGACTGCTTGGGAATACCAAATGCTGTAAGTTTGGCTGTGGAGGTGGTGTAATGGATAACACCTCGAAATTAGAAATCTGAGTACTCGATTCCAATTCTAGTCAGGTTTATTATTTTCACTTACGTGCAAATACCCTTGGGAAATGTATGAATCCACCTGTTCTCCCCACCCAGGTATAGGTTAATTAATAGTTGTAAATCATAATTATCTCCAAAAATCTTAGAATCTAAAAATATTTTCTAGCTTTAAATAACCTGTAAAAGGGTTGATAAGCTTTAAAGAAAAAAAAGAAATCAATCAAGCCAAAAAAAAATGTATTGGTAAGTGGGACAAGCTGGAAAATTTGAAACCATCCTAGTTTAATTGTACTTGTCTATCTCTTCATTAGTTTGCATGACATTAGTTTGCATGACCATTACAACCTGCTAATACCTAAATAATGGACTATTCCATTTTGATTGCATAGAAAAACAAGACCTGTACTATTTGATTTCAGCGTGAAAATGAATGAATGACAAATGTTTAACATCTATTTTAGTGAAATGGAAAAAGTTTCAATTTCAAATCTTTTCATTTGTACCCCCTTACTTCTTAAAATAATGGTCACCATTCATATTTATGATTGTTATTACAATATTTTGTAAAAGTTAAGCTCAAATATTTAACAATGCAAATGGGAACTTCAGATATTTTATTGTTGTAGAACTTGTCATGAACTTATTCAATCATTAATTTAAGAATTAAAATTTATCAGAAAATTCAAATAGAAAAACCATGAAATTTTTACGAGTCTTTCTAGTAAACAGATAAGTGGTAGAACTGAATTGTTATTGATCAATATAAGAAATAATAAAACTTTACTGTCAAAGAAACTTTCACAGATTTCCTCTATTTTTTCCCTCTGTAAGCTTTTATCTCTTTATTTATCTACTAAACAACTGCTACAAAGCAACAATAAGTCACACAGTGTGGACCAGATTCAATAGCAAGTTAGTGAAATTAGCTTATCACTCTACTGAAAGAGCCTGTACTTGTTTCTCATTCCACTGTTAATGAAGCATGTTGATTAGAGAAAACTAAATTAGTCTATTAATGGTTTTTTTTATATATGGATGTACAGGCTTGTAATAGTGGCTTGGAATGCGAAATCTGTCCAGTTCATTGCATTTATTTACATACAAATACCATTGGAAAAGGTATGAAGCCATCACTTCTCACTGCTCAAGTATGGATTAAATAGGACAGACTGGGCTCTTTAACTTTGGTTGGTAACCAGCCTAGAAGGACAACTCTGAATTTAAAACCTTAGGAGGATTCTTTGGGGATTTAGCGCATCAGTTCTCTGTATTTTGTTCTGAAAATTGAGTGTGGTTCAGTACAAGCCTTTTAACATTATACTCAAATCATATATGTGGGTAGTCTGACTGTTCTAGGGGCTGAATTGTTGGACCATCATCTATCAAAGACAATGGTTCATCATGTATATTACACACATTATAGGCTAAAAGTTTGGAGACACCTTCTGGATTTGCAGATTGTGAGATCTATCAGAGATGAAATTTAAATTTTTATTATTGCATTATTCCAAGATTTTAGCATATCAGCAAATGGCTATTAATGTCAACTGAGTGCAAATAGTTATTAATTAAAAAATTAAAAAATTTTTTTTTTTTTTTTTTACAAGAATAGTTTTATTCCTTGTTTCCTGTTTAGGATTGGGTTTCAGATTCCTTTTAAAGTTTGCTTCAGCTCTGTACTCCTAACGCTTGTTCATTCCTATGCTAATATAAATCCACACAGTAGCCTCTACCTTGAGTGGCTCTTGGGTGAACATTATAATAAAAAAAAAATTAACTATATCGAAGCTAGGATGCTAAAACTAACCCATTAGTGTATGTCATCCAATGTTTTAGAGAGGGGATTTCTTAAAATTTTAAATCTGCCAGCCCCAAGATTAGCATGAGCCAACAAGGTAGATTAGTCAAAAAGAGCTAAGATTTTAGGAAACATTATGCAGGAATGAGTTAATTTTGTTATTATTGAACATATTATAAAACTCTTCAGGAAGAGAAAGTCCCTCTGGCTTAAAGTCAGCTAGTAAATTAGTTTTGAAAGGTATGCAACCTTTAATTTTTAGGCAATTCTTCATAATCTGAAGAGTGGGCCCCGAATTTCAGCTGTGTAGTGTAGTGTGTGTGTATATATATATATATATATATATATATATATATATATATATATATATATGCACACACACACACACACATATTATTTTTTTCCTCTGGCCAATCTACAGGAATTCTTTCACTCTTGTAAATCTTTATACTTAGTCTTTATGCATCAATAGTAAATATTGGCTTTGACCAACATTGTCTTTTCTTGATTTCTTTTTTTTTTCTCTCCTCTCACAAGAGAAAAATTAGAGAGGAAGTCATTCAAGATGCTGTCACTCTGGTTGCTATGGCAACATGGTAGATTGATAGTAGCTGTTCCGCAGTCTTGCTAATGGCATCATTTGTCTCCTGATTTGTGGAACTGTCAATAGATGAGGTAGGGGTATTACTTGCATCCACCGAGATAAGCTTCAGCACTGCCTTAGCCTTATGTCCTGATTCTAATCTATTACAAGGGAAGTGTATATACCTTTTCATGGGATCTATATGAATAAATGTCCTGTTCATGGTACTGAAGCATTTCTGTGATGAAATAATTAAGTCTGATGTAAAAACTAGCCATCAGATATAAAGTCTTTTCATTCTGTCTTTATCAGTTTTGTGCCAATGAATATTTGGTCATGTTTTGTGTGTATATAATATATAATCTGTGTTTTGTAAATTGTTAACAGTAGTTATTGAATGTATCCCTGTAAAATATTGTTGTTAAAAATATCTCAGCTAAATATTTAAAATAAGCCACACTTGATACCTTTCAATGGAATTGAGCAGGTCAGAAAAACAAAAACTGTTAAATTCTTATTTATACAAGTTCAGTATTTGTCACTTCACAGATGGCAAGATAATCCAGTTTTAAATCTAAATAGTTTGTCCATTTAAAATAGTACATTTATAAGAAAATATATTCAGTTTAAATACAGAAAGTCATAAAAATGACTTCAAAAGGTTTAGATGCCAGGATCAAAACCTGACTGAGTTGGCACCAGTTAGATTTTTTCCCCTAAGCTATTGTCTCTTGGCAGTGAGGAAGGTGAGTTTTTATGTATGTATTTTGAATAAACACGCCAGTGACTAAGAGTGTTCAGTTCATAGAAGAGCTTTGCATTATCAGCAGTAGCAGTCACTATTTACAAATTCACACATATCTATATGTGTGTGTGTGTGTGTGTGTCTATAATTGGTAACAAGCCATTGGTTTATACCAATGGCTTCCCATACTTCTCCAATTCACTCTCGCGTGGTCATGTGTGATGTCATGAGATACAGTGTGATTTTCGCTTCTAGCATCTTATATGCACGTGTTTATCGTTGCTTAGAAATCAACTATGTTAACAATCACAGATTATAATCACTGTCTTGTCCGTATATTGCTTAATATGTTTTAATTGACATCTTTGATAATGGCTTATGTAAGCCAAAAGCTTAGATTGTATTAAAAAATATGGATCAATATTGTGAATTTCTTTCTTCGTTCAATGATAATGTTATTAAACTTATCAGACGTTACAAAAAGAATTTACATAATATAAATAGACAACACTTGTCTATATTTAATGAAATGTGTATGAATATATATATATATATATATATATATATATAGATATGTATATAATTTTAATATATTTTCTGTTTATGTTATTTTTATAAATACAAGTATTTAAGTAAATGCTCTGTAGCTAAATGGTATAGCACATCAGGTTATATGACAGTTCCGCATAGGATACACATTCGATTCCTATTGGACACATATTTTCTATGAAATTTTTCAGACATACAGGTCAGTAAATGTAGCTAATACTGTCTATTATAAGTGTAAATATTTGTATCTATAAAAATAACATATAAACAGAAAATATTAAAATAATTGTCAAACTTAGTCCATTTCATTTTATATTTTCATTTTCTTGTTTCCAAATTTATTTTATTGCTTAGCCAATGGTAGTGGTTGTCTAAATTGAGTGGGTAGGAAGGGAATGTATTATTCCAATGTTTTTTTTTTTTTTTTTTTTTCAAACTCTGTCAAATTGTGTGTGTGTGTGTGTGTGTATATGTGGGTGTACTTGTGTATACATTAAATGGCACAAGCACATGTAACTCACACACACACATTATACAAGGTGTGGCAGAAATACCTCCCACATAATAATAAGACATTAGTGGTACTGGTGTCTTCATGTAGGTAATATCATACCATTATGTGGGAGATATTTTTGCGGCACGCTGTATATATGCAAGCAGAGTCACATGTAGGCAGTGTATGATAAACAGGATCATCTCTTCTTTTACATGGAAAAGGGATTTTGGTCTGCAGTGTTTGGATAGAATTCAAGAATATGCTAATCCTTCATTAAAAAAACAAAACAAGAAACTTGCTATCTTCTATGTGCCATGTCTCTTCAGGATGTGGTCAATCCTTTGTAGCTCTTGGCAATAATATTTTTTACTACACCCCCCCTCCTCCTCCCTGTTCAGTCATCTATTTACACATGTCTGATGCTATATAAGATTTATTTACATATAAATATTATTATAGTTAGGTAAAAAATACTGTTTGTCTACAGCACCTAGGTAAAAATGTTAGACCACCAGATACATCAACTTCATTTATAAGACTTGAGATTTTTTTTTTTTTTTTTTTTTTTTTTTTTTTTGTGCGGTATGTTTCAGGTGTTTATATGCCATAAAATCTATCATAATGAACATAATTAATTATCCAATAAAGGTTGATGATTTTGAAAATAACTTCAATCTATCTAAAACTGCTACAGTAACTGTTCTCTGGGTGAATGTAGGAAAGCTAAAAAAAAAAATACAAAAGCTTAAAATATAAACGGATGACAATTACTAAAGTATTTCTTAAAGGTTCATGATAATCCCGTTTTTATTACTTAAACTTTATTTTTAGTATTTACCCCATATTTGAATAGACACTTTGTTTATTTAATAAGCAGTATATTTATTTATTTTACTAGCTTGACTGTTTAATAAATAAACGGAGCTTTTTCTCAAATATGAGTATCCACTAAAAATGTAATAAAATCTGTCAGATTAATAATAAAAATCCACCACTTTAGAAATAAGCCCTATAAAAAAAAAAATGAACTCTAGTTTCTAAACTGATATTTAATTTTATCTTCAAAACTAGTGAAGGTACCAACCATTCTTTTGATGAACTATTGGTGTAATATACACAAGAATAGTATATATTTCAAAAACAGTAGCTGATAATTGCAGTGTTAACTTATATAATTATCTCTTGATGAATTGCCAACACTTGATGGATTATTTCAAGTTCCCAGTAAATCATTGGTTCTAAATTGTATCTGAATGAATAGAGCATAATGAAAACAAAACAATTTTCGAATTTTAATATTTTCTTTATTACAAAACATAGTGTCTTGCTGCTGTATTCTTCATTTTTTTTTTCTTTTTCTTTAAATCTAAAGGAAATGTTAAAGGCCTTCAGAGGAAGTATTGTGTTTGTGTAGAAAAATGTTTGTGTTATACACACACATTTTTTTCAGGAATAATTTCTATGGTATTCCCAAGTGGTCACCCATCTAGGTACTGACCAGATTTAGAATTCTGAAGCTGATTTGATACAGATTTTAAAACTCCATTCAAATTAATTTATTTTTGTAATCAATTTGTGTCTACTTACATTATTTACATTATTCGTACTGTTATCCTCATCTTCATTTTCCCATATTCACAATGTTTTGGTCATTGTACACTTTGGCCTTCTTCAGGTGATTGGAATTTTGAATTGAACCCTTTATTTCATCTACGGGGGTAGATTGTTCTAGATTCATGTACCATGCCTCTTCTGGGTGTCTAACTCGAGGACACATGGCCCAGTGGATTAGATCCAGTGACTATACCCAAAGAGTTGTGAGTTCAATACCAGTCCACAGCAGTGGTGAACAAAAAAAACTTGGAGAGTTGCGTTAAAGGGAAATAACTGAGACATCTGGAAGAGGTATGGCACATGGAACTAGAACAATCTACTTCTGTGGACGAAATAAAGGTTTCAGTTTGAAATTCCAATCACCTGAAGAAGTCTGGAACATATAACGGCCGAAACGTTGTGAATATGGCAATGAAGATGGATAAGTGTGAATAATGTTTAAAAAAAAAAAAAAAAAAAAATGAAATTTTAAATTTAGAAATAAATTATTTTTAATGTGCTTTGGGTATATAATCTAGTCAATTTCATTTAGATTCTTTTCCTTTTTATTTCCATCGTCATTGTTATTAAATATCCGACATTGTGATAAGAGTAGATCTGCCAACAATGGAGACACACAAGAACCTGGATGCAAATTTATTGTGGATGAACTAGCGATCAAAGTACTTTCTAAACATTTTCGTATATTTTAATTTAAATTACTAGTTAGAATTTTCTTTTTCGCTGTAGGCCTGGAATTTTCATTCTCATTATTTCTTAAACTATTTTAAACAATCATTATCACTCTGTGTGTGTGTTTTTTATATATATATATTTATTTTCAATATGTCTTATAAAAATATACATTTTCTAATTTTATTAGACTTTCTCAATTCAATTGTTCTAATTGGGTAATTTTTTTTTTTGTTTTCCTATTTTATACAATTTATATCATTTTTTAAGTGGCAGCTGTTATAAATCTTCTCAAACAGATTGATACAAACCATTAAAAAAAAAGTGTTAACATATTTTCTTTCTTTTATTTCGGTCAGAATTGTCAGTTTTCAGATTTAATGAGCATTTTTAAATTTTTTATTTTTAATGAGCTTTCGCTCAAGTGAATGAAAACCAAGTAACTACTTGAAGTAAACAGATCTAAAATAAATTTTCTTTTTACTTTTTATCAGTTTTTATCAGTTGTTATCCATTGTATCCCTTGCTTCTTTGTCTGTTTCTTTTTATGGCATTAGTAAAGTAGGTTGTCTAATATGGTCATTACATTTTTTTTTTTTTTTTTTTTACTCTGTAATGAAAAATTCTTCTACAATATCATTGGTATTGTATGATGTTGGCTTTGGTTATTGACTGTTCTGAATAAATATAACGTAAATGATTCTGCTATCCACTGTAGTTGAACAGTTGGACCAAACAAAAGAAAGCCTCAGTTTTAGAAGACTGTTCCTTGCTCTAGAACAGGGTTCAGCAACCCCTGGTCCCTGGGCCACATCTGGCTTGCAAAGGATTTTTTGTCTGCCCTGCCAACTTTTATTGTAGTAAGGAATTTGCATTTTTTTTGTGATAGTCTTGTATTGTTATTCCTACAGTAAAATAAGGAACCTTGTTTAAATAATATAACATTAACTTTGTTGTTTTTCTTTAAAACTCCAGATCAAGGCAGCCTTCTGGATGGAACGGTCTGAGGTTGAAACAATTTATTATAGTTTATTTGCTATCATGGCCCATCCTCTCTAAAAGGTTGCCAACCCTTGCCCTAGAAGGACTTCTTTGGACTAAAATAATATTTTTATTGATGGAATTATATACATGTAGGTGGGGAGGGAGAGATATAAATGCTGGTATCTGTTATTATGATGTAATTGCTGGGCGGGGGGGCATTAATTTTTTTTTTTTTTTTTTTTTTGTGTGTCGGACATGTCTAGACATGGCCTAGCTGATCTCCTTCAGTTTCTCTATGTTTTTGATTTTGTTTTTATCATCTTTGTTTTTAACTATGCCACATTGTGACAACAGAAGATCTGCCAAGAGAAGTGAAATATAAGAACCTGGATGCAAAATTTAGCAATCAGTGCACTTTCTATACATTTTCACCTTCAGTAAATTGCTTTCTCTTTGGATTGAAGTAACATTTCTTAAAATCGAAATTATGGTTACTCATTATGCATTGAGTGGGTTGTTTTGTAAAAGATCTCCTTTGTATCTGTATAATCTTTTAAGTTCCTCAAGATCTCTCTTATGCGTTCTTTGTGGCATCATTACAAGCTATAGAGTAAATTCCTGTTTTAGGTTGTTTTAAGTCTTATTAGAAGTAGTTGTAATAAATTTTATCTTAAGTTTAAATATATTCTTTTCAAATGTATTTGTGATAGAGTTGGTAGGTAGTGTAATGTATCTTGTTTCATTAAGTTCATATCATTCATTCTTTTATTTTTTATTTTTTTTTTTTTATTTATTTATTTTTTTTTTTTTTAAATATTTCATGAGCTTTCTGTTTTGCATTACATATGAAATAATTATGGTATTGGAGAAGCTTAAGACTATTTTCATTGCATTTCTATTCATCACAAATATTGAGATCTACAGATTCTAAATGCTTTTAAATAGAATCTGATAATTATTCCAGATTTTATTTTATGGTAAAAATAAAAATTTACAAGATCATTTTTATTAGTAGATTTACAATAGATACTTAGTTTGAGGTCATTATCAGTATGGTTTAACATGACATCGAAGAAAGGTAATGTGTTGTTTATTTCTGTTTTTTAAGTAATGTTGTTTTACAGGGATATATTAATAAAGTATCATCAACATATTGGAAATATGTTGATTGTTTAGGAAAAATATTTTGAAAAGGGACCAAATTCAAGAAACTCTATGAACAGGAAGGCTAAAACTTCACTAAGCAGCAATCCCATCTGTAATCAGAATTTTTGCTTGTTAAAAGTGAAATAACATTGGTTTGTGATGATGTTGGCAATTTTTTATAATTTTAATCTATTGGTAGGGAGAGGTTTATTTTTGATTATACTGGATGTTCTTGTTTTTTTTTTTTTTTTTTTTTGTTTTTTTTTTTTAAATCTAAACATTTACTAACAGGAAAATTGCTATAAAGAGATTTGATGTCTAAACTAACCATGAGTTTATCTGTCATTTATTCCCTTTAGTTTTTCAATTAGGTTGCCAGAATTTTTTATATTTGGAGGGTCTGGTTGTCTGAAGAGTGGTGTTAAAAAGCAGGCATTCTGATACAACTCATCATATCAGAAATTGGTAATGCTCTCCATGGACTTGGGAAAATCATAAAAAATTTTGACATCACTCCTATCATCTATTTTAATTTTTTTATTTTATTTTATTTTTTTAAGCAATTTCTGTTTTTGTGATGTTCATAACAGGCTCTGCTTTCTGGTTGCCTTGGACAATATCAAAGGAAAGTCATTGGTGTGGAAAAGCCTCGCAGGTGTTGAAGCTGACATTATGATGCAATGTCGGATTTTGCAAATAAATTGAAATTTTTTTTTTTTTTTTTTTTTTTCATTCAACTGAAGCAAGATAAAACAAAGCATCCCTTTCTCAGGTATTGGCTCTAAAGTTCAAATTTTTTAAAGTTGACAATTGCCACATTGCTAAAAGGTTTCAAGTTAATGGAATGGGCCATCATCAGCCTTTCTACACATTAATCAATGGAAAACTTGTAGTTTATCATTAAGAGATTTATAGGAGAATGGAAAACAGTATTCAAACAAAGAATATCTTTGGGAAGCAATAAAAACTGCTTCAAGTAATGTTCTATATATAATCATTTCATCCTAAGGAAGGCAATAATGCCACTAAGATGCAAGTAGTTACTGAGAGTGAAAGAAAATAAGAAGAGGAGGAGAAAGGACAATAAAATAACAAGATTCAGGAAAACAAAAGATGGCACTTGATGCTGGATTTAAATTTTTGAAGATTTTAGCAGGGAAGTAAGAAACCAGAAGAATTCCACGGTCAAGAAGTGTGAAGGGGGAAAAAGACTATTAGAATAGAACTTTAAGATTACATCTAGCTATTTCAACAGTAAAACGTTGAGACCCAGTTGCCAATCTAGCAGTATGCTTAAATTCATGTTGTGGAAGTACCAAGGAGGAAAGCTCAGTGGAACAATTACCTTAAAAATATTTATAGAAAAAGCACAGGGAACCCACATCACAGTAGTGGAAAAGTGACTGAAGTTGAGATGTCAGGACAGAAAATATTACAGGCTTTTTATTTGGATTTTTCCGATAATCTCAAGATATATAGTAGGAGCACCAGACTAGATGTGGCAGCAATATTCAATGTATGTATGGATGGTAGATCCATAAACATGCAAGATGGAACCAACTTTCCTAGCAGCATACCTAGCAATTGATTCAATATAAACATTCTATTTTATGTCAGTTGAAGTCATGAGACCAAGACAAATCTGTTATCAACATGGTGTCATCTGTGAAACACATAATGTTAAAGTTACATCTCCTAATAATAAATCCTTGTAGGTCTTCTAGTCTTGTTAGAACATTCATAACTAAATCTGGTAAGAATATCCTGGAGATAATATCAACATAAAAAATAAAATATTAGCTTGAAATTAGGAATTGTTAAGATTTTAATGAAAAGGTTTTTAAAAATTTCTTGAGTTTTATGAATTTGGGAAGTACTTTCAGAAGACATGAAATTTAATTAAAATTGGTCTATGAATACATTAGTATTGATTTATATATTGGAGTTGTTTTTTTTTTTGTTTTTTTTTTTATCAAATTTCCAAGGTAACAATTTTGCTAAGATGCAAGGGGTTACTGGGAGTGAAAGAGAATGAAAAGATTTTAGAAAGAATTGGGACAAACCCATGCTCCTGTTCAAAAGGCCAGTAAGGTGTGTTCACCAGAACCTATTTACTCCTTTCAAGGCAAATGAAAAATAATTAAATAAAATTTCAAATGGAGATGTTGAAAGTATAGAGTTGAAGTAAACTTTAGAAGGAAACAGAAATGAATCTTAAACCTTTTACTCCTGTTCAAAAGAACATGGAGGAATGTGAACCGGGCGATAGATGAAGCTATCTATTCTTACTTGATGCCTGAAGATGTTTTACTAATATATCTAGAATGCTGACTGAAAAAGAAAAGTGAGAATATTCTGTGTGTGCATGTGCCTTGTCCCATTAGGATGTGTGCAGTTATGGCTCTCTACAACTTCCTGTCTTTTTTTTTTTTTTGCTTTAAACAATTACTACTTTTACAATATCTCGGTTTTTGTGGTACATTTTCCTTCATCCAATTTCTTGAATTAGTCAACTAGGTGTCTTGCTGTTTTCCTGTTTCTCTTGTCATTGATATCTCCTATGAGTATTAAATTCTCCAAACCTTTTTTCCTCATTCACAAAATTTCAACTATCTTTTTCTAACTGTTAGTGACAGTTTCTAGTCTCTTTCTATAAAACACATATATAGGCACTACATTTATTTGATTTTTTTTTTTTTTTTTTTTTTTTACTCACTCTCTCCAGCCTTGAAGTGGGTTTTCATTTTTTTTGTTTTTTGCTCTTTATTTTATTCAGTAAATAACCATGTCTCAGGTTGCTTAAATTGTTTTTTTTAATGAGGAAGGTATTCAAATAATGTCTTTATTTTCCTCCCATTACATTTCATTGCATTCTTTTTTTATTATTATTTTTTGTTCTTTAGCAGTTTTTTCTTTGTGTCTACATTTTGATGTGGTGACAAGTAAGGCAATTGCTGAAGTCAGCAATCATATTGTTGCTGCTATTTTAGTTTTAATAGATCAAATAAAAATAACTGCAAGAAAAAAAAAAATCTACTTGATTATTGACGGCCAAGTAGTGTGTATGTGTGCACACACACACACACACACACACACACACACACACACATGTAAAAAAAAAAATTCAGATATAACAATAATATATCTGTAAAAGGACAATATTAATAAAGACAAAAGGAAAACTTAGCAAACATGTTTGATTGATCTGATTGACTTTATCAAGTCAAATGTAAGGATTTTATTTTCTAATAAGCATTTATAAACAAAAGTAAAAATGTCAAAATATAAATCTATCCTTGGCATTTTCTTCAAATATCTCCATTCCTGAAAGAATTACTTCTATACCAAGTCAACATACATAACTATAAAATTTATCAATTTTGACTTCTTCGGTAGTTTGCTGTTGCCTATTGCATCTACTCTTCCCTGCCTATTGTGATGAAGGCCCAATCAACCATCTGCAGCACCTAGCTTAAATGCCAGCTTTTAAGCTAGTGTGTGTGTGTATATATATATATATATATAAAAAATCTCAAACAAATTAAACTCACCACTCAACTGTGAAAAATTCAAAACCTTTAACATGAGCATCACCAATGATACAAAAAATAAATAAATTCAGCAAATTAGTATTATCTATGAATTCACTTGCCTATTTCTTGAATGTCTCTAAATAATGGCATTTCAAACAACACCTGTATTGGTTACATAACTACTGCATTATCATACTGATTAACTTACCATTTATGATAATAGTTGAGCTAAATTGCCTATTGCCATTCAACAAAACAAGAAATACAAAAATACAATATCATATAAACTGTAAAAAAAAAAAAAAAAAAAAAATACAAATAATAGAAACATTAAAAATAAAAAGAAACATCCTAACCTCATTAAAACTTCGTAAAATTTAGGAACAAACCTTTTAAATATATTTGATTATTAAAAAGAAATATGAACAATTCACATGTGAAGACAAGATAGGTTGAAAAAAATCTGTATAAACTTGATAAGCTGTAACAAAAAAACAAAAAAACTTTAAGACTTGGGGGGAAAAAACCCCATGTGAATGTTAATATAGATTTAGATTTTCCATAGGATATTTGGAAAGCATGCTTTGGCATGTCAGGATTGGTTTCAACCAAGACAATTTTTACCTCTGTGTGTGTGTGTGTGTGTGTGCAGGTATATGTACGAGAGAGAAAACCAAACATAAACCTATATAAAATAAAGCACTGGGATAATTTTCTTTTGTATGTTCATTTTGAAAAAAATCAATTCTCACTAAAAAAAAATAAAAAAATTAATCTCTTTAAACAACCTTAATGCTGATTTTGCATGCTATACAAATTATGTAAATCTGCTTTATAGTTTCTCAACTAATCCATAAAGATACAAATCAAACATTATGAATTCTCTTTCATTTGTTATTATCCGATTGGTTCCATCATCTTGTGCTGTTTATTTCTGTTTCTAGTTATAGTTTGCCAGTTTTTGTCAATATTCCTTATCATTTGATTCCACTTCAATAAAGGCCTTTCTCTTTCTGTTTCTCTGGTTTCTTGGATGCCAATCTGCTACTTGTGATGTCCAGCTGTTGTCTAATATAATAACATTATGGATTATGTGCATAATTAGTGGACAGTCCCCCCTCTGTAATTATTGGAATTACTTTAAATGAAATATTTTTTTAAAATCTTGTTATAAAGTTGTGATAAGTCAATTTGGTGTTTTTTACAATTGAATTGACTGTCTACATCTTTTGGGATTATTATTTCCTCTTTTCTTTATGGTGTTTAACTTGTTAAATACAACATGTTTGCAGACTTTTGTTTGGTTTTATTACTTGAGTTTCTGAATCTATGCAATAAAATACTGTCAGTTGAAAGCGAGATGAGATTTTTGGCCTGTTTCTTTTAAGAAACATAATCACTGAAATATTACTTGGCATTTAAAGAAAAAAAAAAAAAATGTATAGATCACTTTTGATAAGATTGAAGAAAATAACATGGACAGATTATTGATTGAGATGTCATGTTAAATTTGATGATGCTAGAAAAATTGTGCACAATTATTTTTTTCTTTCTTTCCTCTAAAAAAAATAAAGGTGTTACACCAGATATTATCTTTTTCTTCTCCCTCATGTCAAATTTCTTCAAAATATGTTGTCTGGTTACTGATGATAAATTTGTGAATTTTTATTAGTTAATGTATTTTTTTACTCCTTTTTCTTATGGAGTATTTTGTGAATGAATATAATTTTACATTATTATTTTTTACCTCTCTCTCTACCTCTATATCTACCTCTCTATTATCTACTTCCTTCCATATCTACCTCTTTATTATCTACTTCCTTCCATATCTACCTCTTTATTATCTACTTCCTTCCATATCTACCTCTCTATTATCTACTTCCTTCCATATCTACCTCTCTATTATCTACTTCTATATTTATATAAACAATTGTGTGTGTGCATGCATCAATGTGAAATCTGTTCCTAAATGTTGGTGGTCTGGCGTTCATTAAGTCATAGTATATTTTTTTTGTTCCTTTGTAATGCACCAAGGAGAACACACACAGTTACTAATGATGTCAGGTGGTCATGAAATATCTTTGTCTATTTATTAATATTACTTTTAATATTACTTGCTTAAGGGAAGGAAAAAAGAAGTTTCTAATTGTTCTGTGCAAATGAGAGGAAAAACAAGCCTGCATATCCTGAGAAGCCAGAAATATCAGGCCACTGGTATTAGCCATCGTAATGACAAATTGGATGCATCGGATAGTGCATGTCATTTACAGGAAATTCCTTGTAAAGCTTCTTTGCACATTCCCTTCATTATCATGTTAGTTGCTGAGAGTAAAAATTAACATCATATTCAATTTCATCTTGTTTTTTTTCTTTCTGATCTCTTTTTTTTACTCTCTGGCTTTATTTGTATTTTTTAGTATTGATTAAATTAGCTGTATTTTTCTTCATTTTTACTCTCAGTGTTAGAGATGAGACCTGAAGTTACAAAATAAAACTGTTACAGTGTAGTATTTTATTTGGATTGTAGCCCACTGGCATACCTTTGTACTGATTTTTCCAAACTTTCATCCTTCACCCATTAAAGTATGGCAGTAGTTTTCAACAATTGCAGTTGAGCCAGAGAACTGTAAAGATGAAAATTCTCATCATCTGGTTTAACCATGTCTTTTTTTTTATTCCTGCTATTTAAAGAGTTTGTGAATTTTACAAGTATGCTGCTGCTCAAAATAGTCATATTGAATACTTTTTTTTTTTCTTTTTTTATATGACTCTAACATGGGAGCATTTGTATTGAAAGCTTTGATCAGTTTTTATTTATTTTTTTTTTTTAGTTTTCTGCTCTAGCATTTACAAACATGACTGTATTAACTAAAGTCAAATAGAGACCTGGATTTGAGAAAGATATTTCTGTCTGCTTATTAATAAAATTAAGTTTCAGGTGGTTGTTAAAATGAGAATTGTAATGTGAATAAATGTGTTGGTAATGTAATGGCTATTGGCATGGGAAGTAAGATAGGCAGGTTCAGTTAAAATTCCGACCTTGTCTGTTGCATTTATTTCTGCACAAATGCCCTTAGGAAAGGTATGAATTTGTCTCTTCTCTCTACAGTCGGTTAAATAGTAGAGCAGACTAAGATTTCTAGCCTTGGTTAGCAACCAAACTAGGTAAAAGAATATTCTTAATTTAAATCTCTAGAGAACAGGAAACTGCTCCACTATCCTTCCCCCCCAAATAGTCATAATGCAGAAATGGAGTTTGTGGAGAGCCATGATTGCCTATGTTTTGAAGAGACCTGGTATTAAAAAGGGAAGTTCTATGAATAAACACAATACAGCCTTGAGAATATTAATTTCCAATTGTAAAATTTCATTCATTCTATGAGTGAGTTCATATCCCCCCCCCCCCCGATATAATTCAATCCATATCTCAAAAGGATTCAATATATATTTACTTCATTTTCAGCAGTTAACTACTGTGAAAAGTATGGGTGCATGGCTGAGGGGTTAGAATTTTGCTTTCTGACCATGAGACTCTGGTTTGAATCTCATTGTGGTCAATTTATCAGGAAGGTGACCTCTTGATGTTATCAGCCTGATGAGGTGATCCCAGTGCAAGGCACCTTTTGGAAAATGCTTGAAAACCATACTACAGTTTGGCCCAAGCCTTGTGAATCAAATTAGGTAGACTGAACTATTTGGGTGCCATTGATGGTTGTGCTAGCATGAAGTCACAAGTCACTGTGACTGAGGGTTTGAATGTTCTGGCTTTGTTTGAACTGTTGATCATGTCAGATAATACACTCTTTCCAAGAAACTGTAACTATGGTTCATTCAGCATAGTTGCAGTATAAACCACAGATGGGCTCTGTGGATGTTGAACAAATACAAATGTGCCTGAGCAGTTATCTGCAACAGGGGTTGCCTAGCTTCCTTAGTGGACAGGTATACTTGGATACAAGCAGTCAGCCACAATTTCACTGTAAAAAGTATAGTGGGCAGGTGTATGTATCTTTCAATAAAATGTCTTGTTGATGCATTGCTTATTTCCAAGACTTGCAGCCAGTAATTTTCTTTAAACCTCCCAAATACTGGCCATTAAGGAAAAAATAGAGTGAAGGCAACTTGTTTGTAGGTGTTGTTTCAGCTGCTGTCAGCTTTTGGCTTGAACCCCTCCCCATCACTTTGTATTCCATGGATACTATCCTTTCTTTCATTTCTCCCCATTCACTTTTCATCCTTGCTTAGATTATTGCTGTTTAACTTCTAAAGATGATGTTGGTGAATAATTTACACTATTATCTAAGGCCGAAAGTATGGGGCACCTAGTGAGGATCGAACTCACTACTCAGTTGTAATTGTTCTAGCGAGACAAGCTTGCTATTCTTGGTGTCAAAGAATTTTCTTGAATTGAACAAACAAAAAATGAAGTTGACTTTATTTTTTCTCAAAATTTGGATCATCAAAGTGAAAAATAGTTTTGAAAACTGAGGAAAATTGCCTTTGCTCAAGGGCCTGTGTCACTTATGTTGAGATCTTAACATTTTACTTAAAAATTTCTTCTTGGCTAGTAATTGTTGCAGAGAAAATGTTTCTGCAACAAGCACTTTGAGAGAAAGGAAATAGTTCACATTACTGAATAAATTACTATTTATTTCTCTGTTTTTATAGATTTATAGTTTTTACATATATAAGTAGCTGGCAATAATTTAAATAAAATATGCATAGGTATTAAGTTGTAATAGATGAATGTGTATAAGACAAACATAAAAAATCAGAAAACGGCTTTTTATATATATATATAATTATTTATTTAAAAATTATAACATAAATATGTTATAAAATCACTACAAAAATAGCCATGTTGTTTCAACACCTATGGTGTCTTATCAAGTGATGATGTTGAATGTAAAATAAATAGATTTATTTTACATTCAACATCATCACTTGATAAGACACTGTAGGTGTTGAAACAAAATGGCTATTTTTGTAGTGATTTTATAACATTTGTTATAATTTTTAAATAAATAATTATATCTGCTCTACTCTGTATAGAGCACTCTTTTAAGAATAGTAATTGTTGGTTATTGGAATTCATTCTGTATACACCAATCATATATATATATATTTATATATATATATATATATATATAAATATATATAATATACACACACACACAGTCATCCATAGGCTGTTTCACTGTATCACAGCTCATCGGTGTGGCTAGACATCCGACTGATTTGGCAACAGTTGAAGATTTTCCCCCAAGGCATCGGCGCACGGTTGAAAGACAGGTGAATTTTTGCATACTTACTCTGTTATGAAAATGGGTGCATGACCAAATGGTAAACCTTCGCTTTATGACCAGGGGACGTAAGTCGAATCTCACCATAATTGATTTGTCAAGAAGGTGAGTAACTTCTCACAGCATGTGCCACTTTTGGAAACTGCCTGAAAATGACATCAGGGTTGACCCAAACCTTGTGATTGAAATTGGGTATACGAAACTCTGTCGATGGTTGTGCTGTCACAAGTCATTGTGACTGAGGGTCTGTGCATACAGGCATTGTTCAAAGTGCACATCATAACAAATTGTGCGCTCTCCCAGAAACAGTAGCTAATGTCTGCTTCATCATATTTGAAGTAAAACTACAGTTGGGCTCTGTGGGTTTTGAACAAACACAAATGTGCCTGAGCACATGTCTGTGATTGGCAGACATGTGTAACCGGTCATTATATAAGAAAAAAATCAAGTGATTGCATTCAGGTAAAAGTTGCTAGTCAAATAAATTTTTCCAGGGGTAATATTATGTCTTGGTTGCATATCAATAGCCAAAATAAATTTTAAAACTTTCAAATTAATTTTCTTTTCTGATGTGTTTACAACTTACAATACTTACAATATAAGTATTGTGTGAAATAATGGCCTGTTCTTTTGTTTCTGATTGTTTTTATGACTGAAGTATCTGCTTCTAAGACAGCACCTGTGTTTCTCACATATTGAAGTATTGATAGTCAAAGGTAGCCCTTCTCTCCCCAAGGTTATGTCAAAGCCTTCAGCTGTCTCAGATTTTTGTTGTTTCATTCCAGTCAATACTTATAGACAATAATCAGAAAAATTTATTTCTAAATATTTCTGGCTAATATTGTCTTTCTATCTGACTGCTTGCAGATATCTTTTTCAGTTCATACCACAGACATTTCTTTCTATGTTAAAGTAGCATTACATTTACTGTGTGTGCACACATATTCGCATATATATATATATATATATATATATATATATATATAAAATCTTAAAAAGAAGAGAAGCCACAAACGTTTTTGATTGTAATGTGGACTTTTTTAAAAATATATATATATTATGCTTTATTTTCCATAATTTTGCAACAAATGTTTCGGGTCTCGTAACCTTCTTCAGGCAAAGAGTGGATATTTTCACTCTCATTTTCATTATCTTTTTTGTGTGGTAGTGACACAAATATCTTTCTTGAACTGGTGTCATTACCACACAAAAATGAGAAATTTTTTTTGTTTAAAACTTAATTTTCCATTCCTGGTACTCATGATAAAAAATATGAATATTTATTGATTTTAAACTATCAGTAAAACTAAAATCTATAGATCATAATAACACCTAAGTATGATGTAAATTTATTTTACTCGTGTGAGGAAAAAACCCCGAAATGTGCAAGTTTCTACTCAGTTTCCGAACTTTCCATAAAGTCTGCTAAAGTCTAGTTCAGTTCAAAATAAATTTTTATTTTCAATTTCTTTTTAAACATTGTTAATTCATCCATTTAATATTATAAATTATTAATTTAATAATTATAATCAAAATTATGTAATATAAACACAAAATGAATTCACGTTGTTGTTCTGCTGGCCTCTCTTTTCAGATAATTATTTTTTTTTTTTTTTTTTAATTTATAAAAAGAAAGTGTTTTTGGCATTTCAAAACCTAGAAAAAATTTAGAATCTTATATAAATTTTATTTAAGAAATTCAAATTTTCATTTATTATTAAGTAGAAATTAAAAATAAAATTCCATGTAAGGAATATCAGCATTTAATCCAAAGGATCATATAAGGGTGGTGGTAGGCATTTACGTTTCCTTTAGTGGGAATTACATAAAATAGGGAGTTAGTTTTTATTTATCTTGCATATTGCATTAAAAAATATAAAAAGTGATAATAATGTTTTTCAGTGGTAGAATTCAAATAAAAATGAATTTCTCAACATGCCACTTTTAGTCAGGAAATATCTATCAGCACCTCCCTCTTCTGTTGAAAGTGAATGGTTATTTAGCATTGGAGGTAACATTTACTTACTAAAAAGAAACTGGCTGAAAGGGGAAACAGGAGCGATGATAATGTTCTTAGATTATAATTTAAGAATTTTAGGACTGAAATACGAGTAGCTAGGAATTTAATGTGATTCACTTAAAGAAATTATTCTCTTTATTGTTTAAACTATTACCCAACTTTTAAAATAAAAAGAATATCTAACTTATTTCATAAGATTTTGTATTCATTTTTCTACTTAATGTTTTATTGATACATATTATGTTTCCCAAACCAACTGTACAGCCTGAAAATAATGGATTTTAATCATTGTATGTATTGGAATTGGAAATTTAGAACAGTATTGGGAATTGTATTGGAATCGGTAAAAATATTGATATTGTCCCATCACTAATATATATAATATGCACATACACACTATAGGTTAAAATTTGAGGTTATCATTTAGATTTAATAATTAGTGTCATACCTTCATACTAAGTTCAGATGTTGAAACTATTTAATCCATTAGTTATGTAAGGCATTTGATAAATTATGCCACAAAGATCTGTTAGCAACCTGGACATATTTGGGAAGGACATCAGAATAATCAAGACCCTATATTGGCAACAAACCAACTACAAATGGATAAAAAATGAGTTCAGCAGATATATGAAAATAGAAAGTGTTATAAGACAAGGATGTGTCTTCTCAGCAGACTTAATCAACCTTTACAGTGAGGCAGTTTTGAGAGAATTAGATGTCCTACCAGGATTCAGTATTGGCGGCCACAATCTTAGCATGAAATATGCAGAAAACATAGTGTTAATAGTAGACATAGAAAAAAAAACAAACTACAAAAGCTTCTATAGGTAATGGAGGAAAGAGAGAAGAAAGGACTAAACATAAAATGCAAGAAGAGAAAATGCATGGTTATTAGCAAAAGGATGAATCCAAAATGTAAATTACAAATTGCAGATACCAAAATGAACCAAGTACAAAAATCTAAATCTCTTGGAAGTGTTCTAGCAGAAGATGGAAGATGCAACAGTGAAATCTGAAAATGCATTCCAAAAGCTAAGCAGCAGAAAGTCTTCATTAGAAACAACAATAAAAAAAAAAAAATAGTACTGAACTTTGACATGATATGTCCTACTGTATGGTAATAAATGTTGGACAATTTCCTCAAAGCTCAAAAAGAGACTTGAAGCAACAGAAATGTGGTTCTACAGAAAGATACTGAGGATAACATGGACTGAACATGTGAGCAACAACAAGATTTTAGAGAAAACAGAAACAAAAAGGCAATTTATATGTAACAACGAGAAGAGACAGTTGAAATTTCTGGAGCACAAAATGAGAAAGGAGGGCTTGTGGGCAAGAGGGACAGAGGAAAACAGCACATAACATACTTGATGAGCTTGAGAAAATGGACTGTGTAACAGGGTTTAGAAATAAAGAAGGCAGAATTTATTTAGAGCTACAAGGGACAGGAAATTGTGAAGAGCCATGATTGACTATGCTGTGAGAAGATATGGCACAAAAAAAGTGCATGGCATCCAAGTTTCTAGAGAGAGGGTTACCAAAGATGTGAAATCCTCCAGTCTAAGATTACTCTTGGCAAGCAAAGTAGATTAGACAAAGAGAGCTAAAACTTTGAGGAAATATTCTACAGTAATGGGTTAATTCTATTATTATTGAGGAAACACTTCAGAAATAGAAATTCCCACTGGCCTTAAATGAGCTTGTAAATTAGTTTTGAAAAAGGTATATAACCTTCAATTTTTTTTGCAATTCTTTGAAATACAGTGAGTGGCCAAAAAATTTTAGCCTATAGCATATATATATATATATATATATATACACACACTATTTTAATGAGCAACCTGTTTATAAGAAACTGTACTCAAATTTAACTAGATCTTAAGCAATTCCACAACTGATGTCGATATCATTTAAGCAACTCAAAAAGCTAAAATTAAGCAAAATGTTACTAAATACCGTTTATACTCTTTCAAGAATTATACTAATTCAATAAGTTTAAATATATTGAAATGTGTTTATTTATATTAGATGCAAGCCTAAAAAATTTAAGCGACTTAAATACTGACCAATATCTGAAGAAATATATAGGTCTGTCTCAGATGCTGAAACCTATTCCTATATCATGGGTACATGAAGTGGCCTGATTGTCTTTAATCACCTGCTAGGTCTACTGCTAGGAAAATTGGTTCGCTGTTATGCCAGACAATTTTTCTCATCAGAATCCCTTCTTTCACATTTATAAATCATCTGTGCATTGAATTCTGCTGCCATATCTAGAGTTAATTGACAAAATTCAAAGAAGGGTCTGTAATGTAATTGATCTTGGTTTGGTATTTCAACTTCAGTCACTTTCTCACAGATGTGATGTTGGTGCCCTCTGTCTTTTCATCAAATATTTTCATGGCAATTGTTCCGATTAACTATTCTCCTTAGTGCTACCTAGATTAGCAACTAGATCTCCCTGTTCTACTATTGAACTAGCTAGATGCAACCATGTTCTATTTTAATATTTCCTTTTCTTGCACTTCTCACTTGTGGAACTCACTCCCGATTTCTTGCGTCCTTGCTACCTACAATCTTAAAAAATTTAAATGCAGCAAGCCAATCAACATCTATCTTCCAGAACCCAGTTCTTTCTCCTCACTAAAGTCTTCTATTTAACTCTCTGTAACCCCTTGCCTCCTAGTGGCATTATTGCCTTATTTGGTGTGAATTGATTTAAAAAAAAACAAAAAACAGTAGTATTTTAGCAGGCAGGCATTCACCTTTCTTGGGGTAAATTGATAAAAAAAAAAAAAAAAAAAAAAAGAAAGAAAATAGATCTCAAAAAAAGAAATTATTTTAGTCGGCATATATGCTCATGAAATCCATGTTTCTCAATTGAAGTAAATAACTTCCTGTAAGATTGATTCTTAGCCAAACTTAGCTTATGAAATTTGTCATCATTATCAGAAGAGCCACTTGCTTATTCCCAAAACAGCTATCCTGGCAAAGTAACTGAGAGGACATTTTTGCATGTTGAGACTAGACTTACCAGGGATTCAATTGAAAGAATATTCATGTCTTTTATGATAGCAGATTAAGAATTTAAGACTGGAGAGAATACAAGATGCAAGGAATGTAAATTTTGTGACCTCTTGCATTTCACTAATGACTCTTTGAGTTTTCTTCTTGAATAACGTCTCGTTCCATTTTGCATTATCTCTGTTTCCCCTTTAGCAATAGTTTGTCTTTGTAATTTAGCAGGAGAATTGCTTTATGTTTAGATGGCCTAAGGGAAAGCTTTCTCTTGTTTTAAATTCATTTGGGTTTTTAATTCTCATTCCTTTTTAGAATGGTTTTTGTTGGTTCACTTTGGAAATAACTTATGTGAATTTGGAAATGAATTGTGGGTTTTGACAATAAGTGTTTTTACTTTGTCCACCTACTCTCACAATCTTGCATCTTTCACCATCCCATTTGTCATTTACTCATTTGCTTAAGGCTTTCCGTTTTTTTTTTTTTTTTTTTTTTTTCTTTAAAAACCCATTTCCTTCCTTGATTACATGAAATGAATAATGTTAAGTCTAAACCCATATCCTCTGGCTGTTGGTTTAGCATGACACCCATCATTTTTTTTTTTTTTTTTTCGGGGGGGTTTTCTTCATATATTGTGACCATATTGTTTAAAGTATGTATTTTCTTGATTTCAGATGAAAACTTGGAATCAGTGAAACTTTCATTTTCAGAAATAGTTTATAATTATGGTTTGGTTAAATAACAAGATAGACTAGGTTCTTTAGCCTTGGATAGTAACCAGTCTAAGAGAATTGAATCTTAATTTCAACTGTGGAGAAGGTGTTGGTTTCAATTCCTACTGGAATGACTGCAAAACACTTTCTCCCTCCCCAATTCCTAGGAAGAAGCACACAGATGCATGCTAGAATTTCTTCCTATCTAATAAAATAGGCCAGTCCTTAGTTTCATCTGACTCAGTCCCAGTCTTCTTGAAGTCAGAATGCTACATTTGCTGATCCAAATTTGCTCTAATGTGTCAACTCCAATTCTTACTTTGAACTTTTTGCTATATTATTATTGCTTTGCCTTATTACTGTAATTTGCCTTGCATATATTGTTTCCTTGCTTTATATTATTTTTCTCCTGTTCTTTTAATTTCTTTTTTTTGTTATTGCTTATTGCAAACTTTGTCAATTCTTTTTGTTGGATAGTGCTGTCATTTATTTTACATTTAACTCTGGCCATTCACTCTACAGAAGGCAATGGGAAACCACTCCTCAATCATTCTCAAGAATGCATGACAATTCACAGATGACAAAGAGGAATAGTGAATTATGATTGCCTACATCCTAAAAAAAACAAATATTGTGAGATGGAGGAGTCAGTTTAAACTAATGCCAGGAAGATATGTGTTCTATACTCAAGCTTTTATATCGTGTGACTATTATGGATTGTTTTGGTTTTCTTTCATGGTAAACTTGTTAACAAAGTTCACCAACCCAGTCATAGTGATATAACTTCACATAGTTCAGATACACATCATACTTATTCATAGTCTGTATAAGATTAACCAAATTAACATAGTTACCAAAAAACAATGTCAGTTCATGTTGTCAATGTGTATTAACCTCTTTCATTGTAGTTTGTAAATAACTTTTAAATGTTTTTGACTTTTCGTCTATATAATGGTGAAGACAGAGGTAAAAAGAAAAAAATTAGATAAATCACGAGCAAAAAATATTGATACCAAATGTATGAGATTAAATTTAGTGTAAATCATCATGTGTGATTAGCATGATAGTGGCTTTGGGCAAATCTGTAAAATATTTGCTGGTTTTTTATTATTATTTGGCTATCTTAGAATTAGTTTGGTGAGATCTGCAGAATGTAATTATCTGGGCTAGAAGCCAAGAGACACAGTTTTGGAAATCGGTGATGTGTATTCAACATATTAAAAAAAAAAAAAAAGAAAAAAAAAAAAGAAGAGCTAGAGTTGGCTTTTAGATCCCATAAAAATAAATCTGTTATGGAAATATTGTCATAGGGAATCATATGTTTTGATGAGAGAAAAATGATGGTGCCAATATCCCTAATTTATGTCCCATTAGATTTTATGAAAGATGTAGAAAGAGAATTTCTCTTGGGGAAACTTTAATCAAATCACCTTTTTATATTATTATTATTATTATTATTATTGAGATTCCGAGATATTTATTATGTGGTTGGTTTCATATTGAAATTACATCAATTGAACTTTTTTTTTTCCTCCAGTTATGAAGTTCAAATAATTTTGAAAATTCAGATTTAACTTGTTCCTTTTCCCTCATTAAAAAAACAAAACAAAAAACATTGACTAAGATTATTTAAATTTTATTGGCATGTTTATATGTATAAAAAGAAAAAAAAATAATTGAATACAAAGTAATACTTTTTTTTTTTTTTTTTTTTTTTAAACCTTTGTTTTTCATGGACCTTTATTTTCAAGGAATTGATATTATAAAATAATTTTAGCTTTCAAAATACCTCCTAACATATTCTGATTTCAAGTGTGTATATTTTGAAATTCCAGTTGAATCAAATTACATACCAGACATTACATACAGACCAGGTTCTGTAGCCTTGGATGGCAACTGGTCTACTGCAGAAAAAAATGGCAACTTACTGCAGGGGGGAAAAAAAATTTTCGTTGTCAGTCATGTTTTGAGAGATACATGATCGCCTAAGTGTGTACAATGCATTTTGCTAAAGAATAATAAAAAATTATATTTCTGGAACAAATTTGAACAATGATTAAATAACAAAATATGGCTACACTTGACTAAGAGTGAAGTTAAAGACCAAGTACAGTAACTTTAAATTGAAAATACTTGAAACTTTGATAAAAAAAAATTTTATTTTTTAATTCCTGTACATAATTTATCTTAAGAAGAAGGCTATTCAAATAAATAAATAAAATTAATTTAAATCTGGAATTTACAAAAAGAGATGGAGTAGAAATGTTAAATTTCTGAGATACCTTATGAGGAAAAACACTTGGAAAATTTAATACTCACAGGACTCATTAAAGGAAGGAGGATGGAAAGAAACTGAGAAACCTACCTAAGGATTTTGGGTGAATAGATTGCAGAACAGTTAGAAAGAAGCACAGTAAAAGAGTCCAATGTCATTTAGAGCAAGAAGGGATAGGAAGTTGTGGAAAGCCATGATTGTCCACGTTCAGTCGGGATATGGCACATAAGAGAAGAATCTAATCAAATAGAGCTAAAATCATTTTCTAAAGAATTCTTTTATAATTCTTTACTTGCTGCTCATATCGGCTTAATGTTTATTTACATTTAAAAATATAAAATGTTCAAATTATTTGAATTTTACATATGTTGATTGGACATTTGGGAAAGTCTTTACTCTTTTCAAAGTGATTTTTCTAAATTTTACCAGTTTTAAGATAGCTCATAATTTAAGCTTAATTTGTGAGCTGTCTTCACAAGTTGACCTTTCTATACCATATATCTTCAGGCAAGATTAAGCTCTGATGATGTGCTAGGTGTTTTTACTTACAAATTCTTGTTTTGATCATTGTGGTCATCTTGGTTGTCAATTTATCTGGTTGGAAGAAAAGTTCTTGTGTAAACAGCCAATCAGATTTGTTTAGAAGCCATAAAAAAACTTTCTTTCCAACCAAATATATATTGCCGTCAACAGTATATGTACTTGACCTACTGCCAGTGTTGTTGAAGTACAAGTCATCATTGGAACTAAGTTCTTCTATTTATCCTGCTTCAAACTTGACAAGAATGACCTGTAAGACCTTCTGACCATTCACACACCTATGCTTAACTGATCTATGATATTGAAATTCAATAATATATTGATGCAAAATCATAAAATAAAATTTCTAATTTTGAAGCATTGAGTCTGCTATCTTACTTCGGCTGATTCAGTATCATATATGCCCCTGCAACCAATATCATATATGGTACCTACATCCAGACAGTATTGAGTTATCAATCTGCATATTTGACCAACCAGGTCTGGCTGATTTGTACTGAAAAGGTTAATCCTTTTATAGTTGAATCATTCAATACTTTTGTTTTATGAGTCATTAGCAAAGTAGGCTTACAGCTATATCTTGTTGAAACACCAATTCTTTTTATGATCACTGAAGTTAAGCAACAATGAGCTTGGTCAGTACTTAGATGGGTGACCACTTGGGAATACCAGCTGCTGTAAGTTTGGTTGTGCAGGTTGTGTGATGGATCATGTCTTGCAATTGGAAACTAGAGAATAGAGTTCCAATTCCAGTTGAGTTTGTTATATTTATTTGTGTGCAAATACACTTGGGAAAGGTATGAATCCACCTTTTCTCACCCTAGCTATGGGTTAATTAGTAAAACTTGCATCTGTAAATCATTATCTCCAAAAAAAGTGTTACAATCTAAAAATATTCTCTAGATTTAAATAACCTGCAAAAGGTTGATAAGTTGTAAAAAAGATAAACCAATCGACCATTAGCAAAGTCAAGACAGATTAAAATTGCAAGCAAGATAATAGTATTAATTAATATATTTTGAATAGTACTTAGTGAATAAATGAAAATATACAAATCTGTCAAAAATGCTGTAAAAGAATATGAATAGATATATTATTTTGGGGGCTAAATAAAGTAATTTTACTTTTATTGAATAGAAATGGAATAGAAATAGTATATTTAGAGTTTAAAAGCCCTTTAATAGGGAGAGTGTAAATTTTCATCCATGCTTCCAAAACCTTAAAGAGTGTCTCAGCATAGTGCAGTCATGGGCAAACTAAAGCCTGTGGCCTGTTTGGTCTTCTGAATGTTGCAACTAATTTAATGAAGAAAATAATGTTTATTAAAATTTTGTGTTTTTTGTCACTCTCACTTGTTCATTCATATTCTCTCTCTCATGCAAAGAGGTTAAGAGAAGCTGGTGTCAAAGGTAAATAACTATTAAATATCTGAGTACCCTCCCTTAGTTATTAATGCCTGTTGCATTGTGGGTACAGTTTGACTAAACCACATACATAACAATGATTAAGTAGAATGTTTCTTTAATTTTGTAAACTTCTGTCAAAGGTAAAGTTCTAATTTTGTTTTACAAACAAGAAACCATCATATTTTTTTTTTTTCTCTGGAGAAGAAATTTTTTTTTTTTTTTTTGAAGATATTTTTTATATTTTCAAATTAATAAATTATAAACAAATTGGCCATAGCAGCATCATGTGTTAATCACAGTGTCATCAATGATCATATATGAAATCTTCAATTTTTAAATTGTAAAAAAAAACATTTTTTACAAATAAAAAAAAAAAAAAATCAACTTTTCTCCATTTCTAAAGCAGTTACTTAAATGTCTGATCTTTAGAGAAAATGGCTGCTTTGCTTTCAATGAAAAATTACTTTTTTATTAGTGCAGTCTACCTTATGATGAGCCATATCTCATGTGGCCCACTGGTCGGAAAAAGTTGCCCATGCCTCACAAGGTTAATCTAGTTGACCATTACTACTGAATGATGAGTTTGATCTTCACTGAGTGCCCCCATATATAAATACAACATAATAAATATTGACATGTCATAAAATCAATCAGTCAAGAACTCTAAATATCTTAACAGTTTTAGAAATTGACTTATGATAAGGATATCCCTGTAGGCCTACATGTAAAATGTAATGAAAATGACCATTTGGTTTCTGAGCTTACCAGCATACTCAACCATTTAGTGTTTCCTTGAAAGATAACAGGAAACAACTCATGACTCAACAGTAAGATCTGGAGAAAAATAAAGTGATATTTTTGGATTAAAAAAAAAAAATGTTAATATTGATACTTGTTGCTCTCAAATATCATCATACATTGAGCTTGATATGAATGTCTTCATTTCAAGCTTCATAGATAATTTATTTTTGGACAATAATGAAAGAGAAAAATAATTGTTACTATAGAAAAGTATATACTGTGGCAAGCAAAGGAAATGGGCTACCAAAGTAGTAATAATAAAAAATGTAAGCTGTAAGTTTTCAATTATTTACTTTTAGGTGTGGTCATTCAGGTCTGTAGAGGCAACTTGTCTGGTGTTCCTGATATTCAAAATGACCTCTGTCTTGTCTGTGTCTCTAACATATAATAAGGGTCAAAACTTGATAATTGTGGCTTTTGAGATCAGTATATTTTCTTCTGTTTCATTAATAGTTTTTACAAAATTTGTTTAAAATTGAAGAAAGAACTGGGGTTTTTAAATAAAAACAAAGTAGAGTTTAAATGTCTTAATCACACTGGTAACTGGTCAATTGACCCAACTTGTGCTGTTTGATAAACTTCCTGAAGATTTGGCATGCAACAGAGCAAAAGAAAAAGAATGTATTCCTCTGACAATACAAAGTATTTCTAATAACAGTATGGTGCATGACATATCCTGAAGGATAACTTGAAATCATGAAAAAGCTATGTTCATTAATAAGAAAATTAATGAAAGTGCAAAATAATGAATTGTCGAAAAGGATTATTATTTTTTTTTTTTTTTTTTTTTTTTTTTTTAAGGTAGTTTTAAAGCTATAAAATTCAGCATGAAGTTCAAAGAAACTGAAGCCCAATCAAATTAAGTAAAATCAGGAATTGTGTACATGAGAATTATTTTGAGGATAATGATGTGTTGACATATTTATAAGTTTGGAGAAAATGGAATGTGGTAGTATTGACTGTTTACTCAAATACTAACCCTCCCAGCATGCATTGTTTCTTACCAAAATAGAAACTAGAAAACATGATCTGTAAATTTTAATCTAGTTTTGTGTCAAAAAGTGATAGAAGCTTGAATAGGAAGCATCAAGTCCACTATTGCATAGATTATTTTGAAAAATCTCTGTTCAGAACATTTGAAATGAAAAGTGGTTATGTAATTAAATGCATAGAAACAAACAGAAATAGCTTGCCTGTGATTTCAAGTTTATAATACTAGTTGATCCTGCTACTAGTGTCACCAAGACAGGAGCAGAAGGTTGGTGTGATGATAGCCTTGGAAATTTGATATTATAATATATTATTTTCTCTCCTTAATAGTGTTATTATTTTTTCTTATTCTCTCACACTCTGTTAACCTCTTTTGTCTTAGTAGCTTTATTGCCTTGCTTAAGATGAAATGATCAAAAAAAAAAAAAAAAAATGAATAATTGAAAGTGTTGATAAGCAATGTAATTTGATTATGAGTGTCTGAATTAGTATCTATCAATTTGTACTATTCATTTCATTTCATGTTTAATACTTATAAAAAGTTTTTGATATTGTATTAAAAAAAAAAAAAGAAAATGCAGGATCAAGTATAAACATTCCTAACCAATAATAACAATATGAAGTCTGTTCTTGAAGTATCCAGATTTACTCATCATAGAATAAAATTCTACTTAAACAGGTGGCTGGTGTCTAAACTAGCTCCCCTACCAGGTTTTCTGGTGGTAGGGAGGGTGACATGTCATCCTGTAGGTTGAAAAACAAGACCTGTCAAACAGTGGATGACTTTCTTACAGGAGCCAATGACCAAAACACACACACACACACACACACACACACACACACATATATATAAATAAAATTAGAAAAGAGTCCACGTGTGCATCATATAGTTTTATAAAATAGAGTAGATAAGTTGGCCAATAAAACAAACAAAATGTAATCAATATGAAAAACATTAATATTAACCAGGTGACAAAAATGAAGCGAGAAATGAATAGAGGGGCGGTGGAGACTATCCAACATTAGTTCTTGTTCTCAATTCCCCCTTCAAGCAGACTCTACCCAACCTCAAGAACTGGGCCTTGTAAAACTTTGCTTTAAATTATTATGATGGCAGGACCCCCCCACTAGCTATGTGTGAGATCAATCTTTGTGGTGCTGCACAAAAAAAAAAAAAATAAATAAATAAAACATGGCTGTATGTATGTATGGCAGCCAGATCTGGTGATACTTAAAATGGTTGGACACCTAGTCACAATGATGCTTTAGTATCCTTCCAGGTATTTCACTTAAAACTTCCTTATACACTTATCCAAACATCTCATCTGCTTTTTGAAATAGTCTGTAAAATTGGGATTGTCATCTGCTGCCTCATCATGTTTTCCGTTATCTTTTCCCAGAGTCTGAAATTTAATTCCTTTTAATGGAAATTTTTTAACTTTGGGAAAAATCAAGTTGAGGTTAGCTGAATATGAACCATTAAGAATGCTGACAGATTTGAATGGCGCCATGTTTTGCCAAAATCCTTGCTGAAGACATCATTGAAAATACATTATATGCCAAACGTTTAGGGCCACCCTCTGGATTTTGAAGAATCACCTAAAAATTAAAGGCTGTGTGCTTTTTTCAAAGTTATTTACTAGCTCACTTTGGACAAGAGGGACATTTTCTTTTTTCAAGGATTTTATATTCAATAATAACAAAATTAACTCATTACTACATAATGTTTCCTTAAAATTTTAGTTCTCTTTACCTAATCTACCTTCCTGGCTAATGGTAATCTTAGGACTGGAGGATTTTAAATTTAGGTAATCCTCTCTCTAAAAATGTTTGATGCCATGCACAAACAGGTTAAATACTTTCAGCATCCTAGCTTAGTAGGAATTAAACCAAAGAAGATATGAAACTTAAATCTAGAGGGTAGCCCCAATCTTCTGGCCTATAGTGTATGACACACAGTGCCCAAACTTAATGGCATGTCACTACTGAGTCACCTCTTGGGAGAGTGTCTCTTCTTGTGTGTGCAATCATTCTTTCTGATACCCTGAGTTCTTTTTATGGTCTTGGTATTGTTACTACTTTGTTAAGTTTTAAGTCATCTTTATTGAAATACTGTTCAAAATATTTCTTTCTCATTCTTTTTAAGAATGATAAAAATAATCATCTTCTGCTTGCCAACATGAAAACTAAGTATTTTTCTTCTCTGGTAAAAAAGGATATATCTAATTAATATATTGAAAAATCAATTCCATTTTTTCCAAATATGTCTATAAGGAAAAATAAAGATTCTGAAATACTTACTTAAGATGTAGTTTATTAGATTTTATTTTGAACCAAATCAACTGCTACAGTATTAAATAGAAAAAAATGTAACGTTTTCAGCAAGTCACTTATTTTTTTTATTATTATTATTATTCCAAAAGTGTTCACTATTGTTCTGAGGATATTTTTTTTTTATTTATTTTGAAACTAAGTATGTTATATATAAATACTTAAACATGATTTCTACTTCAATAATTGATTTTTACTGAGATTTGTTAAGAAATGAGTTTTTGACATTGATGAATTGATAATACCTACTTATGAATTTTTTTTTCCAGACAATCAATTCATCTTGATTGTTTTTTTGTTTTTTTTTCCTTCCTTCTCTCTATACACTGATTATCATAAAAAAAAAATCTCAAGATTGGAATTGGGAAATAATTGTGTTTATATGAATATCTCCAATCAGAAACCAAAATTCTTCACTCTCCAATATTTGAGAATAGAATAATTACGTTGTTATTTCTCATATATAATAACAGCAAAAAGTAAATTATATTCATTGTTTTACTCTCACCCACTTTAGATTAAATCTAGGAAAGCTTTACTTCTTTCTCTTCATACTAAGAAGAATCTGATAATGAAATCCATCCAAATCCTTTTCTTTAATAATCTTTGCAGATTGAGTTTTATATTGTTTTTTTTTTTTTTTTTTTTTTTCTTTTAATCATTTCACCCCAAGTATGGCAATAAAGCCACTAAGATGCAAGGGTTAAAGAATGAGAAAAAAAAAATCAAAAACACTCTTAAGGAGAACAATAAACAAATGGGAATTAAGAAGACAGAAAATAACCATTACCATTGCATTTAAATTTTTGAAGTTAACTGGAAAGCAAGAAACCAAGTGGAA
This sequence comes from Acanthosepion lycidas, assembly GCA_963932145.1. NCBI lineage: Eukaryota > Metazoa > Mollusca > Cephalopoda > Sepiida > Sepiidae > Acanthosepion > Acanthosepion lycidas. The sequence continues at coordinate 24,194,907 of OZ010599.1, forward strand.
TTGTGAGAAAAGAAACTGTTAGCATAGGACTTAAGGTTACATTGGGCCATTTCAACTGTAATATGATGAAATCTTGCCACCAATCTAATACTGCACTTAAATTTGAGAGACCAAAGTTGAAGCTCATCAGCACAATTACTATTTAAAATATTTATAGAAAAGGTATAGGGAAGCTATTATCTTGCAGTTTTTAATGATTTTATAAGTATATTAATTGGCAGCAAATTACTTATAAAGATGAAACCTGATACTGAGTTATAAATTAGAACCAATTGGTTAAAAAAAAAAAAGAAAATGAACACTTCAACTACACTAACACAGTACTCACTCCATTTCAGCATTGATGTTTTTGAAAAAATGTGACAAATTATTCCCTGGGTGACTTATTCCCTTTCTAAATTTTCATGCTTCTCTCTCACTCTTTTGATAAGATATTTTATTAGCTCTACCATGCACAGATGGTCTCTCTTGAGTTCAATGCATTAAGGAACCAGCTTGATTGCCAGAAAGAAATACATTACTAATTTTGTGCTTCATTGATTTCTTATGACTTTGATGTACAGTCTTGAAAATTGAAATGAGAAGATTAACAATGGACTGTATCTTACCAGTTTTGTTTTTCAGTTCATTGTAGATAAAATGGCCTTAGATTATGTAGAAATGTTAGAAGAATAATATACCCACCAGTAATAATTTAGCAGATTTGCTGGATGGGGGAATCATAATATTTCTTATTAAAGAAAAAGAACTCTTTTTTTTTTTTTTTTTTTTTTTCCTTTTTTTTTTTTTTTTTTTTTTTTTTAATTTAATAAATAAGTTATCTGTAACTGGTCAGAGGTTCCATCATAATTGTGATTAGCTGCATTTTAATGGCATTGTTATATTTTCAATTAAATATTTATATTCATAAAAGAAATCTCTTTAGTTCAGCAGTCATGATGAAACCTAATGAAAATCAAAAAGGAATTTTAGTGTTGTATTAAAAGGAAAAAAAAAAAAAAAAAAAACACTGTAGGATTAGGTACTAAGTAGTGGGGTTGGAATGATTGTAGGCAATTTTATCAAATTGTGGTGGTTTGAATAATAATTGTAGAACATATTATTTGACAGTAAATATCTATGATACTTGTTGCATACATTTGAAATAATATTTACATTTGGTGTAGGATAATTTATTTCCTAAATATTTTTTTATGTAAAATCATAATAAATATTGTCCTGCTGTTTTTATTCATTTTCTGCTCCATTATTTTCATAGATTGAAAAGATTTATTGTCCCTGGAACTGTTCCATTAAACTGTTTTTATCATTCCTGAAATCAAAATTTTTTTTTTTTTTTTTTTTTTTTTTTTTTTTTTTAAAAAAACCTTTATCATTTGTAGTTGTTAAGAGCATAATAATATATATTCATTTTAAAAATGAATAATTAAAAATATAAATTGGCTAAATTTCAGCATAATTTTTATTGGAATTACAACTTTATTTTTATTTAAACATTTCAATTAAATCACCTTGAATAATTTTCTACAAAAATTTTCACGCTGAAAGTAAATTTGATTAAACTTTAAAGAATTGTTCTCAATGCATTTATTTTCTATTTAAAGAATATTTGTGCATTCCAGGTATTCTCAATCAAAAAAAGTTCTTAGTTTTTATCAAAACATTTTCATTTATAATTACCTATCTTATCTGTTGTGAGTAATTTTTTTTTTGTTTTTTTTAATTGTTTCTTGTACTTTCAATTTACGATAAGCAGAAAACACATAAATGTCGTTTATTAATGATTTGTTGAGATTTTAACCAAAAATTGACAAAAAAAAAGATAGTTTTTTTGCTTTGTTTATTAAAGGAAAATTAATTCTTACAATTAGATCCAAATATTTTTCACATTTAGAGGAGACTAATAGAAATATCTAAATTTAACTCCTTCATTTTCTTTTTTTTTTTTTGTTAGTTTCATTCAGTGGTTTAAAAAAGAAATTTTTGTTTTTGTGTGTGTGTGTGTGTGTGTGTGTGTGTGTGTGTGTGTGTGTGTGCACACATGCTCTATTTATTAAAAAAAAAACAAAAACAGCCATTATTGGTGAGGAAGTAAGTTTTTTTTATTTTTTTTTTTTATTAAGAAATCAGTTGTTTTTAAAATATATAATTTTAATGAAAAATTTATTTTACTGGCATTTTCTCAAAGATCTAACCAGTTGTCCCAAAATAATCTACCATTTCTGGAGAGAATGGGACAATATTAATCTTTAGTACTGATATATATATATATATATATATATATATATATATATATATATATATATATATATATATATATATATATATACACACACCCCTGACAACTGGACTAAAGCCTTCCAGATATGAGGAATTAATTATAAAGTTCGGATATGAGAGGTTATATTTAGATTAAAATAAAAGAACTGAAATCAGGTTTAACATTTATTTTCAATGTTTTATAGTAAACAAAATAAGCTAATGGTGAGTGAAATATAACGGAATTGATTTTAAGGAAAAAGAAATAAATTATGTAATGTTAACGAAAATTCATGTATGCAAAACAAATAATGTAACTAGGATTTTTAATCATTGTTGCATTGTGATTCTTTCTCTTCTGATGACATTCTCAACCTTTTCCGCATTTTGATTTGATTTTGTTCTTCTGGCTTTCTTTCCATAAAACTAACAACCTTTTCTTTAGTTTTTTCAATTTCAGTCCAGGTTTCATCACAATCAGGTTTTTTTTTTTTTTTTTGTTTCCTTGTTCATTGTGGCAGTGTGAACACTGGAGAATAGTTTCTTGGGAAGATTTTATATCATACAATGTTGACTTTCCTATGTTGAACTCAGCCATTAGTTACAATGAACTTTCACCAGCATCTAATCTGTTTAAAATTTCCACTTTTTGTGATAACTCCAAAGTTGTTCTTTTCCTCTTATTCCTATCATCTTTTGCACCAATAAAAGCCATTTGGGTGAAATAAGGATAAGCAATTATCCAAACTAAATTTCCTGAAAAATGGAAATTTAAAATCCGTTACATACACATCACCCAAATAGTTCAAATATACACATCAAAATCATGTGATATGTGGGATTCTACTTGTGTGTGTGTGTATATGTATGTATATATACATATTGTGGTGGATTAGCAAAATTAGACAAAAATATCCTTAAATATCATAAATTTATTCAGTAAAATCACCCTTGGTTTCCAGACAACTTTGGAATCTCCTGCATTTCTTCTGGATGAACTCCTTGTTTAACTTGGTGAATGCTGTTATAATCCTTGTGTTCAGTTCATCTTTAGTGTTACAAGGAGTTTTGTTGGTCTCTCGCTCAACTGTGTCCCACACATAATAATCAAGAGGGTTACAGTATGGGAAATTAGGTGGCCAGTGGTAAATGTGATATGGTTGCAGAAATTGTCTGACAGCCAGAACTGTTTTTTCCTGCTTGTGTGGCATGATATAGTCCTATTTCCAGACACAGTTTTCCAGCAGCCACCCAGGGCAGCATTACCTCTTCAAGGCACTTTATATAGCCCTCAGTGTTGAGTCTGGGGCTCTGTGGGAAGATGAGTGGAGGCATAATGTTGCCATCACTAGTGATCACTCTAAACACCTTTGTAATCACGATCCAACTCTTCTCGAATACTCTGCACTATCCTCAGATTGACGCCCACTCTGAAATGTTGGCATTGGGGCTTTCGGCACGAATGCCAAGCAGTACAGCATGCTGTTTCCAAATTTCTGGAGGGATCAATTTGTGTCATGGTACTCTTTCTCACAGACTGTGCCCAATTGACTCTGCTATACTGTGCAAATGCAATAAAAAAATCCGTGTATGAAACAAAAAAGAATATAAAATTACAACTATTTACCCATCGCACTGTGTGTGATATATATTGTGTGTGTATTTCTTTTATAACACTGTGCATGTAAAATAACTGTTAATACCATTATAGTAAAGTGATTTTTTTTTTTTTTTCCAACTTTAAATTGCCTGTCTTAGAGTTATCTATTTCTGGTTGAGTTTAATGACATAGTGTTATTACTATCATACAATGATATTTTCAAATGTTTTTTTTTTTTTTTGTTTTTGTTTCTCTACTATGCTACTGTATCCCCTTGCCTTTGTCAGATATCTGTCCTATTGGTGGTGGCAGGGAGTAAATTGCTCTCATTCTTTTACATGTGTCCAGTTTCCTTGAATGTGAACAAGGAAGGTGAAAGGGTACAGCATCCTATACATTGTGGTAAAGACAATTGATAAGGAAACTGAACTAAAATAATCGTTTTATAATGTATAAATATATTTTGCTTCTTTCAAAAGCATCTGTGTAGGTGGAAAACCAATAATGTGATAATTTCCTTTTTGTGTTTCTTTTGCTTTTTGTCCATGGACAAATCTGCAGTTACCTTTCTTGCAAAGGAATCAGCCTGTTAGAAAAAAAAGAACAAAAACATTCAAATACAGTCTTTTAACTTGTGAATGTACTGTTTAAAGATACTAGCAGTAGCCGATAAAAATTTTAGGGTTTTCCCTATTTTAACCTCTGATGAATTGTAATTCTTAATTTAATGGTCGAATAAGCTCCTTGGAAGTTTCATGATTTTAAAATACATGTGAAAATTCTATTGCATCATTTAAATATTAGGTGTTAAGAACTTAAAAAAAAATTTTGTTAAAAACAAAAAAAAAAAAAGAACAGTACTGAGCTGTTTGTGATATCAGTCCTTCTGTATGGCAGTGAATGCTGGACAATCTCCTCACAGATGAAGAAGAGACCGGAAGCAACAGAAATGTAGGTTCTACAGAAGTATGCTGAGAATACTGTAGACTGAGCATATAAGACAGTTTTAGAGAAAATGGAAATAAAGAGGACACAATTACCTAACATCAGACAGTTGAAATTTTTAAAGCACATAATGAGGAAAGAGTGCTTGGAAAATTTGATACTCACAGGATATATTGAAGGCAAGAGGGACACACATAACCTACCCAGTTAGTTTGAGAAAACTGAGGTTTATGAGAGACAAAATTTATTAAGAGCTACAAAGGTAGGATATTGTGGAGAGCCATGATTGGAAATTTCCCAAAGGGACACAGCAATTAGAAGAAATATGAATGAATGGTCATTATTTAAAGAAGGAAGAGAGTACAAATGAAAAGATTTTAATCTTTTCATTTGTACAAGTGACAATGTTTTCTATTTTCCTGAATTAGTTAAATCCCATTATTACCGTTTCTTTCTTACTCTGTCCGCTGCAGCTATGCTAAGAATTTGTGGGCAGGAGACAGACAAGCTATTACCAGGTATAATGTACCTACCTGTTTACTAAGGAACAAGCAGAATTATGATAGCTTTCTAGTTTTATTTATTTATTTATTTTTTTGTTTGAATTTCTTGGAAAAGTTATTATTTACACTATTTATAATTGGACTATTGACTTCATCTTTGTTATTGCTATCACAATGTTTTGGCCTTCTTATCTTCCCCAGTTGTATATCACTCTGGGTAACCTCCAGGGAATTAAACTGAACTGAACCGTTTATTTAATCTGTGTAGGTAGACTGTTCTTGTTCCACTACCCATGTCTTGGGATACTGTCTAGTTCTTATTTTTATTTAGTATTATTCAGTTATTGCTCACCTGTTTTCCACTCAGTCCACGTACACACTGCCTGACCCAGGAATTGAACAACCACTATGTCACCAAATTCACAAATTGATGCTTTTATTCATTAGGCCATTGTCCCATAGGACAATTTGCTGTAACAAACTTTGGGCCTTAAACCTAACGTAGCTACTGATTAGGTTGTAACTGCTGCCTGTCTTATTTTGATGATATCCCTAAACATGTACAGTAGAAGAATGGTCTGCTCCTGTAGATTAAATAAAGTGTTCAGTTCAGAATTCCCCCGAGGTTATCCAGATGGATATACACTTGAGGAAGGCTGGAGAGCTCAGTAGTCAAAATTTTGTGATAGCAACAAACATGAGCGCAATAGTCCGAATATAAATAGTATAAATAATAACTTTCCTATTTATTTTAAAGCCAGTGGTGTTTTTCTGTTGTTAGAGCTTGATTAAGCTTCATATAGCTGTCATGCATTGTTGATTACACTGTGAGCCTTGTTACATTTTAGTCTTGTATTCATACTATTTAACGATACTTAAGTATCATTACTAGATAAAAGCAATGAATAGAAATAAACCTGGAATCGGCTTAGTTAAATGATTGAGGATCATTGATTGAATCAAACTTGAAATTTTACTTAAAACTGAAACCTTCTTGATATTCTATAGTAAAAAAAAAAAAAATGTCAAAAGGCCATTAACTGATGAAATGACTGAATAACAGCCAATCATTGCATTTCAATTCTCTATATCTTTGATAAACAAATTGATGACTATTTTTCCTTAACAGCAATTGTATATTGCATAATGTTCAAATTACAAGGATTAACTGTAGTAATTCCACATTCCTTTTATAATGGGGAAGGTAATTTTATTTATTTCTTTATATATTTATTTTAATCATTTCACCCTAAGCAAGGTTGAAATGCCACTAGTATGCAGGGGGTTGCAGAGAGTGAAAGTAAGAGAAAAGACTGGTTATTGGGTGACCGAGGAAAGAATAAAAGCTGAGTGGGGTTCAAGAAAATAAAAGATGGTGATTAACGTTGCATTTAAATTTTTGAAGATTGTAGTTATCAGGGAAGCAATGAAATAGAAGGGAGTTCCACAGGCAGGAAGTGTGAGAAAAGAAACTGTTGGAATAGAAGTGGTGATTACATTTAACTAATTCAGCAGTAAAAGGGTGGGACCTGGATGACAATCTCGGAGCACGCTTAAACTTGCGTAGTCTGGGGACTAGGGGAAAAAGCTTGTCTGGGCAGTAGCCATAAAAATATTTGTAGAAAAGACAGAAGTTGTGTCATGTCAGTGAGAAAGTAACTGACGTCGAGATGCCAAGTCAGGATCAATTACATTGCAGATCATTTGGATTTTACCAAGAATCTCAAGATGAGTAGCAGGAGCTTATTTTTATGTTTTCATGAATTCTCTTTGCGTGCGATAATGCACTAATGAAAAGACTTCAGAAATATTTACTGTATGTGATATGTTGACTATATTTCCTGGAAGAATTCTGAACCAATTTCAAACAAACTTATTTACAAGAATTTAAGAAAAGTTTTGTTTGGTTTGGATCTCATGGCTGATAACTGCTTTTGTATGTATACTTACATTATTGTTTAAAGTTCATGCATCTGAATGGGTATGAAGATTTTGGACATAGATATTCATTATAGTTTATATACTTGTAAAATACCTATTATTAAAATAATATAAATATATTTTTAATGGTATTATTGTGAAATGAACAAAACTGAATCAAGTAGAAATCGAACTTGACACTCCCACTTCGCTTTCTGTGTGAATAATCATTGCACTACCCATAACTTCAGTTCAAGTGTAAATAGCATTGACCACTCATCCCAGAAGTTCACAGAAACTTTTTTTGACACCATAAAATTAATGTGGTTTTGTTTAAATCATGTGCAATATTCTTTTTAGATTTTTTTTATTTAAATGTTTTTTTTTTATTTTTTTTTTATTTTTTTTTATAGAAGAGATAAATTTGAAAGCATTACTTGACATCCATCAAGTAATAATGTGTAAAGTATGAAAGAAAGTATCTATAAAAAAAAAAAGAAAAAGAAAAAAAAACATTTACTTAAAAAAACAGGATTTATGGTACATTTTCTTAATCTTATTATTCTCTGAACAGTTTAGGTTTTGTAGGTGAGAAATAACAAGCGAAATATTAGGAAAATTCAAATCCCTATCTTACTGCATCAGCAATAGTAACTTTAAAAAGCTGTTACATCCATTATCAAACTTGACATGAACCTTGAAGATTCAAATTTGATTAACTTATTTTTATTTTATTTCTTTTGCTTTGCAACTTTCTTCCTTGAAAGCATAAATTTTTAATTACTTCTAAAGCAATTTATTTTGTCCTTTCTAATCAATATTTATTTGCACATTTGTTCTTAAATTAACATTGATTTCTTCTTTCTAACATCAGATTTGGTCCAAGTTTTTAATAATTTGTCTCTTGACTTATTCCTGTGGCAGTATGGACTGTTGCATTCCTTGATGTATCAAAGCAACCATATTTGTTGACTTCATTTGCCTAACAATACCTTTTTAGTTAAACTTGCATTTATTGATCAAGAGTCATAAACTTAGCTAATTTCCTTTCTATACTGAATTGGATTTGTTTGGATTCAACAAGAATGTTTAGAATTCATTGAATAAGATTCCACTTGAGTTTCAAATAATCAGGGTTGTTAGAATAAAAGGGGTGGATAGAATTATTTATTTATTTTATTTCTAATAATTTTTAATAATGAAACACTTTGACATAGAGGGCTTGCAGCCTAAATTAACAGATGGGAGTAAATTTCCTGAATATTTAATAAAAGAGGTGATTGGAATAAGGAATTTCTGGGTGGATTTTTCTCTTTTAAAAAAAAATTCTTCCAGCCTCAAAGAATATTTGCAATATTCTAGTGAAGTTACTTGTTGGAATTTATCCCTATTGAATTGAATATTTTTGACATGTCAAAGATCGAAAGCACCCTGAAATTTAATGATAATGTTATTAATATCTAATTTTTTGGATTTGGTTTCAGATATGAGTCTGAAGGCATCTTTAAGAATATTACACGTGTTAAATGGCATGAAGTTGTTTCCTTTGTCTTAGAATTTAGCCATTATGCAAGTGCCTGTTTGTAAGAATTACTACAGATGATGAGATGGCTTTTATTAAGTGTAACCATTTTTGTCTATATCTTTCAGAAGAGTCCTTAACATGTCAACATTTTTATTTTATTTTATATATTTAATTTCTTTGTTGTTTTTTTTTTTTTTTTTTTTTACCTTGACAACACATTATACAGCCTTTCTCATATATTTCCTGTATAGAAAGACTATTTTTTTTTCTACAATGTAAAGCAACACTTGAAAAGTAATAGCAAAGAGATGTATAGTGCATTTGAGCAGTAACTTTTCTTTTATACATGTTTCATTGAATGTGGCAGACAAGAAAAATTTTATAAGTTTTTCTAATGTTCTTAGATTTTTCTTTTTGAAAGGAATTAGAGTGAAGGAATCGTTTGTAATGATTATTGTCCCAATTCATTAGCCAATTTCAAGGGTTCTGTTCTAATATTTTGTGTTATGAAGTGTATTGTATAGAAGTAGTAGAAACCTTTTTCATATATTTCCTGTATAGAAAGAGAAAATCTTTTTCTGACAATGTAAAGAGAAACTTGAAAAGTGATGGCAAAGAATATATTTGTATTTGGGCAGCAACCTTTCATTTATGCATGTTTCATTGAATATGGCAGACAAAGAAAATCTAATAAGTTTTTTTTTTTTTTTTTTTAAAATGTTCTACAGTTTTCTTTCTGGAAGGATTATGGGAGTCCAGAAACTGTTTGTCCATAATGGTTATTGTCCAAAGTACTTTTTGCCAATTCATTAGCCCTTTTCTAGGAGTCTGTTAATGTTTTTCATGTTATAAGGTGTATTGTCTAGAAGTAGTAGTGGTCTCTTAGAAGATCACCAACACATTTGAACTATTGTTAAATAAAGTAAGGTTGGTGCTTGGCTTGAATTTTTTTTATATATAGAGCCTCAATAATTTTTAGTCGCTGTGGACCGACAGATTTCTTTAAAATAATAATGGCATCAATCAGAATTTTTTCTTATAGGCAGTTTGTGGGTGTCAAGATGTGTTTTTTTTTTTTTTTTTTTTTTTTTTTTTATTATATGGCACTAGTATCACTTGAAGGATGACAAGTCAATTTAAGAGAGGTTTATTGTACAAGAGATGCAGTATTGTACTGGGCAATTAGTTTACTACATTGGTTGTTTCTTAGTTTTGCTTTTATATATATATATATATATATATATATATATATATATATATATATTTCATTAATAGAAATATAGAATTTTTCACTTAGCTGATTTATGTTATATTTAGCACCTCTACTCTGGAATTTTGTACATGAACCTTTTGTGTAATTGTTTGGCCCACTCATGTCTGCCAATTTTGTTGTTTTCATTATTTTTATATGAAGTTAAAAAAAAAAAAATTATGCACTTTTTTATTGGTGTTAGCTTGAATTTTTATTCAATTCTTATTTTTAGTGGGTACCTGTATTGGTCAAAGCATTGTATTGACAAAATCAAAAACATGAAGAGATTAAATTGTTCCAAAAAAATGTTGGAATATAACTTTTTGACCTTATATGCCAAAACACCTGAATTTTGTTCGGCATTTTCACCCATCTCTCATATAAGTATGTTTTTTTTTGTTTTTGTTTTTTTTTGTTATTTAATTTTTTTTTTTAACTTATTTGCAACGCTATTGACTTGATCTTTGTGAAAATTAACATTATGACATTAACATATTTTGTTATAAACATGTAAATAAATAAAAACAGATACTACAGACGGATTTAAAAAGAAGACTGAAAAAAAGGATTTAAAGTTGGAATCTGTTTCTTCTCTTGCACTTCTCACTTGTGGAACGTTTTTTCTGTCTTCTTGCTTTCCAGTCAACTTTGATCTTCAAAAATTTAAATGCAATATCGATTATCTTTTATCTCAATACCTGTTCTCTTATAGTTCTCTTTCTTTAATAATTTTTTCTTTTTCTCATATACTCTCATACATTGTAAAGCTTTGCACCTTAATCTGCCTATTGGCTTACTTGGGATAAAGCAATTAAAAAAAAAAAAAAAAAAACTATTTTCTGTCTTATCTTTTATAAATTAACTCTGGACACTGACAATTATTATAATCAGATAATGTTTTATTTATTACCGAATAGTTTCTTTTTAATCTTTCCATTCTTTTGATAGTGTACAGGTAAAACGAGAAGTTTCCATTTCATTTCCTTACCTGTATTTCAATGTAGACCTTTAAAGTCTCTTCTTTGCTTATTCATTGGCAATAGAGCTAAAGTGAAGGATGCCCTACTACCTTCATGCCTAAACAGGCTGGATGAGGTTTATCTAACTGGGTTGTTTTCTTTCTTGATTTATTTGGACAGGTCATCTGGGCAGTTTGTTAATGGAGTGGTTCAACAAGAGAAGCTAGTTGCCAGCAAGAGATGGTGGGTGTTGGAAGGATTCATTAACATTTTCTTGAAACTGTGTTTGTTGATAATGCCATTGTTTACAGTGCCAGAACTTAATAACTAAATTTAATTAAAAAAAACACAGGTTAAATGCCTTAGCTGTTTTTTTTGTGCACAGATTAAATGTTGTTGGTGGATCTGAGATTCTTCTGCTATTAGGGGCTAATTTTACTATTGATACAAATATCTGCCTACCTTACTGTGTAAGAATAAATTTTTCTTTATATATTTGATGATAAATAAAAAAAAAATGTAATGGTTTTAGAACTTATGTTTGGTGTGTTTACATTTTTTTATTATTATTATAAAGAAAAAATTAGATTTTCTTAAGATATTCAAATACATTTCTCTAATCTGAAATTTCTTAATAGATTACATTCAACAATCTGTCAATTCTGAATATTCTCCTCATCTTTAGTTAGTCTTCAAATTACCATTGACATCTAGAACCTTTTGCCAATCTGCCTGCAGCTACATATTGCACTGGTGGTAAAAATCAGGCATCTTGGATGCAAAGAAGTCTGCAAGTGCCTGCCACAAGTCTCTCATTTGTGAAGCATTTTCCACAAAGGTGGTTGTCCAGGGAATGGAAGAGATGGTAATCTATTGGTGCAAGGTCCAGGAAATAAGGTGGATATCAGTATCTCCCAGCCAAGTTGCCGTATAGTTTCCTTGGCCACTTGTACTACATGAGGCTTTGCTTTGTCACAAAGGAACAGTACACTCTTGAGATTAACCAATATTGGCTCCTTATGCTTCAGTGCCTGTTGCACATAATCCAACTGCTGTGACAAACCATCACTGTGGACAAGCAGTGATGGTTTGTCCTGTTGATAGAAGCTCATAATACTCCACTGTACAATAGTCCACCAGATACAGAGCTAGGTATAGAGGAGATTTTGTGGTGTAAGACACAAGGCCCTGTGGTGACAACCAATGTCTGGTATGCTTGGAAGTGTCACGCAGGACTCACTTTTCATCACTGATGAGCACTCTATCAAGTATAGGTACATTGGTACAGGTATCTGGCTATCTTAAGAATAAATTTATAAATTTTTCTTATCTATATATATATATATATATATATATATATATTTGATGATAGATTAAAAAAAAATGTAAAAGTATGAAGATATGTTTGGTACTTTTACTTTTTTATAATAAAAATATTAACTTTTCTTAAAACATTCAAATACATTCTTTTAATCTGAATTTTTTTTAGTAGATCAGTTTCAACAAACTGCCAATTCTGTTTATGATGCTTCAGCAGTTGTACACTTCAGCCTTCAAAAGGTGCTTGTAAATCAGGGTAACCCTCATGGAATTTCAAACTGAATCCTTTAATTTACAGGGCTAGATTGTCCTTGTTCTACTGACCATGTATAAGAATATCTCGTTTTGTTCTTATTTAGTACTGCTCTGTTATTGCATGCTTTGTTTCCAATGCTTCTAATTCTGCTCCTACTCAGACTTAGGTATTGAACTCACAATTACTATATCATAAATCAATTTCAAACTGAACCCATTATTTAATTTACAGGGCTAGATTGTCCCTGTCCTGCTGACCATATCTATTGATATCACATATGGTTCTTACTTGTAGTACTGTCCAGTTATTGGGCTTACAGCCATATCACATTGAAACCCATACAGTCACTGAAGTTAAGCAATGTTGAATCTGGTTAGTACCTAGATAGGTGATCTCTTGGGAATACCAGGTGCTGTAAGTTTGAATGTGTAGGTCAGTCATTTATGTGCCATACATGATACACACTTAGACGATCATGTATCTTACATGACTGACGAGGCAGATTTTTCCCATAGTAGGTTGCCATTACTTTCTGTGGTAGACCAGTTGCCATCCAAGGCTATAGAACCTGGTCTGTCCTACTATTTACCCATAACTGGGTGGAGAAGAGGATTCATACCCTTTCCCAAGGGTATTAGCATGTAAGTGAATGTAATGGATTTGACTGGAATTAGAATTTGACTCTCCGATTGGAAATTGGAGAGCTGAGTTCCAATTTCAGTTAGGTTTGTTATATTCACATATGCGCAAATACCCTTGGGAAAGGCATGAATCCACTGCTTCTCCCCTCCCCAGCTATGGGTTAATTAGTTGGACATATAAGTAAATCATTATTATCCACAAAAAATTGTTACAATAAAAAAAAATATTTTCTGGCTTTAAATAACCTGCAAAATGTTGATAACCCATAAAAAATCAAATCCCTCAAAATGCTCAGTTATTGCTCACTCTGTCACCACTGTCTAAGTTTGCACTACCCAACACTGGAATTGAACTCACAATTACTGTATCACCATATTCATAAATCAACATTTTTTTTTTAATCTACTAGACAATAGTGTAAATAACTCTTTACCCCAGAAATTCAGTCAGAAACTGCCATTTGTATCATGTGGTATACACATGACATTTATTTTTTTATTTATTTATTTTTTTTTTTTTTTAAATAATTTACCATGGCTTTTCTAATAAACAAATATATTATTCTTTTTGTTGGAGTATGTTGCTGTCATGGTGTGGGTTTGCTTACTTATTTATTTAATAAGTACTTATTCATAGCTGACCTTTTTCACCAACTTCATTGCTTTTTTTGTTTTTTTGTTTCTAGGAACTATTCACCGTAAACATTTTTGCCATAAGAAAACTTGCCTTAGGAATTTTTGCTGTAGAAAACTTTACCATATTGAATTTTTGCCGTAAGACAATTTCTCTGCATTTTTTTTTTTTTTAATATGCAAAGTACCTTGTTATTAAGTATATCTGGCTCACACTATTGTTACTTCTATTTAAACATTTTAATAAGTGAAGTTATAGGATCAAAATCCTACATTATTCAGGAGCATAAAATCTTCAACTTGACACCAGAACCCATGTCATGTAATTTCATATTTCAGACTTGACATTAAAGTTTCTGTTAACATAATATCAGTCTTCCAATAATTCTTACTCAAGCAATATATATTATTTCAAGCAAACTTACAACTTGAATAAGCCACCAACTTTTTTAAATAAGTGTCTAATTTTTAATTTCTTTTCTGATGTTTAACCCTTTAAAAAAGACATCCATATATACTTGAAAACAAGGTACTTTGCATATTAAATTGAATATTACTCCAAAAGGGACATTCAAGATAAGTGTATCCAAAAAAAAAAAAAAAAAAAATGTGGCAAAATTGTCTTACGGCAAAAATCCTATATGGCGAACTTTCCTATGCCGAAATTCCTGATGCAAGTTTTCATACAACAAAAATGTTTATGGTGAATGTTCCGGATATGGCTATTATTAATATTATTATTTCAAAGTATGTGTTTGGGGGTGTTATGATAATCAGTCTTAACTGGTAAATGTATATATATCTATGCATTCAGACATAGATGAGTGCAAATGAGAGATGTAATTTTCTCGTTTTTGTGAGCAGAACGAGTCACTTGAAAATTGTAAGGCATGTATAAAAAGGTGATGAGTGGCTGAGAAGTTCCCTGCCCAAACATGAAGCTCCCCCCTCCCCCCCCCCCAAAAAAAAAGAACACCTTATATTTGGTCAGATTTGGAGAAGTAGAACAGACCAAAATCTCATAGACTATGGGCAAATTTAGAGATAGGTTCCAATCAAGTTTGACAATACTGACATAGGTTACTAATTCCTTTTGTTGTTTATGCTATACTTTGAGATGATAGTGAAATGAAAGCAATATTAAGAATAATAGCAGCATTAGTAGTGGTAGTATTCATAATGGGTGTAATTCATAGGAAAATGTGTGTGAGTGTTTGGACAATATGGCCTGGCCATTTAATAAAAAGATATATGTTACCTTATACTTAATTTACATATGTGGTAATTTTGAAAATAAATGATTGCATTTAATTTTATATTTGAAAGATTTGTTAATTTAAAATGTTTCCATAATGAGATTTTTGTAACATTTAAGGGAATTGCTTTATATATAATTGTGAGAAAGGAAGTAATACAAGTTATAATTTTCTTCATAGTATTTTAATACATCCATTTTATTGGTGAATATTTTATAAGATTTCTCAAATCTGATCTTGAGGATATTTTTTTTTTTTTTTTAATCAGTATCAACCCAAGCAAGGCAGTACATCCACTAAGATACAAAGGGTTACAGGGTGTAGAGAAATTAGGAACAGAAACATTAGTAATGAGTAGAAAGAGAAAAGATCAATCAGGAAGACAATAGATAGTGTTTGACATTGCATTTAAATTTTTGCAAATTAATGTTGGCTGGAAAGCATGGGGTTGGAAGGGAGTTCCACAGATGAGAAATGCAAGAAAAGAAACTGTTAGCATAGAAGTTATGACTACAGCTAGCCAGCCTAACTGTAAATTGATGAGATCTCGCCGCCAGTTTGGTATTGTGCTTAAATTCCTACAGTATTGGTACTATAGTGAAGAGCCCATCCGAACAATTACAATGAAAGTATTTATAAAAAAGGCATAGAGAAGCAGCCTTACAGGAGTGGGTAAATGACTGAAGCTGAGCCGCCAGATCATTTGCATGCAGATAGAATCTACCAAATTGTTTCTGATGAGTCTTATTTGATCCTTTGCTTGAATTGCAAGTTATCTTTTTGCAATTTGCTTCAATGTTATCAATTTTGGTTTTAGTGCATTCTCCCTTTCCATCTGAGGCTTAATGGTCATATCCCATTGAAACACTGACTCATGTACAATCACTGAAGTTAAACAACATTGAGTCTGGTCAGTAGCTAGATAGGTGACCACTTTGGAATACCAGGTGCTGTAAGCTTGGATATACGGTTCCTGTAATGGATAACAGCTCAGAAATGGAAACTGGAGAGTTGAGTTTGAATTTCATTTGGATTGGTTCACTTACATGCAAATACCCTTGGAAAAGGTATGAATCCCCCCTCTTTGCTCTCCTCCCCCAGCTATGGATTAATTAGTCAGACTTTTATTAGTAAATCATTCTCTCCAAAAGATTCTTACAATCTAAAAAAAAATACTTTCTGGCTTTGAATAAACTTGCAAAAGGTTGATAAGCCATAAAAATAATAAATCAATCAAACCTTTCCATCTTTTTTTTTTTTTTTTTTTTTTTTTTTTTAAATTTTTTTTATAATACTACATAAATTTGAACACTTTAAATGTTAATTTTAGTGGATAACCATATTTGAGTAGCCTTTAAAACAGTTTATTTTCATCTACCAGTTTGAAGATTTCAGAAATTTTATTAAAGAATAATGCACCCTCCAGAATGTCTATTGCATATATGGGCATCCAGTAAAAATACCATTTAACTTGATAAAAATAAGTTGGATTAATAAATAAAAATTCATTACTTCTTTAGAATACTACATAAGGGAATGATGATTAAATCATTTATTTTAATGTATTTTCAACTACAGTGATAAAGTTGAAGTAACTGTTCATCTTTCTTGCTTATTTCTCTTTGTACTCATGTGCTGAAATATTTTTTAAAATTTAAATCAATTTAAATTTACTTTTATATTGAAGTATGTAAATCAACAACTCATTTTATTATTTACCATGTCAATCCTTTACAATTAGTCATTGCATAAAGTTTTTTTTTTTTTTTTTTTTTTTTTTTTTTTTTTTTCAAGGTCTTTTCTTATTGAGTCATACATGATTTTTGCCATCATGCCCCAAAGATCAAACTCTTTGCTATGAGCTGAGTCATTTTTCTTTTGAGTTCTCTATCCCACATGAAGCCTGTTCAGTGAAAGGTTCTATTTTGAAAAGCTAGTTCTATGAATTTTGTTTACATGAGATGTTGTTTCTCTCAATAAACAAAATGTGGCTCCCCTTTGCTCATAAAACATGAAACACAAAATATCTGTATCCTTCTCCAACCATAGTTTGTCTCTGAGGAATCAAAGCCTTTTTTCATCATAATTTTTTTTTCTTCTTTACACCAAATTGTTCTGGTTATTTCCTTCTTTGAACAGTCATTGCATGTATTTTGTTTGGGTTTATCCTGGCCTTATCTGACATTATCTGTCTTGAAAGAAACATCAAATACTCCAAATAGGATAATATCCATAATTTACCATTTTATGCAAGTTTTTTTTTTTTTCTTTAATGCTTAGTTGAGCTGAAAATTAACTTTAGCTACTTTTTTTTTTATTTTTTAAATATTCACTTTTATGGATGTTTAAACCATAATTGATGCCCATGGGTGTGGGTTAACCCTCTAAGATGAGAATAAACATAAAAAAATAAGGATGTTTTTCATTAATTTCATCCTTTTATGCTTACTATTCTTTAGAAGGTTCTACTGAATGTGATATTGACAGTTATTTTAACTTGTCAATTAATGTAATCCTCATGATGTAGAATTATGTATTGTAATTAAGGAGTGATTATTAAAAAACAGTGTTGCCTGCCATAGGATCATGTTTTAATATTGGCAATAGATTTTTGTTACTGTGGTTAACATAAGATTTTATCATCTTTAGTCATCCATACTTCAGCTGTCTCATGAGGTGGCTATAAATTTAGGTGGTCTTTCATCACATATTGGTAAAGAAAGCTAAAAGTGTAACATGACATGTTTTAGTATTATTAAGTTATGAACACACACACACACACACACACACACACTTGTTTTTTTTTTTTTTTCTTTTTTAGAAATAAATAAATTTACTTCATTTTGATACCAGTTTCATTATTCTATTAGGTTGGTGCAAAAATAATATCGTTTTTTGACGTATTTTTTAACGTCAAAAAACGATATTATTTTTGCACCAACCTAATATCTGGTCTACAATTGGTTTCATAGGATTGAAGACCTTGCTTATCAATCAATCTTTTTGTGTGGGTGTGTGTGTGGCTGAGTGGTTAGAATGTTTGCTTTCCAACCATGAGACCTGGGTTTGAATCTCACCATGGTTGATTTGTCAGGGAGTGCCTTTCTAATGTTATCAGCCTGGGGTAACAATCACAGCTTGTAGCACCTTTGGAAATGATGTAACCTAGGAAAGATTACTGAATGAGGAATAACCAAAATGGAGGTTGGAAATGAAATTGTAATCTTTATAACATCAACAAAATAAAATACTCACCAGCAGTATCAAGTAAACCACTGCTAGTGGTGGACTATTTACAGCATATTACCCCCAATTATAATTGTGTTCAACGTATTTATGAGGATTGGGACATACCCATTAATGTTCATATGTACGGTATATAATGGGAAAGTACTTAAAAAATAGTTGACCTAAGTCTTGTGAATGAAATTAGGTTGATTGAACTTTTCAGAAGCTGTCAATGGCTATTCTAGCACATAGTCACAAGTGGCTGAGGGTTTGAGTACTGGCCTTGCTAAAACAAAAAAAAAATATGTTGATCATCGTATCTGATGTACTTTCAGCAAGAAACTACAACTAAGGTCAGTTAGTTGCAGTATAAACCACAGGTGGGCTCTGTGGATGGTGACCAAACACAAAATGTACCTGAGCAGCTGTCTGCAACAGGGTTAGATCCCCTCCCAGCAGACAAGTGTGCTTGGGAACAAGTAACAAGCAATTATTGTGTGTTTGTAAGAATTTATGTACTTTCATCATCAAACTTTTAGATAGTCTGTATTCAAATTGTGCTTTACAATTTTTGAGTGAAGTTGTATTTTCATGTCTTTCATGTTGATTTGGGAATGGTGCCCCTGTAAAAAGAAAAAAAAAAGTGTAATCCTTGAATAATTTTGTATATAAATGACTGTTAATGATTGTATATCAGAATATTTTGCCTGGCAATGCTGACTTTGAATCTTGAATTTATTTGCAGTACTGTGCAACCTTTTAATTTTTACATTTTATAGTAATTTTCTGCACAACTATATATTTGCAAATTTTGATATCTTTTTAGTTGATATCAGGTATGAAAAAACAACCTAAGAATACAAATTAGGGCCACCCGTATTACAGAATTTATGTAATTGAGAAATTCTCGTACAACTCGCCTCCACACCCACATCTCTGAGATTTTCCTGAAATTTGCCATATATGTAGATATATGTACCCAAAAATGATTTCTAAATTTTTAGCTTATCAATGGTTCAAAATTTATGTTCATTTTAATCTTGTGGTCAAAAATCTAAAAAAAAAAAAAATTTCGTAGAATCAAAAACAAGTTTTATTGATAAATGAAAACCAAGATTTGACCATTTGGATACTTCATCTGAAAAAATCATGAAAATCTCTGCCTATGCATTCTTTATTATAATGAACTTTAAAATCTTTGACTGTCAATCTGTATAAAAGTAAAAAAAAAATGATGTCAGTAGTATCAACTATAATTTTTTTTTTTTTTTTTCTTTTTGCATAATTACATATGAAATTCATAATAAATATTAAAATTTTTCTCAGATTTGATAGACACTTTGTTATTAGGTAGTAATCAATACTGCTAAACAACACTGTTAATTTATTTTTAATGATTTCCATCCTGTTTTTTTTTGTTTTTTTTAATGGAGCTATTAAAAAGGTGAGCAAAGTCACTCAAAAAAATCAGTGGGGATGATATTGTCTATTAAGTGATCTGCCAAATGTGTTAATTTTGGCTTCCCAGAAATGAGACCAATCCGCCAGTTGCGCCAAGCCTGGCCCTCCGGAAATGCGACCCATCGCGCCAAGCCTGGCCCTCCGGAAATGTGACCAATCTGCTGATGTCAGATTGATTGATTGATTTTGTTTTTATTTTTTTTTATTTTTTTTTATTTTTCTATTAAAAACTGAACCACTCAAAAATGGAATGTGAAATATTTGAAAAATATATTTTCAATTCACATTAACATAAACTTTAATTAATTGTAACAGGCTCTATGAATGATTGATTTTTTTTTTTTTTTTATCACTATTAAAATGTTTTTTTTTCTTTTTTCTCTCTCGAAACTGATCAGACAAGATAGACTTTGATATTTATCCAATATTCTATACACTCGCATCTTAATGCTGTACATTTTTTATTCAAGAAAAAAAAAACAATTTTCTTCATTTTAGTATTCCCAATGTTACATACATTGTACAGCACTGCATTGTTAATAGAGGGACCTTTTTTTTTTCTTTTTTTTTTTTTTTTTTTTTTAAATTATTCAGTTAGTTCTCATTGAGTTGGCCTGGCAATTCTTATTGTATAATGTTTAATCTGTAAAATTAGTATTTTTATAATATTTAAATCTGCTTCTAATTTTCCATATATCTAAAGCTAATTATGTTTGCCTGATTGATTCTTTTTTTAAATAACTTGTATCATTCTTCGTTTTCATTTCTTAGTTATTATAAACATGTAAAATGATTACTTCTGCTGAACTAATTTTTAAATATCATCTTGGGAATTAGAAAAATGTGACAAAATGGATTTTTAAAGTATTGTGTCTTAAGATTGAAATCTTGCTGAAAATATTAAAATTCTGCAATTCGATTGTAGCCAGCCAACCAGTTCATATTATTGATTGATTGATTCATTTATTTTTTACATCTTATCAACTCACTGGATTTTATTTAAAACCAGAAGATATTTTTTGATTGTGGGAATTTTTTAGGGGGCCATAATAAATAATTAAGTGATATAAATCTTACTAATTAACCCATGGCTGTGGGGAGAAAAGATGAATTTATACCTTTCCCAAGGGTATTTGTGCATAAGTGGATATAATGAATCCAACTGAAATTAGAACTTGGCTCTCTGATTAACAATCCGAAGCCATTATCCATTACACTACCTGCACATCCAAGCTTATAGCACCTGGCATTCTGAAGTGGTAACTGATCTAGGTACTGACCAAGCTTTACATTGCTTAACTTTGGTGATCGTATGGGAACTAGTGTTTCAATGTCATGTAGCCGTGAGCCCTGACCACTTCAGATTTACATATGGATTTTAGTAGTACATCAATTGTATAACGATATATTCATGAGAGCTACAGTAAAGTTGCAAAACAAATATATTGCTTCCTCTGTTCTATAATAAATCTATTAAGTTTGACTCTCGGCTATGAACGTAGGACACTCAGTTATTACATTTGTATACACATTTCATATACAAAATTTATCAACTATTATAAGATAGAAATAGTCCTCTTTTTATTAGGTTGGTGCAAAAATAATGTCGTTTTCTCACATGTGAGAAAACGACATTATTTTTGCACCAACCTAATATTTTAATTTTAATTTTTAAGAATAAAAAATAATTACAAATTAAAAAAAATAAAAATAGCTTTAACAGTATTAAATATGCAAAGTGGAATTAATGGGTAAGTAGATGTAAATATGATTTGGGATAGTGAATGAAAGACAGTGTGTAGAGTGACAGACATGGCAGGATCTGGATGTCGACATTTTTTTTCAAACCAAAGAGAAATCTTAATTATATTTTACTAGGATATTTTTTTAAATTAGAAAAGTCATAATCATATTTTATTCTGATTATTTTATTTTATTTTTTATTTTTTTTATTAGTCAGACAGAGAGGAGCTATAATTATATTTTACTAGAAATTTTAAATGTGAATAGTCAATATAAAATTTGGCATGTGTATGTCAATTCTTATTTTAAGCAGCAGCTGCAGATAAATACTTTGAAAAATAAATTAAAAACTAAAATGGAGGGTGGAGAATAAAAATCTATTAGTCTATTGAAGCTGTCTAAATTCACTTGGATTTTATTTTAAAACTAATTACATTTGATAAATTAATATAATGTTGATTATTATCAGTTGGGAACAAGGAGCTGTTATTAAATAATTAATTGCTGTAAGATTTATTGGATTCATTTCCATAAGAATTGAAGCATAAATTTGTTTTTAACAAAAATCTCTGAAGCAAGAATTGCTTTCATTAAAGTCAAAATTTTTTACATGATTATATAGCCAAAGTATCTAAAATTCAATAAAAATATTGGATTGTTTAAAATCTTTTAAATTCATTAGTTGTACACACACCCATAACTAGTAGAGGTACACTGACTCAAAAAGTGGTTTCCCTGATTAAAAAAACAGTTGCAGGTTTGATTCCGGTTGGAGGCACAATTTTTCTGTCATAGGACTTCTCATTTTGTTATTTACTGTTTGATATTAATTTTGCTGTTAAATAAAGTACAAAAACAACAAAAAGGATGGCAACTCACACATGTACCTAATTAAAAAAAAAAAATAACATAATAAGAATAAGAAAAATCCTTTCAACATATATATATATATATATATAATATATATTTATATATGTCATCCACATAGAAGCCTGTTTTGCTGTATCACATCTCATCAGTGTAGCTAGACATCTGATTGCTTCAAGCCGGGATCGAAACCCGATCGATTTGCCATCAGTCAGAGATCCTGCCCTAAGCTATTGGTGTATGGCAGAGAAAGGGAAATATATTATAATTTTATCATATAGACAAAAACAGTTTACTTACTACAAAGATACAACTTCGTTTCGATGCATTTCAATTGCACCTCGACGGGTGAGAACCGAAAAGGGTTATGAACAATTCCGCTTCCTTTCTTCCATTTGTTTGAGAAAGAAAATATACATGAAGCAAAAAGATGACAGAGTGAAACAATAGTGCTTGTTGATAGCAGTTTGGTGAAGGATGGATGAGGTGTCGAATGCTGGCTAGTCTGGGAAGATTCCTTGCTGATAATGACAGTCAAAAGTTTAGGCACAGCATCTCACAAGTGTCCTAAGAGTGAGGGGTGAGGGAGGAAAGGTGAGAATAGGAGAGAGTAATACGATGGTAGAGGTAGGAGGGATAAATTCTAACAATAGTTATAGTAGTAATTAGGAATGTTTTTTTTTTTTTTTTTTTTTTTGTTATTATATAAAAAAAAAAACAAGCTAAAGCTGAATTACATATATTTAGGTTGGAGTTATCACTACTAATTCTGTAATCAATGAAAGTGTTTTGTAAATTAATAAATATAGAAGTGGTGATTTCTTCTTGGTATGTTGAATATATAAGTTATTCAGGTTTGCAAAAAGCCGTTTTGATTTAGAAATTAAATATAAGTAGAAAAATATATATAAAAGTATGGAGTATTAATATAACTTTTATAATCTATTTTTAACCTATTCTCCGACAGTATAACATGTAGAATAAGTATGGGTGTAAAACAATTTATCTGAAAGTATTACTAGCAATATATATGCAAAAAAAAAAATATTTAAGAATCATAATCTAAGATAAATTAGTGGAGAGGTACATAAGAAGGTAGGAAGTATGTAACCTCTCCACTAATTTATCTTTATTATGATTCTTAAATTTTTTTTTTTAATATATATATATATTATATTACTAGTAATACTTGCCCACAGAATTGTTCATAACCATTTTTTGTTCTCATCCATTGAGGTGCAATTAAAATGCACCGAAACAAAGTTGCATCTTTATAGTGAGTAAACTGTTTTTGTCTATGATAAAATTATAATAAATAATTATCACTTTACTTTTGGTATCGAGCCCTCTTTTGGATTAATACTGTAAATGTTAGAATTTATATATTACTTTCATTCTCATTGCATTGGATATATATATATATATATATATATATATATATATATATATATATATATATATATATATATATATACACACACACACACACACACACACACACACACTTATATGGTTTGTCAAGTAATTTCTGTCAGTTCTGTCCCCCTTACTTAAATTTCCCCAATATAAAAATGTCAGTAAATCATTCTTTGCATTAGAAACCTTTGATGCTAAAAAAAAAAAAAAAAAAATATAACAGAAATTTTTTTTTTTTTTTTTTTTTTTTTTTGCTATATTTTAAACTATAGGTGCTTGGTGTCTAAACCAGCTCCCTGACTAGGTTTTCTGCTGGTGAGGAGGGTAAGCTTCTTATAGGCGTCAACAGCCAACATACATACATACATATTTATATAAGAGAGTGGATGGGATCTTGAGTCTTGAATGGCAACCTTCCTAGAGATGGTGTCTCAATAAAAACTTGGACTACTGTGATTGTCTGAGTTGGGTGTCAGGAAGAGCATCTGGCCTTGTAAAAAATTGTCTTTGTCAGCCAGGACCCACCTTGCTTTGTGCAAGATTAATCTTGGTCATGCTGCAACAAAAAAAAAGCACACAGCTCTGAGTTTTTGATTCTCTACCAGAAACAATTGGTTGGTTGTTTTTTATTTCTTTTGCAAGCTGAATTTAGAAATTCTGTTGGATAAAATCCAGCTGAATCATCTTTTTTCGTGCAAGAACTGCAAGTTGGAATTGATTCTGCCTTCAAGTGTTCAAAGAATCTGATTTTTAACTTTTTTTTTTTTTTTTTAACTGATGTTCCGAGATATATTTCCCCTAAAAATAATTGGATTCAATTTAAATGTTATGTGGGGGGGGATTTTTTTCTTCATTACACTTATTCTCTTTTGAGTTGTAAGGGAAGGGGTAAATTCTACAAATAGAAACTTTTGTATGGGCTTTAGACCTTTAGGAAATAGATTTAGAATTGAAAAGTAATTCATGCAAAAAAAAACCAAAAAAAAAACCTTTTGAATTTTTATTCTCACCTGTCCCTGCTACCTGTAACTATGAGGAATTCTAAGATTTTATTTCAAGAAATATATTCTTTCTCTCCCATGTTGTTGAATAACATTGTTGAATTGAATATAAATACGCACATGTGCTTGTACATTTCCAGTGGAATTGTACTCACACACATGAAACTATATGTTTAACACTTTTTTTTGTAAATCTTCATACCCTCTTTCTCTTACATTCATTGCACTTACTAATTGATCAGTACTAATATCTTTGACTGAAGAATAAAATAATGATTTTGTGATACTATGAACACCCATGTAGAAAAAGATGTGGCTTTATCTTGATTTCAAGTGTTTGTGTTTTATAGCCAGCAGGTTGTTCCTTTGTAGTTTTCTAAGCAAGCATGACTGAAGGGGAACAGAGAAGTAAAGGAATGGATGAGGAGTTTTTGGAGACCAAGTGACCACAAACCAGTTATTGATTATTTCTGAGTGCTGGTTTATATTAAGTCATGCTTGGCATTGGAGTCAGTTCAGGTCAGCCCTTGGCTGGAAACAGTCTTTGGTTCCAATACCACACACAATACCATATGCTGGGATGTTTAGATGGCTATAAGATCTATATAACAGAAGTTGTCTGGTGTCACCTACCTACCCACACATTCAAGTGGGTGAAATCCTGAATAAAATATCTAAATATAATACGGGAAACAGAGTTGGCATTTTTATTTCTCGATATGGTGTTTGTCTTCCATATTGTTGCCTTGTTGACCATGCAGCATCTACTTTCCCAGTTTTTGGTACACACTACTAAGATTGAGATGCAATGTGGGGTAATTGTTGGTAGGTCTGTGGAAATTTTGGGCAAAAGTCACATTGTATGTTTACAATTTAAAAAACAATTTTTGCGGGTATATTATCAGAAAAATAGTTTAACTTTTGAAGATGTTTAACAGCCAGTAGTTTCTATAACTACTATTAAAAATGATTTGCACTTTCGCCATAACATATCTTTAGGTTTATCACACAACCTTCTGTTCATGCGTGCTTATAGTTGGTACTATTCCGGTCACGTGATCGAAGTTTGAGATTGATTGCGCCAGTTTTCTTACTTCTGTTACAGTGAAAACATGGCTGCTCTGCTGGCAGTGTGCACTGAGAAGGAACAAAGAGCAGTAATTTGATTTCTCTGGTTGAAAGTTGTGTTAGGGGCTGAAATTCATCGTATGCTTTAAACACAATACAGCAACAGTGCATTACCGTGTATTGTGTATGAGCGGATTGAGAAATTTAAAAGTGACCGGACAAGTATGATGCACAAAGGACGAGGATGCCTGTCAACCTCCATCACTGATGAGAAGATTCAGCAAGCTCGACAGATGGTGAATCGGTGAGTTATCATCGCTGATATAACATGTTCTCTGCAGAATCAGATCATTTCTCTTTGTTCCACACTGCTAGCAGAGTGGCCATGTTTACACTGTAACAGCAGTAAGAAAATTGCTGCGATCAAGTCCAAACTTCAATTACATGACCACAATAGTACTAATTATAAGCACACATGAGCAGAAGACAGTGGGATAAACCTGAGATAATTTTTGACTTATCCTCGTATTTAAGTTTTTAAGAACTGCTACTTTCTAGAAAACTCCCACATTGATGCTTTCCTGAACACTACAATCTCTCTCTCTTTAAGCCTAGGGTTAATCATTATGTATCCTTCATAATTTTCAATCCCTACTTACATTTATATCATAAAACTCATTCAATAACCCTCTACTTTGACTGGCTCTTGGGCCTTGCATTAGGTGAACATTAGTATAAAAAAAAAAAAAAATGAAACGTCACAATATCTGTTGGTATCATTCATTATCTAAAAATAAGTTCTAGAAATTTGAAGCTTTCTTTTTTTTTTTTTTTTTTTTTTTTAAATGAAGTATTATCATTAATATATACTTTGCTATTCAGGTAAATATTTCTGACAGTGTACCCTTTAGCCTTCTTCAGATATTTTTTTCTAAAGTTGTTATGAAGATGTGTATTAATATAGGAGAATTTAAATTTTATATTTCATTGGAGTCTCAATAACAAATGCAATGCATTGATTGTTGGAGAATAAAGAAATACATGGTAGAAGAATTTTGCGTTGTAAGCAGTTGTAAGTCAATTTCTTACACATTAATGTAAAAAATGTGAGATGGCAACCAGAAATTATGTAACTACAAAATTGTATTTTAATTCCGTTTGTAGATTACTAGGAATAAGTATTTAAACATTATACATTACTGGGAATAAATTTACACAATAAGTAATAGTCCTGGAAAATGTTTAATTTTTGGTCACTCTTGATTGTGCTTCTAAGTTAATATATTTTTCTCTTGCTAAATAAACTCTTAGTCATGTTAATAATCTGATTGCTTTGGGTTCTTGTTTCTGTAAACTTATTTGGTATTAGACAAGTTTTTTTTTTTTTTTTTTTGTTCATTTGATATTCTGAATGGTTTGATAAATTTCTTGCTTATAGGTGTGGCAGACATATGTGGATTAAAATTATATATAAATATCTTATGTTGTTCCGGACACTTGCTCTATAAGCAGTGTGCTGAAAAGTTCTTGACTAAACCTGCTTTTCAAAATCTGACCAAATTGTATAAGGTCAACTTTTTTTTTTTTTTTTTTTTTTTTGTGTTTGTGTAGGGGAGGAGGGTGTTTTTTTTTGTTGTTTTTTTTTTTTTATTGTTAAACCAATAACTTTTCACTACTTCTGTCATACACCTTGTGCAAGATTTAATTTTATTCACTAATTAAAAACAACAAAAAAAAACCTTTAACTCCCAAAGCTATTATAAAGATAACTTCTGACACTAATTCACTGCTAGTATCTCTATTGTGTTTTGTTAAAAAAAAAAAAAAGTCTGAATGTATATAAGAATGTGTGGATACAGCGGGTTTTAGGAAATATGAAGGAGTGTAGGTAGGTTAAGCAAGCCATTTTCTATTAATTGATGGATATTAAAATAGAGTATAATTCTTCTAAAAATCTTATATTTCAAGTGGCTAATGGTTCTGTTACACTATAAGGAATGTTTCTGGATGTTTCACCGATGTACATTAATGGGCATTTTGTACAGTCTATTTTGTATATCCCTGCTTCTGTTCTTGCTATCTTGTTTGATATAAACAATATCTCTTATTGTTTCTGTGGTGGTGTTGATGAATTTTATGTTAGACAAGAATTTTTTTTCTCCCAATGGTGGCTGTTATGGAGTTAGTAGGTAGGATTATGTGTTGGATTTTGTTATGGTTGTTGGGATTATTATTTGTGTGTTTTTTGTTGTGATTTTTGTGTTTGTATTTTTCTTCTGTGGATTTTGTATGCTTTGCATTTGGCATTGTGCAGGAAATAATTTGGGTATTGGAGGAGTCTGGAGTCTTTTTTGATGTACTCCTCTTCTTTAGGAAGGAATTGGGAGTTAAATACTAAAAACAAGACACAAAAACCCATAAATAATAATAATTCCAATGAACATAACAAAATCAAAAACATAATCCTACCTATCAGCTCCATAACAGCCACTAGTGAAAAAACCCTGTCCAACCATGACATAAAATTCATCAACACCATCTCTAAAACAACAAGAGATAGTCAATATCAAATGAGATATCAACAACACTACAGAACATAGGCAGGGATATACAAGATGCCCATCGATATAAAGGAGATTAGATGAGGGTGATATTGAAAAGTTATCTAAATGAAAATGAGATTCCAAAAGAAAAATCTTTTGGTAAATGGGTTGACCTGAGAACTTTTCAGCACTCCTTCTTGTATTGACAATGATAGTAAATTAGAAATTACACTAAGATTTGAAATTTTTAAGTGATGCAGTTCAATCCCAAATCATTATGCTTTTTACATTTACAATTCTTTTCATATTTTTCCCCTTTTAAATTATTAGGGTGATCAGTAAAAATATCTTTGTACATGCTCTTTCCCATAAACAGTAACTAAGGTTTGCTCACCATAGTTGCAGTATAAACTACAAGTGGGCTCTGTGAATGTTGAATAAACACAAATGCACCTGAGCAAATGTCTGCAATAGGTATTGGCTAGCAGCCCTAGTAGACAGGTATCCTTGAATATGAGTGGCCAGCTATACATACATACGTGTGTGTCTGTGTGTGTTTTTAATGTAGTGAATTCTGGGAAATTATAATGGGTTCCAACTAAAGTTTCTTAATAAATTGTAGTGTTATAAAATGATGTATATAACACTATTTACATTTAGACTATTGTCCTCATTTTTGTTGTTGTTATCACAATGGTTTGGTCTTTGTGTCCTCTAGCCTTCATTAGGTGCATATCAATCCAGGTAACCTACAGGGAATTCTGAACTTAGCCCTTTATTCAATCTACAGGGTTATACTGTTTTTGTTCCTCTATCCATGTCTAGGGATATTGTTCATTTCTTATTTTTAATACTGCTCAGTTATTTGTTACCCTGTTTTCATGGAGTCCAAGTATACATTGCCTGTTCTAAGGAAATCTCTGTAGGTTGCTAGGATTGATATACACCTTATGACATTGGGAGGGCATAATAGGCATGATGACAACAACAAAGATAAGGACAATAGTCCAAGTGTAAAAATAGTGTAAATGATAACTCTTCATCCTATAAATTCAAATGATTGGTCTGACAGGTTTCCACTTAATTGATTACCATGGTAACTAGAACAGATGCTACAAAATTAAGTATAAATTATCACAGCCAATCAACAAATGTCTCTATTTGTTAGTTTAAACATTTGCATTAATAGTTTAAAAATGTTTTATAATATATTTTAAACATATTTTGTGTTTTTTGTTGTTAACAACAAAAATAGAAAATATGTTTAAAAATCAATAAAATTTCTAAGTACTAATTACCATTAATATCTCTTATAGTTCATTTGACAAATAATTTACATTTGGTTACACAAAGAATATATTACATTTTAAATTAACTGTAGACATCTGGTGGAACTAATGTCCGTGTTTACTTACTATCAACAAACAACAAATCCCTTTTCCTATCTTATAACTGTTATATGTTTCTTGTGTGCAGTGTATTTGTCCATGGGGGGGAAATTGTGGTGTTCCTGTGACGCACAGATAGTTTACTGTGTCATTTTACACTTTTATGTATCAGAAATATACCCGTCTGTTTGTGAGTATGTGTACACACACACACATATATATATATATATATATATATATATATATATATATAATTATTTATTTAAAAATATGATTTCAACTCGCTACATAAGAGGTCTCATGTTTAGTCTGGCTGGAGCGTCTACGGAGATTTATTTATTTATTTTTATTTTATTCTTTTATTATATCTCTTTATGAAAGGGATTTGTGTATATGAAAAGGCCGTAACGTTTGTTATTTGATGACTTCATAAAGGGTTATCAATTTTAGTAGGTTATTAAAACTATGTATATGGGCTATGGATTTTAAAATTTATTTTTTTGTATGCGTGTTTTTAGCTAGTTATTCAGAGCGTAAGTTCGGTTGTGTCGGCAGAAAACCGTTAATTCTTGCCGGTTGTTTAATAGGTTTTTATTGTTTAGAAGCTTAATAATGTGTAGTTTCTCATGGAGGCACAAAGGGCATGGGTCATCCCAAGTTTTGCAAGTTCTATATATATATATATATATATATATATATATATAAGCTTGAGCTAAAAGTGGTAGTGTAAATCTTGTAAAAGGAATCACTTTTCTCCTGTTTAATCAAAATATAAAAATGATATATGGTAATGTTCCAGTGTTGAATTAAGGAACTTGTATAAAGGTTATAAGTCATTGATTGTTTGTTAAACCCAAAAGAACCCTAAAATAAAATTAAAAAAAAAAAAATTAGATGTTTTTCTTTCATTTCACTTTTTGTAGTAAAACAATATTAATCTCTTCTCAGCTTACATGTCAAGTGATCAATGAAATTGAAAAATCATATCAAAGTTAAAACTTTCTTAGCTCCAGATGATGTTCAGACTTGAGTTTTATGTTGTATTTTTTGCAAGATGTGCCAAAATGTGAACTTGATTATAGTCAAGTATCATTAGAAGTACTTTAACTGAACTACTTGTTTAAATTTGTGATCTCGAAGAGGTGGGACAAAGAGTTATTTAGAGATAAATTTGACATAATATATAAAAAAAAAAAAAAATCATTGCTTTACAATAGATCTAAGTCATACTTGTAAATTTCCTGATTGTCGAGACGGATTTCTCAGGCAAGCTCTCAGATTGCCGAGACGGGTTTCTCGGGCAAGCTCTGATTACCGAGACGGGTTTCTCGGGCAAGCTCTCAGATTGCCGAGACGGGTTTCTCGGGCAAGCTCTCAGATTGCCGAGACGGGTTTCTCGGGCAAGCTCTCAGATTGCCGAGACGGGTTTCTCGGGCAAGCTCTCAGATTGCCGAGACGGGTTTCTCGGGCAAGCTCTCAGATTGCCGAGACGGGTTTCTCGGGCAAGCTCTCAGATTGCCGAGACTGGTTTCTCGGGCAAGCTCTCAGATTGCCGAGACGGGTTTCTCGGGCAAGCTCTCAGATTGCCGAGACGAGTTTCTCGGGCAAGCTCTCAGATTGCCGAGACGGGTTTCTCGGGCAAGCTCTCAGATTGCCGAGACGGGTTTCTCGGGCAAGCTCTTAAATTGCCGAGACGGATTTCTTGAACAGAGATAAAACTATATAATGTAATTGGAAAATTAATTTATCATTCACCTTTATATTGGCTGATAATACATATCTAGATTAAATTGAATTAAGATTTTTATTGAATTTCAGATTTTTATTTATATCAAGTAGGATATTTTTTTTTTTTTTTTAATGAAATATTTTATCTTCTGTTTATAAAACTTAGTAATTTGTTAATAATAATTTTCATATTAAATCTTTGTTTGTCACTTTAGCCACACGACACGGAATCATGCTCATATGACCCATAGCCCATTAGGGTTGTAGGTCTACCACATGTACTGCAGCTATAGCAGCAGTGCTGTGTCTTGAGAAAGATAGTCTGGCAGAGTCCAACTTTCTCTAGGCTGGTTTGAATTCAGTTTTTCCTTCTAGACTGGTTACCAACCAAGGCAATAGGACCCAGTCTGTCCTATTTATTTATAGCTGGGAGGAGAAGAGTGATTCATACTTTTCCCAAGGGTATTAGCACATATTTGAATATAATGAATTCAACTGGATTTCAAACTTGGCTCTCTGATTCCTCAATCTGAGCAGCTACCCATTACTCTGTACTGCTTCTAGTAGAACTACTTTGACTGAACTATTTTAGTGATCTCTAAGAGGCTGGACAAAGAGCAATTTTGTCCTTTTGCTTATATGTATGTGTATGGTTTCCCCATATAAAAAGGACCCTGTGTTATATCCTGCTGTAGTGGGGATGCTGGGTGAATATACCTTTTAGTATGAGATACTGAATACACAGTTGAAAACCATTTTTTCTTAGACATATACTTGCTTAAGCTCATACCTAATATTTGAGATGAATAGAACTTCTACTAATGATAAATAAGTTTTTAAGGTGACTGTTCTATTTAATGTTAGTTTTTATTTTTCTACATATTAAGAATGAATTGTTTTTATTAAAAACTAACTAAAATTTTACAGTTTTGTTTTAAAAGTAGACTAAAAAGATTGATCATAAATTGGCAATGGCTTGTGTATAATTTAGGTTGTCAATAATTTGTGTATGATCTTGCTAAGAAATGCAGTATATTGAATTGTTGTCAGTTTCTTATTAATCTTGTGCAGCATAGACAATACTTTTAGTATTGTTCTTTGGTATATTTTATAACCAAACATAACATTATTACTGAAATTCTTTTGCTCTGGAGTTTATTCTTGGGTTCTTCAGTTGTAAATCTCCAATTTTTGCTGTTATTTATGGCCAGTTATCCTCACTTATCTGTGACAAGAAGTAAAACAATTTGTAACCTTCCATTAAATTGTTTTTCATTATCAACTGCAAATTGAATAATTGTCTGCAATCTTTTTGCTGAGTTTGTTGAATGTTATTAAATGTTTATTGGATAGCTTTTGCTCAATTATGTGATGATAGAAAATACTTTTGCTTGTGGTGAATCGATCAGAATTCTTTTTGTTTCATCACAAAATGCTTCCAAGTGCTATCTTAGATTTGTTTTCCTTCAAAAATTAATAATTTATCTGAAATGTATATTAACATTTTTCTTTTTCAAATCCTATTTAATGATCTTTCAATTTTAAATTCATATTTGGCGGCAACATTTGTGTGTATTTTTGATGTAACAAATTTAGTATTGGAGATAAGGAAATTGAACATAGAATAGGCTGCTCTAAGAGTAGTTTCACCCCACACTGCAAATTATGACAAAATCGAAACATTAACCTGAAAACTTGTCATGTTCTTATTTAGCTTTGTCAGAGCAAAACTTTCATATGTATGTCCTGCATGAGGCCAAATTTGTTCAGAAATATCTAAACTGTCAGCTGTATACAACCACTTTCTCAGATCAAGTATTAAAATTGGCTTGAAATAAATGAAGCATGTAGGTCTTAGAAAGGACCAATCTTTGAACCTCATGCTGTTGCAACAGAACCACAAGCAAAGAACTATACCAAATAAAAGATCATGCATCACTTGAGGATGTTCAACAGCAGTAACAACTAAAATGGATAGTATATGTAACTCAGAGAAAATAATGACATAATTAATATGGTTAGGATGGAAGCCTTCTCCTCCCATACTAGAAAAAGTGATAACAATGAACATGAGCAACTCATTTTTATGAAAAATTGATTTAATAGAAAAATTTTATAAGTTTCAACCAAATGTAGCACTGGCAGATCAGTCAATGAATTCTGACAGGTCCTTATAAAGAAACAGCTAATATTACCATTAGAGATGAGGACAGATACTACATTTTGATCTCGGCTTAATGGCCAGAGAGCAAAGAAAAGTGTGACTTGAAAAATGCTGGCTGTTCAGTCAATGAATGCCAAATGTTTCCTTATCAGGAAATGGTTAATATTACAATTACCATATGATTGACAAGAAAATTGTGTAATTGTATTAGTTACTCTTTTCTTGTGTCAATCTGATTAATCATTCTTGGCTTTTAAAACGGTCACTTGGAGTTTTTTTTCCTCTGGTGTATCATTGCATCTTGGCAGTTCACATTCTCTTGACCTTCTGATAATGATAATTATCTTGAATAAGTTAGCTGAATTTACTTACAATTTTGGCCTCCAATTTAGGCATTGTTATTTGTTTGGGTCTTCTTGTCAAAAAAAAAAAAAAAAAAAATAATATTACTTGACCAGTAAGTTACACTATTAAATATTTGGCCACACTGCAAGAAAATTAAATTTTCTATCAAAGATCAAGAACAGTTTCAGCCAAGACAAAAAAAAAAAAAAAATAAAATTGTAGTTTTAATTAAATCAAGAATATCAGTTAACTTTGTAAATTTTATTTTTAGGTTCACTTGGTCTGTGGGTTCTGTGCCTTAACAGGTAAAGGCATTGGTCTTTAAATCTGTTGTACTAATGATGTCTTGACATTAAAACAGGAACTTATATATTATAGACTCTATTGAATCCAGTTTCAAATTCATTAGATGTATTCCAGGTGATAGTTATATCAATTTTTATTTTCTTAATCAATACTGTAAAGAAAAGTGTACTTAATTTTTATCTTAACTCTTTGAACCTGAGTGGCCGGTATACCAACCACTGTGTGAAAGCGCATATACCTGATCAACTGGTATACCAACCAGAGTCATAGACAGCAGGGACCCAGAGTTGGAGATCCACACTCATCAGAGTTAAACATCAGGGTTTTTTTTTTTTTAAAAAGAAAAGAAAGAAAATATACACCTTCCTTATGTTCATAAGTTTTTAGTTTTACTCTTGCAATCATACCATTTGTTTTAATTTAAATAATTGTTGGGTTCTTCTATGTGTCATACCCCTTCAGGAGGTTGGTTCTCATGACTCTCCACATTTTCCTATACTTTGTATCTCTTTGTAAATTTTATCTTTTTGTTATCTTTTCTAAACCCTGTTGTACCAACCATTTATGCAAGTCTGTAAGGTAGATTATGCACTGCTTTCCTCTGTGATTTTTGCCTTCACTATGTCCTGTCAGCATCAAATTTTCCAAACCCTCTTTCCTCATGTGCTCTAGAAATTTCAACTATCTCTTTCTGATGTTAAGTATAAGTTTCTTTTTGTTTTCATTTTCTCAAAATCTTCATTGCTCACATGTCTGGTCTGTGGTATTCTCAGCATCCTTCTGTAGACCACATTTTTGTTTCTTTTTCTTCCTCTGTGAGGAGATTGTTATATATAAGGACACATATTTCATAACAGTTCACTACTCTTTTTTTTTTTTTTTTTTTTTTTCCCCATTTCTAATGACATTTTCCTGTCTCCTAATATTTTGTTCAGCTTTTGGATGGCATCTTTGGTTATCCCAATGTAGAATTTCTGCGACCACATTACCCCTTAATCTGGCCACCTCCCAAATTGCAACCCCCTTGATTATTATGTGTTGGGCGCAGTTGACAGAGAGACCAACAAAACTCCTTGTAATACCAAAGATGAACTGAAGGCAAGGATTATGGCAGCATTCACCACCTTAAGCAAGGATATCGTCCAGAAGAGTTGCAGGAGAATCTGAAGTCATTTGTAGGCTATGGTTGAAGCTGATGGTGATTTTTATTGAACAAATTTACTCATTAGTGTTTCATGATATTTTTGTGCAATTTTGGTAAATATATCTGTTAAAATGAGATGTCAATGTTATTTTCATTTTTGCACCATTTGGCCGACAATTTATCCATCGCACCCTGTATATCTGTTAAAATTGGATGTCAGTGTTATTTTCATTTTCATGTAATTTAGATGACAATTTATCCATCGTACCTTGTAGATCTAAGTATTTTAGTATAGCAGTTTGCAAATAATAAGAAAAAAGGATCTCTGCAAAGCTATCATCATATGCATATTGAAAGCTTCATTTAATTATATTTTAGTACTTTTTGTGTTAAATCCTGACGCTCAGATATTGAGAAAATTAAGCTTAAAGTATAAGGTCAAGATGTATATTGCTCTCATACTTTTTGGACTTTGTGTGCTTTTTTTATTTTTTATTTTTAAATTTTTAAAATTTAAAAAAAATGTATTATTTTTTTTTTTTTGACACTGCTTTACAATGGCTACTACTCACGAAGGGTAGTGACCAAAGTTAGTACTACATTCAGTTCTTAGATGATCTTCAAATTCCCTGAACATTTGGGTAGTACTATTTATAGCTAAAGATTTTCTAAATTCAATAAAGGGATATCTTTATTAGGTAGCCTTAGGCATCCCCTGTCTAATAATTTGTGTACTTGTAAAATACCTAATATTTATCAACTGTGAAACACTGCTCAATAAACCAATTTCATTCCTTTATTCATTCATATTCTTACAAAGAAGGCAGTTAAGTTGATGAATGATTATTATTCCATTTCAACACCTCTGGCTCTTGGCACATTGCCATATAGCTTTGTCCATATCCTTATCAATATTTCCATTGTCTGCATTCCAAGAAACCCATGCCTGTCTACTTTCTTCGCCTGACATAGTCACTTCATTACTGTCTTCCATTTTAATATAGTAAAGCTTCAACTTGATTTCTGAGAAGAATCTTTGTTAGTTGACTTCTTACAAGCACCTATTTTATTCCAAAAGGTGTTTGGAATATTGAACTCATTCTTGGCATTGTTCTTGTTGTTACTGCAATATTTTGGCTCATTCATTCTATGTCCAGTTTCAGGTGTACACTCAGTAAGTTAAAAGAAAGATCACTTTTCAACAAAGGTCAGTGGGCAACGAAAGCAATGGTAAATGATATACTGACCAGCTTTGCTCACTTGCAACAACTTGAGCCACACAATGCTTTTCTTAGTCACCTGAGAATAGTATAGTGTCATATATGATACTTTCTCAGTTACCTAGATGTGAAATGAAAAGAAAGATTGAAGCCATCCAAACATTTTTTAGCTATCCTAATTAAACCCATTCTAATATTTAAATACACATGGAGACCTACCAAACTCTATCTGCAACATATTCATTGATAATACAAATATAATATCCTCATCCACATGCTAAAAAAAAAAAAATGCTAAATTACTAAAAAAGAAAAAGCCAACAATCTATAATATTAACTATGAATAGAGCCACAATGTGCTGACCATGTTTAGAAAATAAGACATTCCTATAACTCTAGATGCATAAAACAATCCATACATTCAGCTAAAAGTAAAAATAAAATAATCCTTGATAATGGCTCTGAAAGAGCCCAGACATACAAAACATTTATGCCCAGAAAAGAAGAAAATTACAAGAACACAAGAAAAATTAAATAAAAAAAAAAAAAAAGAAAAACTTAACTGAAGTACCTTGTCAGTCATTTTTAATAAAACTTGTTTGTGTTACTAAAGAAGTAATGGATTTTATTTATTAATCTGACAGATTTTATCACTTAATTGCTATTTTTAGTTGATGCCCATATTTGAGTAGATGTTTTAACAAGGGGTTGTGCAAGTTCAAATCCTGCGAGAGTGTGCATTTTTTTCTTTAATATGATTTCTCTAATATCTAGGCCAGTAAACTAAAATAAATATACTGTTTGACAACTAAACGGAAAGTCTACTCAAATATGGGTATCCACTAAAAATAACATTTAAGTAATAAAATACATATTCTATGTATTTAGACAGTAAATCTTCTTTAAGGCAGGTGTGAGTTTAGGTCACCCTATCGGGCAGCATTTAAGCTAGCTCCTGTGGAGCACTCTTAATTGGGCCTTCAACAAAGTAGGTAAGGAGTAGTAGATGCAATAGGCAACAATAAACTACAGAAGAACTCAAAATTGTTTACTGCATTTAAGTATTGTATCAATATTTAAGCTTACCTTTTAAAAGTTCAATGATAATTCTTCTGTCACCACTTAATTTAAAGACAATTTGATGTATGTAAGTCCTTACATTCTGTACAAAGAATTATTTTTATTTCATGAGTGACTTTCTCTGCATTTCACAATTAATATTGATTATTCCCAAATTTATTTCTAAGTTATAAAAATTATTGTACAAAAAAATATGTTGCAAAAAATCATGAAAAACAATCACAGTAATGAAAACTTGGGAATCCAAAATTTCAGGATTGCAGATCGGGATCTGGTCCTGGAATGTTTTTGATTTGCTCACGTAGTCTGCCTGATTCCAAAATGGTATAATATGTTGGGCTACAATCTCTTGGAGTAAAGTTGAAAAAAGTTATAACACTAACATTTGCGTTTATTATATAGAAGACAACAGATATTTTGTGTCGATTAATTTTAATGATCGACTTTTCCAAATTACAAATAATCCTTTTCAGATAAGAAGGAAATATCTAAGAATTAGTCAGAATTTCAAGAGGCTGATCATTAAAATTGACACAAAATATGTGGTCTTTTGAATTTATACGCGCACACACAGAGTACAATTCAAAAGTTTACCCCAAAAGTAGTTGTTTTATACTTTAAATAAGAGAAAATTATTATACATGGTTAAAAGTAAGACCTGATTTTTATTAGAAATTTTATGACAAAAAGAAAAAAAAGCATTAAGAATAAATTTTGCTCTTGCTTCTTTAGCCTTGATTACTGCAGCACAAATTTTTGGTATTCATTGCAAAAGTTTCTGAAAGTATAAGCCTGATAATTGATTCCATCCTTTTTTCAATGACTCTAAGAGCTCTTTTTAATTAATTAATTTTTTTTACTCTTCTGTCAAGTTTGTCCCATGCTAATTTTAGGGGTGGCTTCAAACTTTTGAATTGTTGTGTGTGTGATATATATATATTATGTATATAAGGTGCCTAACCAATCCCTGTTGCAGACACCTGCTCAGTCACATTCATATTTGTTCAACATCCACAAGGCTCACCTGCAGTTTATGCTGCAACTATGCTGGGACAACCTTAGTTACAGTTTCTTTCTGGGAGAGAGAGAGATAGAGAGCACATCATCTGTTATGATCAGCACTTTCAGCAATGCCAGTATGCTCAAACCCTCATTCATGATGTGTGACTTTGTTCTCGTAGAACAATTGATGGTTTCAAAACATTTCCATCTAGAATTTTCACTCACAAGGCTTGGGTCAACCCATGGTAATGTTTTTCAGGCTCCGTCCAAATGTGCTGCATACTGGGATTGCCTTCCCAGGACCAATAACTTCATGAAGTCACCTTCCCAACAAACTGAACAGGGTGAGATTTGAATTTGGGTCTTGTGGTCAGAAAGCGTATATTCTAACTGCTCAGCCACAAGCCCATCAATATGATTTATTTATTAATTACACACACACACACACACACACATGAGAGAGTGTGATGCATACATTGTAATGTATTATTCTCTGATAAATAACTGAATGCTAGTCAGGTGTTTGTAGTAGAGAGGGAAAATAGGTATAGATATAAAACATAATTGCAGATTTTATATAAAATAGAAACATGACTCAATCTTGTGGGTTTGATTCCAGATTGCTGCAATAAAGTGAGTCATGTATATTTTTGTGTTTTACAGTGCATATAAAAGTTATTTACACTACATTGTAGTTCAAAGGTTCTAAAACCTGTCTCTGTGTGGATGGGCCAAGAAATGGTTTAGTGGAGAAAAATAGTGTAAATATATTTAAAATGTTAGAATATCAACTACCATTGAGAGTCTGGAACAGGAAAATAGTTGAAAAATTCTTGAATTATTCTAGTCTGTGTCTGTCCAATACTCATGCATGCCAAACTGAAGAAGATAGCAACAGTTTGCGTTTTCTT
The DNA here is from genome assembly GCA_963932145.1 of Acanthosepion lycidas. Taxonomy (NCBI): domain Eukaryota; kingdom Metazoa; phylum Mollusca; class Cephalopoda; order Sepiida; family Sepiidae; genus Acanthosepion; species Acanthosepion lycidas. The sequence goes on from OZ010599.1 coordinate 24,234,591, forward strand.
GGACTCACATTTTCCACTGATATGAAGTGGAGTGATTATATTATATCAATTGCTAGGTCTTCTGCTAGGAAAATTGGTTCACTGTCGTGTCGGACAATTCTTGTCAGAATTACTTCTTGTACATTTATAATTCATCTGTGCATTGAATTCTGCTACCATGTTTGGTTTGGTCTGGTGCTCCTACTATATATCTCGAGATTCTTGACAAAATTCAAACAAGTGTATGTAAATGTAATTGATCATGACCTGACATTCAGTCACTTTCCCATCGATGTGACATAGCTTACCTCCCTCTGTCATCTCTACAAATATTTTCATGACAAATTGTTCAGATGAGTTTTCGGTAAATTTGCTTTTTAATGCTCAAATGTCCGCGTGTTAAATATCTCTTAAAATTTTCCTATATTGTCATAATTCTGTGTAAGTGTACATGCTGAACTCGAATTAACAATTAAATTATGAAGAAATGTACTGTTTTGGAGTTATCGACAAGAAAAAATTGGACTTCTTGTGGGTCATTTGTCCGCCATTACTGCCATAATGTTCACTAATCCAGTGCAGAGTACTTCCGTTGGTGTAAGCATAAATTTTGACCTATTTACTTCTTTTACAGCTATATCTCTTTTTGAAATCACTGTGCATTATAGAACAAATTAGATAATACAATAAAGCATTTTTTATATTTTAAAATTGAAAATAAAACAAGCAATAATTAATGAGCAAATTTGGCAAAGTAGAAATGAAATAAGGGTTGATTGGATTATTAAATGTTTTTTTTTTTTTTTTTTTTTTTTTTAAATTTGTCCCCTTTTCTACACAGAAAACCCAAACCTTAACACCTAACACTAAACTTAACCCATAAACATAACACTTTTCTAAAGAGCATGATTATGTACAAAATAAAATTACAAAATAAATTTAAAAAATGCTAGAAACGGAATAAGGTTTTATTGCATTATTTAATGTTTTTTTTTTTTTTTTTCCAATTTGTCTGCTTTTAATTTAAAAATTTTTTTTATTGTATTATTTAATTTGATCTTTTAATTTGTCATTGCTATTCTACATGGAAAAAAGGTTCTATTGTATTATTTAATTTGCTTTTGTTATAAATAAAACTACACTTACCAAAAAAAAAAAAACGAAAAAAAATTACATTTCTTTATGGTAGTGATTTTCTACACCACAAGTCTATAAAAGAAGTAAATAGGCCAAAATTTATGCTTACACCAACAAAAATACCTGGGAAGCTCTGCAGTTAATTACTAAAAACAATGACCGTAATGGCGGACGAATTACCCAGAATTAGTATGATTTTTTTCTTGTCAATAACTCCAAAATGGTAGCTTTTCATAATTTAATTGTTAATTTGAGTTCAGCATGTACATTTACACAGAATTATGACAATTTGGGAAAATTTTAAGAGATATTTATCACACAGGCATTTGGACATTAAAAAGCAAATTTACCAAGCTTTCCTCCTCAGAGTCTCAACTACATGAATTTAAATGTGTTACTAGATTGGCAAGTAGGTCTCACAGATTTACTGTTGAATTAGCTCAATGTAAATTCTTTTCTTATTGTTTTCTCACACATCTTGCCTGTGTAACTCGGTTCCGATTTTTTGCTTCCCTGCCACCTACAATCCTCAAAAATTTAAATGCAATGCCAATCGCCATCTTCTGAATTCTGTTCCTTTATTGTCCTTTTCCTCAATTTACACTAAAGTCTTTTCACTGTCTTTCATTCTCTGTAATCTCCTGCATCCTCGTGATATTATCACCTTGCTTGGGGTGAAAAGAAAATTTCTGGCATTGTTGCCTTGGATGACTGATGTTCTTTGATTACTGCACAACACATTAGCAGGAAGTTATGCTTTTCCTATTCTTTGATCAAAATAAGAACTCTTAAGATTTATTGATATTGGATAAAACTACATGCAGAAACACAGAAATTGTTTCTTCCTCAAGGTAGACAGGCTTTCTGTTTAGGGTTACATCTGAAAAAGGATGGGGGAAGAAAATGTGCAATAGTATTAAGTGTACAAAACAAAGAACAATGTTCATGTCTTTATTAAAAAAAAAAATGCTTTATTGCTACCTGAGCATAACACAGACACATGAATTGAGCAAATGCAGTTGACGAAGTGGTGTTAATTGACTTGCTTGGCACATGATTGCCACAAACCTTCAATTTGTAAAAAAAAACAAAAAAAAAAAAATAACAACACAATGCACTATTGGACAAACATAAGAGGTCTGTCTGTTTAATAATACACTTTTCTGGAGTTGTCTTTTGTTTTATGTGCCAAGTGGCTTATTTATCTCTGACTCTATTTAGCTATAACTTTGATATTTGATTGACTGAGATAAATCACAGACATTGAGGTATGCACACAATATGCCAAAAGTTTAGGGCTAGCCTCTGGATTGAATAATTAGTAAACCTTCTTTGTTTTAATTAACTATAAGCTACGATGTTGAAACTATTTACCCATTAGTGCATAGTATCCAGTTTTTTAGAGAAAGGTTTACCTAAAATTAAGCCCTAAGATTACCATTAGCCAGTAAGGTAGATTATGCAAAAAGAGTTAAAATTTCAAGGCAACAGTATTCAGTAATGAGTTAATTTTGTTATTATTGAATATATGATAAATTCCTACAGGAAGAATAAGTTGTTCTGACCCAAAATGAACTGGTAAATTAGTTTTGAAAAAGGTACACAATCTTCAATTATTTCTTTGAAATCCCGGGGTGGTAGGGCAAAAATTTAGCCTATAGTGTACAAGAGTAGGCTGAAAAGTTTATAAGCTGACTATGAAGGGAGTGATGCTTGAACTGGGAAATCCTGTATCCATTAATTTAATTTAATTTCATTTTAATAATTGCATTGTTTCTTTCCAAGTAAACAAAACAGTTATTAATAAGAGTTGAGATTAATGCATGCAAGATTTCACAGTTCTAGCATCATTCCTTATAGTCAGCCTATAAACAGCTGACTGTTATACATAAAATGAAAATATAACAAGAGCAACTTGCATCATAATCTTGTCTTGACTTCTAATCTGTGGCAGTAGGACAGGTTAAATGTAAGTCTTCACTCGCACTAAGTGGTGTTTTTACGTTTACTATCCCACCTGTTTATGTTCTGTCATCCTTTTACACAAGCTTGTGAGGTATGCTGTTTCTCTATGCCCCTCCTGCCTTCAATATGCACTCTGAATGTCAAATTCTCTAAGCCCTCTTTCCTTATGTGTCCCATAAAGTTTAATTGTCTCTTTCTGATTCTAAGCAAAAATGTCCTTTTTTTTTTCTTCCCATTTTCCTTAAAACTTCCTCATTGCTTATATGTTCTGTCTATGGTATTCTCAGTATCCTTCTGTAGAACCTATTATACAATGCATCCACTTATAAACAATACTTATGACATGGAACACTCTCCCTCTATAAATATTGGAAATTTTAAACATTTATTATTATTTTAACACTGAAATGTTCAGGTTCTCTCTCACTTCAGATTTTCCTCCTTGGTAAATTTCTGGTTTCATTAAATAACCTCATTTTTTTTCTTTCCTTCATTTAATTTTGATTTAAATTTAGATGAGAATCTGAGGGATTGCTAAATATATAAATCAATTTAGAAAACCTTTTTGGCATGTTTTTCTGATCTGTCAGTGTCCTCAGAAATTATTATCCAAAATGTCTTATATATTTAACATGTACATATTTATGTATGGGGGATGGGGTGGGTCTGCCTAGAAAACATTCAACAATTTAATATTAAACAAAAAAAAACTAGATTATCTGGTGTAATGATAATTTAATCCACTTCAAAGTAGTCCTCTTAAGAGCTTACATGTTTATTCCAGCAACTCTTTCACTTTTGAAAACACTCTAACTTCCCTTTTGGCATTGACATAAAGTTGCTTTGTTATATTTTTCTTAATTGCATTCCTAGACTGAAATCTCTTTTCCTGTGGTGATTTGAGCTTTGAGAAAAGTCATTCATGGATTGAAAGTTCCCTTCCAGTGGTAATTTCAGCTTTGATAAATGTCACTGGGTGCCAAATCTTGACTGTATGAGAGTAGACAGACATGAATAATGTGATGCTTTGGAAGAGGAAAAATAACTGTACAAGATGTGGATTATTTACTCACTTGGTGATTTTTTTTTTTTTTTTTTTTTTTAATACAGCAGTCACACAGTATGCAAACTCACTTATTGACATCTCATTTCCAATTGTGTAACCCCGAGAGAGATTGCTCATGTATGCACAGTAAGGTTTGCTTTGACTGGTTACTAAGTTAGCTAAAGTAATGCAAGTAATTCTTGAGATATTCAGTATGGCTGCATACTTTTGGGACATACATATATAAGTTACTCCTGTCCACATTTTTTTTTTACCTAAATTTCCTCTTTATCTTCAGTTGCTACTCTTACTTATACCCCCACTAATTATCTTCTGGCACAGGTGTTTTGGTTATTTTGCATTTGTCTGTCATTATCCTTTTCATTTGTTGAGCTTGTTTGTTATATGACCACATGTGGCCTCTTAGCTTTACAGTCTTGCAACGGTTTATCTTTTAATTTTTTTTTTCCTTTCGAAGTCATGTCTTGTCATGCCACCAGGGCTGAATTAGAAAAAAAAAGCACCTTTGTTTGGATGTTTTCTACTGCTTGATTGAAGACGTTTGGTACAACAAAGACGATTATCCTTCTTGTATTAAGAAGTTTCCTTTCTTCTTCTTCTTTTTTTTTTTTTTTTTTTTTTCAGACAATCTGTTTTTTAAAGAATATTTTTTATTTCATTTTATTATCTTTTAACTCTGAATTTTATAGCTGTTCTTTAATTTTATCATTTAACTTTATTTTTTCTAATTATTATATTATTGGTTTTGGTGCCTTCAACAACAGCTTCTACAGGGTACAATGAATAAATTGTTGTCTAAATTACGCAAAAATGAAAATAACACTGAGATCTCATTTTAACAGATATATTTACCAAAATTACACAAAAATATCTTGAAATACGAAAGAGTAAATTTATTTAATAAAATCACCATTGGCTTCCACCATGACATCTAGACAACTTCGGAATCTCATGCAACCCAACTGGACTGTCTCCTGAATTGTTGAAAGTTGTTGAATTCTGTGATAATTCTTGCCTTCAGTTCATCTTTGGTGTTACAAGGAGTTTTATTGGGCTTTTGTTCAACTGCACCTGACACACGATAATCAAGTAGATTGCAGTCTAGGGAGTTAGGTGGCCAGATGTAAGGAGTGATGTGGTTGCAGAAATTGACTGACAGCCATGGCTAGGTTTTCCTGCTTGTGTTGCAAAGTGCAGAGTCTTGTTGCCCAATATAAGGTCTTCCAACACCCACCCTCTTGACCCAGGGCAGCACTATCTCCTCAAGCCATTTGATGTAGGCCTCTGTGTTGAGTCTTAGGTCCTGTGGGTAGATAAATTTAGGCATAATGTTGCCATCACTAGTGATCACTCTAAACACCTTTGTAATCACCATGAGACTCATCCAATTCTTTCCAAATTCTCTGCACTGTCTTCAGATTGATATCCAAACAATGAAATATTTGTATTGCAGCTTTCTGGCATGAGTACCAAGCAATATGCATGCCATTTCCAAATTTCTGGTGAGTGAATTGTGTCATGGTACTCTTTTTCTCACAGATGGTGCCCAACTGACCCGACTATACTGTGCAGTTAACAAAACAGCATGCATGTGCAGAATAAAAAAATATAAAATTACGATAATGTACCTATTGCACCATGTAATGTTCATCAGGAGTTACTAAATTAATTTCTTTTGATTCTTCCCATCTTTACATATTTGTCCAGCATATCCAACATTGTTGCAGAAATCTCTTTCGATATTTGCTGTTTATTTCATGTTTTGATGGTCTTATTCTTCAGTGCTCTTCAGCTGTAATCTGTGAGAAAAATGAAAGTTAATTTAGTGGCGGAAGAAAAAACCCAAAAGCAACTGCATTAATGTATCTACTGGATTGTTCTATTTTCACAGCATCAGGTACACCAAGTGATTGCAAAGGATAGTGGCATGTTGTCTCAAGTACAATTTTGCTAAACAAAGAAAACCAGTGTTAGCAGATTGATATATGCTGCTGCCTTCAGTTTCCTCACTCTCCAACATACTCTATTTTAATTATCTTGACTTTATCCCAGTCAGTGGTTTCCATTTTTCTCATGGATTCCACTTGATAGCAATGTCTAAAAAATGGATTGGCCAAAATAGTAACAATAGCAAATAGACCAAAAAGAAATTTGAGCACCTCACCAATATTGATGACTCATCTCAGAGTTAGAGACAATGTTTCCAGCAGATTTTGCTATTGCATATTTGTAAGTGAGTGTTAGCTTTTGAAGTTTCTAATCAATTCTGGTTTTTGTAGTATATTTTTTAAATTGTGATTAACCAAACAGTAGAATCTTCATAATAAGAAAACATTTTGAAAAGAACTCCAGGTGTTCCTGTGTGATCACCAAAGTTAAGAGATATTGAGATTGATCTCTAACTAGATAGATTACCACTTGGGAATACCAGGTGCTGTAAGCTTGGATGTGCTGGTTGGGTAATAGATAATGGCTCGGAATTGTTAATTGGAGAATGGAATTCCAAGTTCATTTTGGTTTGTTATATTCATTTTACCCTTTGGAAAGTTATGAATCCACCTTTTCTCCCCTAGCTATGGATTAATTAGTAAGACTTGTATCACTAAATCATTATCTTCTTCAAAAATTCTTAGAATCTAAAAATATTTTCTGGTTTTAAATAACCTGCAAAGGGTTGATAAGCCATAAAAAATGAATCAACCAATCGGTGAAATACTGTTTAACTACACATGTCTTTTAGATTTATTTACATTCTTTGGAATATAAATGTATATAAACTATCGTGACCGCAAAGTGAGGGATCAGTTTATAGATTGTAATATAGAATTGATCCCTCACTTTGTATCCATTATAATTTCTTTATGAAATTCTGATTAAGTATGAATCCACCTCTTTTCTTGTAGCTATGGGTTAATTACTAAGAATTGTATCAGTAAACCATTATTATCATAGATTCTAAAAATATTTTCTGGCTTTAAATAACCTGAAAAGTACAAATGAGCCAATTGATAAAAAAAAAACTAAAAAAAAACTTGAAAAGCATATTTTGTTTTATTTTTGTATAATTTTAATGATTTCAGAGCAATTAAAAATAATTGAAGACACTGATAATTTTTTGCCTGGTGCAATAAACTGTATAAATGTTAGGTATAAATAAGTGCATTTTATGAGTTAGATTTTTAAGTATATATACACATGATACATTGCTAAAAATGTTTGTTTTTTTTGTATTTTTTTTAATTATCATCCATGTCATTGGATAGTTTTAGTGATTGTCAGAGTGCTGATGATGATGAAAAGTTACAAAATCAATCAAGTAATTAACTATAAACTTTGCCTTCTTTTTCAATGTAAATACTTCAATTAAAAAAAAAAAAAGCATTGATAAAATTTAAAATAAAATTAACTTTTGTTAGTTATTTGTTAATACACTTTTGAAATACTTTTCAAATAGACCAGACATTCTCTTTCTCTCAATAAATGAATGAATTATTATTTTTATTTTATTTTTTTTATTTAAATGTAAACTACTTTTATGATAAATTTTAATAATTTGTTTTTTCTCTTTTTTAGGTAAGAAAGCAATATCCAAAAATCTTCATTGGTAAGAAGTTATTTTTATATTTTTTTTAAAACAGTTTTTTTTTAAATTTTAATCATATTTAAAAAGATAATTAATTTGATAAAGAATATCAACAACAAATAAAAAATGTTTTAATTTTTTAGAAAAAAAAAAACCCCAAAATGTTTGTTTTTTTGACATGACTGCTTATTTACAGACCTTTTAATCTGCTTTATCTGAACTTCTAATGGATGGGGAAAAAAAAAAATTGAAATAATTTTTTAAATTTATTTTGAATTTCTGAAGAACCATGAGATGAATCCACTTGTTTATATCTCTATCATTGACATTTGTCATAACTAATACTTGACATAGCAGCTTTTTTTAATCCTACTGCTTGGTTAATAGAGGAAGTCTGCTTATTCCATTTTTTTTCATCTTTATAGCCAAGTGGATATGCATGTAGTGTAGTGGTTATTAGTATGAAAAGTTTAAGCAGAGTTGTAATTCTAGACTAGGCTGTTTCATTTGCTTCCACATAAAAATTGGAAATGTATGAATCCATCTCCTCTTCTCTAACTAGGGGTTAATAGCTGGGTAGCCCGAGCCCTCTAGCCATAGTTGGCAACCAGTCTATGATAAGTATAACTTGCAATTCAAACCAGTTAGGCATGGTGCTAGCAATGCCACTTCATAAAGTCTTATTTGTGACTGAAACTGTGACAGTAACATCTGGTGTGTTGAGGCTGTGGCCCTATTCTTCACAAGGGAGTTTACAGGAACTACATATGTGATGGTTGCAACTCTATTTTGAGCACTGCTATAGCTTGATCCATTCTCAAATATGGGCAGCATTTTCAGTCTTACATTCTATTCTGCCAATGCAGTAATGTTGGGCTTCTTTTGCAATAGTTATTACATTAATATTTTGGTGAACTTTCAGATATTGTTTTAGTCCATCAACTGAGGCACATTCTTTTTTACACTTTTGCAAGTAGAAATGCCATGTAATGTCATTATTGACTTCTGTGTGTGGTGTCTGTGATGATATTTGAAGCCTATCCTACTTGGGAAGATGTAGTCGCATTCATTATATGTTATATGACATCTTATGATAACATTTTCATGGAAATTAACATAGATTTTTTTTTTTGAATACTTCATGTGCAACAAAATTTTTTCAAAGTCTCTTTTACCGTTGTGCACCATTTTCCTCTAGATTGAATGATCTATACCTTTTCAGATAAGCAGAAAGATTTTATGTGGAACAAAATTGAAGAAAATCTCACAATGCTTAATGAGCTAGTTGATGCCATTCATCATAAATTCAATTTAAGTTCAAGTAGACTTTACATTGCCACATGAACATGCTTTTATACACTATGAAAAGTGTCAGATTTGAGCCAGAAACAGCGAACATGTTAGAGAATAAAGAAAAGAGAAAGGTTTTGTGGAGGAACTCCTTGATTTCAAGGCCAGAACTTGCCAATCCTCTTCCTGGATGAAACAAACTTCAATATCCATATTTCAAGGAGTGAAGGGTGATCTTGAAATGGTATAATGTGCAGTACAATTGCAGCAGCATCGAATGGTACTAACCAACATGTAATAGGCTGTATCAGCAACTTAGGCCTAATTTACTAAGCCAGACAGGGATCATACACAAGTAACTTGGTGTGTGATTTTGTTAAAAAGGCCTTTCGTGTAACTAATGAAAAGTACAGTTTATCTGTTGTTGCTGCCACTCAAAAATCAAATCGGTCTTAGATGAGGAGGAATTTTTTGATGATCAAATTTTGAGGTTAGGACCTTAGAGACCCATGCTCAAATCTGATTGAGAATGTTTGGTCAACTTCCAAAAAAGAGGAAATTGGTTGAAAATATCCAAGGAATTCTAATGAGAAAAGTGTTAACCTTGAGCATCAAAGAGCATAGGCTCCAGACCCTAGAAATTTATATAAATACTGTCCTTGCAACAGTGACACTGGCAATGTGCTCAAATTTCATTGCAGGCATCCAAAGCAAAATCATGAAAGCCTTAAATCTAGAAGATATTTTAATTAATATGCTTTACTTATAATCAAGATTCAATCATTTTCTTCTATACAATTATTTTTTTATATTTTCTTTTCATTTGGTTCAAACTTTACTATTTACAAATTAAAAGTTAGTGTTCCATTTTGAAACTTACTATTCTCAAATTGTGACTATTCCATTTTGAAAGTTGCTATTCTCAAATTGAAAGTGAAAATGTATAGAACTAGGTTTTCTTAGACATTTTGCATAAGATAGTTAACAATGGCTGGCTACTAATTTTTGAGAACACCTACCTGCTAGGGCATCTGGCCAATCCCTGTTGCAGATGCCTGCTTAGGCACATTTGTGTTCATTACCTACAGATCCTATATAATTTAAGGTGCCATTATGCTGAATTGACCTGAGTTATAGTTTCTGGGTGTGAGTGCATATTCTGACGTGATCAGCTGTTTGAACAAGGCCTGTATGTTCAAAACCTCAGTCACAATGACTTGTGACTTGATGCTAGCACAATCAACAGTGGCTTCCAAATAGTTCCACCACTCTCCAAAGGTGCTACACTCTGGGATCACCTCACCTGATTGATATTTGGAAGAAATCCCCTTCTTAACAATCAATCCTGGTCAGATTCGAACCTAGGACTTTTTGTTGGAAAACAATTATCCTAACAACTTGGCTATGATCCCATGAAATACATAAAATGTTATGTACTGATGATTTCTTTTTTTTTTTTTTTTTTTTTTTTAAATTTTTATTAACAAATTCTAGCCTTTAGTAAGCTAGAATTTGAATTCTCTCAGTTCGATATCCAGTCCTTTCAATTAAGTCTTGTTTTATTAACTCTGGATGGGATGTGACTCTTTGAATTATAGTTTTATGTTGGTTGTTTTAATGTGTAGCTTCCAAATATGCAAAAATGCCTACTTGACTATGTTTGATTTGTGTCTTAAGTATAATGAAAATATTTTGTTTTTGAAATCATTTACAACAGGTATTGAAAGCTAGATGCATTAAAACAGGAGTGGACAAACTTTTATTCTGGAGGGCCATACTATTGTTGGTCTTGTGCCAAGTGGGTTGCATCACAATACCAACACGAGTTTCAAATTGACTATGATTAATCTTACATGCACATGTTATTGGTATATAAGATACATTTTGTGAACAGGCTGTGTTAATATATGAGAAGCTAGTTTTTAATATTTAACACATTTATTATTATTAATGAAATTTGTATAGCAGAGTAGTTTTTTTATAGTCAGTATTCAGTTTACTTGTTGATGGATGCAAGACAGATTGCTTATTAAAATCTGTTATCGGAAATTTATTTTTTGATTTTGTTAATGGAATTAAAATAAATATTAAATGTATATGGTTTCCGTTTTTCTTTTCTTTTTTTTTCCTGTTTACAATGGATGACTATTTTGTGCAGCATATAACCAAAAAAATACCAAAATGTTTTTTTAATGGACTTAAAAAAAAAAAAAAAAAAAAATGTTTGTTATGCTCTTGTAGGCTACAGAAAATCATCAGATGTGCTGCATACGACCTGCTAACTATAGTTTGTCCAGCCCTGCTTTAAAACCATATAAAATGCAAGGAAAATGAAACCCTATTAAATATACTAGACCTGTTTTCATCCAAAGATGATGTCATGTAGATATGGTGGGATTCAAGGGAATCCTTTATTATCGGCCTTTTATAGACAATCAAATGATTCATTCAAATAATTCTGCTCTCCCAAATTAGACAAATTTTTCGCAGCATATTATATCTGAAATTAGTGAAGAGAACAGAACAATGCTAGGTTACATGTTTCTTTGGTGACTTGGCTCGTAAGTTTTCCTTTGCTGTATTCAGCAGATGATGCACTTTAGCTTCAGCGTTTATTTATTAAAATATATATATATATATATATATATATATATATATATTAATGGGAAAACTTAGTTGATTGGAAGATTGCATGTGAACAGGTAAAAAGATACTTTGAAAGGATGGAATTAAGAATTTATCTGAAAAATGGCAGAAGATAGCAAAACAAAAATGGTAAATATGTTTAACAAAGTATGTTTATATATATATAAACAAATAAATTAAAATTTACTTAACTGCAAATATCAAATTTGTTATATCCCCGAGTCCAAAGTTTCTTGGTGGCAACTCATCTTCGAGGTGGGGTGGAGGGGTCTGGGGGGGTATATTTTTCTATTTCTTTTTCCGTGTCAATTTAATCCATTTTGTACATGTGCTCATGAATTTTGCTCTTTTTTATATGTGCACGTTCATAGATTTTTGCTTTTATTTGTCTTTTTTTTTGTCTTTTATTTCTTATCCTTATAAATTTTTTTTTTTCCTTCCGGTTGTAAATTTTTCTTTGAAATTAGAATTTTTTTTTTTTTTCTTTTTTTAATATATGTTCCATATTGAAGTTGTTGTGGTGTGTTATATTATTTATTAAATATTATAGTATTTATTAATTTGTATTATTAATGAAATAATAATGCTAATTATAATATTTTATACTGCATTTGATGTATTATGCCATATTATTATTAAAATAATAAAGTAAATATTTGTTAATATTAATTAAATAAATTAAAATCTTCAATCTTATATATATATATATATATATGTATATAATATAAGCAAATATATGGATATAGATCCAACAGTATGAAGAAAAATATACAGAAAAAACAAACAAAAATCCTAATATGCAATTATGCTGTTTTAATGTTAATATAATGTCAACGTCAGATGGATCATGTCCATCGACTTTTCATGTTGAATTAAATATAGTCTAATGTTGATTGTTTTATGAGTATGTCCTGAAGATGATCTACTAGACCGAAACGTCTGACGTTGACATTATATTAACATTAAAACAGCATAATTGCATATTAGGATTTTTGTTTGTTTTTTCAGTATATTTTTCTTATACACACACACACACACACACACACACACACACACACACACACACACATAAATATAGTGAGTTTTTATTATCAGTTTTTTATGCAAAACTCAAGGGTTCTCAATATACACAGGTAATTTTTTGAAGAGATAAAATAAAATTAATGCATTTTAAGTGACTAGTTAAACTATATATATATGCACAAGTAAATTTTTTTCTGGAGGGGTTAAAATTCATGCAAAGAAATTCAAGGGTTGCACATAAAATCAGCTTATATGTGAGTATATCTGGTATTTGAAGTATTGTTCTCATCTTTATTATTATTATTATTATTGAAGTAAAAAGAAAGCACTGCAAAGAAAAAAGAAAAAAAAAACATGGTTGCTTGTCTCAGTTTCCTGCCCACCCTAGCTGTCCTTAGAAACACCATTAAGAATGCCTTTTTTTTCTCACTGCCCCAGCATCGATCTCGTTCATTCTTTTATTGTCTCACAAAGTACTCAATCTGGGTGTTTGGATTAAATATGCAAATTGTCTCTCTCTCTCTCTCTCTCAACATCCTGTATTGTTGATTGTGCATTCATTCTACTTTGATAAACCAACCTCAATTGGTTAATGTGAGGCTCAGGTTCAAATCACACCAAAATCAATTCTGCTTACAGCTACAAACAATACATGTTGCCATGTGAATTCTTTTTGCAGTGGGCAAAGGATGCCTACTCTCAGCGCACACCTTTGTTAGAATTATAGATGTTATTATAGACACATTTTGATCAAGTAACCTCTAGCCATTTTCATGTGTCAATTGTTTAGCTGACATTGGATATCTGTTTATATTGTCCCTCTGACTTCAGTTTTTGTTAATTCCTTCAAAAAAATGTTACACTACCTGATCCATGGATTGAACTCATGACCACTAGATGATAGTAAGACCTGTTTAACTAATGCTTATATCCGCTACAGTGTTGTATTTTTGGAGTTTTTATATTCACATTTTATATTTATTAGGGCTGGACAATAACTGGCATCACAGGAATAAAATAACACGATAATCAACAGATATCCCATATCAACAAAACAATGGACACTTGATGATGGCCAGAGATAATAAATTAAAAATGTATATTGACAATTACGCATATTAAATCAAAAGTAGCTGCTTAATCTTATCAACTCCACATTTGACAATTTGTATGAGCAGAAGGCAAATGAATCATTTGAAAATTGAATTCATGGTTGATTAAGTGACTATATTATCAGATAGATGCACAACTCCATTGGATACTGTAATGCTCTCACCCTACATTCAAACATAGCTGTACTTTTTTTTTGTTGTTGTCAGGACTGGTGTTAATCTTGCACATAACAAGGTAGGTCTTACTTGACTGAGGATCTGTCATAGGCAAGATTTTATAATACCAGATGGTCTTCATGACATCCAGCTCATCGTAGTACAAGTACACAAGACATTTTTATTGAGACACCATCTCTAGGAAGGTTGCTATTCAAGGCTTGAGATCCAATCCTAGCTATGTATTAGGTTGGTGCAAAAATAATGTCGTTTTCTCACATATGTTACTATGTGAGAAAACGACATTTTGCACCAACCTAATGGCTATAGTTGACTGTTAGCTCCTCTAAGAATCTCATCTTTGACAGGTGTTACTTTTTGTCCTGTGGTGGGGGTGGGGTGACATGCCACCATCCTCACCAGCAGTAAAGCTAGTGGAGGAGCTGGTTGAGATACCAACCACCTATCCATGAGACAGTTTGTACTGGGTTACATGTTACCAGTAGCAGGCCTAAGCCTGGCTTGACCTGACCTGAAAATCGCCAAAAATTTGACATTAACCTTTACACCACCCGTACATCTAAGCTTAGAGCACTTGGTATTCCCAAGTGGTCACCCATCTAGGTGCTAACCAGGCTCAGTGTTGCTAAACTTTAGTGATCAGACATTATATGGCTGGTAGCCCATATGAACAGAAAAGGCTGCCAGTTATTTGTTACCTGAATGATATACAATATAAGTTTCTTGCACTAATCATTTAGTTCTTCCTTCTTGATCCTGTTTGCTGTTTGTCCACTTGTTATTAGTCAGCTTTTCTATTTTGTTATGACTTCCCATTATTTTTCTTTTTTATAAATAATGTCTTGTTATAGCACTGGGATAAAGTTGGACAAACAGCCTTGTTTTGACGCCATCTTAGTGTTTGATGCATTTCATTTCTATAAGATTAGACATCATCTGTATTTGTATTGATAAGGTTATGGTAATATGAAAGTTAGTAGATGTGCTGATATTGTGAACAACATTCTCTTTTTTTGTCTTTTTTGGCTGTCTTTTTTTTAATTTTTTTTTTTTTTTTTTATAAGTTTGCAATGCAAATAAAGATTCTTTTCTCTGGTGTTTTCAGTCAGAAAAGGCACATTCTGAGAATTATATCCTGCTTAATGTCATGAAAAAAATAAAATAAGCAAAGCAAAAAAAATATCTTTACTTTCTAAAGTGTTTGTAGCTATATATATATATATATATATATATATATATGTGTGTGTGTTATGACATCACTACAAAAATTGTAATTTTGTTTCAACACTTCTGGTTTCTTATCAAGTGATGTTGCTGATTGCAAAATAAATTGTTTTAAGAGTTCAAAAACCAACAAAACCCCCATCTGTACCAACCCTGTACATGTATATGACTGAGCTGGCGCCTACAACAGGGATTGGCTTGCCACCTTAACTAGTGTGCACCAAAAATAACTAAATAGCCATATATATATATATATATATATATATATATATATAATTATTTTTAGTGGATACTTATGTTTGAGTTTATTTATTAAACTGGTATGAACATTCAAGGAATCTTAGAGCAAAATAACATTTAAGTAGTAAAATATGCTGGATGAATAATTTAAAAAAAAAAAAAAAAAAAAAAAAAATCCTCTTTCTTTAGAAATAAATTATATATATATTTATTTTTGAATTTTTCTATTCTGTGTAGTATATATATATATATATATATATATTTGAATTTTTCTATTCTGTGTAGTATATATATATATATATATATATATATATACCTAGTGAGCCAGACAAACCTATCTAGGTTTCACCTAAACGGATCGTCAGGGAAAGTATGGCTAACGAGGTAAAGAGAAACACATATTTATAGGCAATAATTAAAACCATACCATATATTCAGACCTGCATCTGTGCGATTTGTTCGACAGTAGTTCATGTTTGTAGCTCTTTCTTTTTTAAAACCTTTTTTTCCCTTGAGATTGATTTGATTATTCGCAAATCAAAAATTTGAGGGTTTTTCGAAACGAGTCTAGTTATATATATATATATATATATATATATATATATATGAGACATGAAGTGGAAAGAGTATATTGAATCAATTTCTTAGTTAACCAACTTTTAACCAGACTGTCATACTGGACAATTTTTCTTGCCAGAATTTATTTTACATATTTATAAGTGTACCATTTGTCCTTGCTTAGAAAGTTGCTGCCACATCTGGTCTTGTGTTCTTGCTATATATCAAGAGATTCTTGATAAAATTCAAAGAATCTGCAATGTTATTGGTCCTAACCTGGCATCTTGGCTTCAGTCCTTTTTCCATTGCCGTAATGTAGCTTCCTTGTGCCTTTTCTATAAATACTTTCATAGTAATTGTTTTGATGAATTTTCCACTATGGTACCTAGACTTTATAAATTTAAGCTCAGTACTAGATTGGTGGCAAGTTCTCATCATTTTACAGTGGAAATGCCTAGATGTGACCATAAGTTCTATGCTGGCAATTTCTTCTATTGCACTTCTTGCTTGTGGAACTCTCTTCTCTCTTGCTTCCTGGTCTTCAAAAATTTTAATGCAATGTCAATCATTATTTTCTGTCTTAATTGTTGTTCTTTTATTGTCCTCTTCTTAATAGTAGTTTTTCTCATATCCTCTAACATTCCTTGTGTCCTAGTGGCTTTATTGCCTTGCTTGGGATGACATGATTAAAAAATATATATTCTTGGATTGTTCTTGCAGCTTCACAGAGATCTTTTTAAACAGTGAATTGTGCAAACAACTTTGATTTAAAAGAACATAAGATAGTATGAAAGGTCAGGTCAAGTATAATTCAGCAGTTATAGTGGTAGCTTAAAAAGATTACACCGGTGCCAAAACTACAAAATTATTCATGACCTTACCAGCTTTAGACTACTATATTTGGAAAGTGATACATTTGCACATAACTCATAGACTGTTGAAGACTAAATACAGAAAGGAATGAAACTAGATTAAAGGAGGCATTTACAGAAAGAGAATTTGTGGTTGATGCAAAATTGGGAAGGATAAGATAGACCTCGTGTTTGGTGATGAGAAATGTGCATACGTTCCAGAATTAGGATTAGTCAGCATTTTGAAACACCACAGGTACCTGAAGAAGGTCTATAGTACTGATTGAAACACGGGGGGGGGGGGAACTATAAAGAAACTGTAAATAACTTTGAGAAAACTAGATACAATGATTAAAACACCTTGGCAAAATTCAGATAAGAAATGAATACTTGCCATAAGACTTTTTTCCTAAAAGTTATCTAAGATGATAGGAGCATTACATTAAGACTGAGACGTTATCTTGTAAACTTTACTTTGTTTGCCACATGTTGCGTGTGGTATGTGATTTTCTTTGGTGATTACCTATCTGGATATTGAAGTTCAACACAGTTTAATTTCTGTACTTTCAATATGATAAAGATTAAACTGAGTAAATCTGAACAAAATTTCTTTAATTAAAAAAAAAAATTTTTTTTTATTTTTACCCCAAGCAAGGTGGGAATGCCACTAGTATGCAAGGAGTGAAAGAGAAGACTGAGAATAGGGAGGATTGAGGAAATGACAAAAGAAGAATGGGATTCAAGAAGACAGAAGATAGTAATTGATGTTGTATTTAAATTTTTGAAGATTGTAGTTATCAGAGAAGGGAAGGTGGGAAGTTTGAGAAAAAAACTGTTGGAGTAGAAGTAGCAGTTGCATTTAGCTATTTCAACAGTAAACAGATGGAACATAGAAGTGAATCTAGTAGTACGCTTAAATTAATATAATCAAGGCACTGGTGGGGGAGGAGTTCATCAAAGCAGTTGCCAAGAAAATATTCGTAGAAAAGACAAAGTGAAGCCACGTTATGCCAGTGAGAAAGTGGCTGAAGAGGCCTGGTCAGGAATGATTACATTGGATTTTGTCAAGAATCTCAAGATGTACAGTAGACACACCAGATGAGATATGGTAGCAGTATTCAATGCATGGACAAATGGTAGATTTGTAAATGTGCAAGATGGATTCTGACAAGAAGTTTTCTAGCACAACACAGTGAGCCAACTTTCCTTGCAATAGATGTAGGACATTTGACATTGCTTAGATCTAATATCCTCATTAAGGATTTCAACTTCTGCAGTTTTGTGCCTTGTTAATACACTTGTCATGGTGCAATGTTTGGATTTGGTATTTTTTAAAATCTCTCTCTCTCTTTCCTTTTTTTTAAATCTAGGTATAGTAGATGTAATAATAGAAAAGTTGGTGTTATTAATGTGTTGACATTAAAGGGCTTGACACTGTTTTATGATTTCTATGAAGAAGTGGATGGGATTCAAGAAGTCATTAAAAATTTTGTTGGACAGTTGAATTTTTGTATAGATATCTACAACCAAAGGGGTGTAGAAAAAAAGCCAGTATGGCTGACCATATCTGGAAGGAGAAAGGTGCATAATACCCACTTTGGAATAAAGTCAATCTAATTGATAGGAAGGACAACTGGAGAGTGAGGAAATTGAAAGGAGCAGCCAGGTCGATAAATAAGATTAATATAGATTTTAGCAATCTGTAGTTTTCTTAATAATGGTATTTGAAAAACTTCTATATTTGTCTAAGTCTATTAAAGAATGATAAAAACAAATTCAATTGGTATAATGATGACCCTTTTTATGTAGGTACTTCCAAAAATTTGCTAAAAAGACCATACCATCATGAAAAAAAGCACCAAAATAGATAAAAACCAAGTTTTATCTTCAAAATATTTTTTACTAGCAATAGAGCCTGGCATTGCCCAGGGATCTAGCAGTAAGAGATAGATCAAGTATTGACCATCATAAAGACTGAAAAATAAAATTGACAAAGATTATTGTTTAAGGTTGACGGACACGCATGTCTTAATTAGTTTATTTTTTTAAATTTTTTTTTAATTTTTTAACGAATTGGTCAAACCCAAACTCAAACAAAAACATTGTTTTCAATCGTTATGAGTCTACCGATTGAATAGAATTTTATTATAAACAATTGTCTTGTAAGTGGAATTTTTAAAGCATTCTGAATGTAAAAATAAAGAAAAAAGTGTGCAAGACAATAAGAAACACTACCTGCCAAAAAAAAAAAGTGAAGTTTTGTTGAAATCTGTTGAAAAAATGTAGGAAATCCGATTCCATATATAAAGGAACACACACAGACACAAACAACCTGGGTTTTCTAAGTATAACTCGATATGAGTTGTCCCCCTTTCATTCTCGTGATGCCTCTTAATCGGGTTTTGTTGAAGTTTTTTTGAAATCGGTTGAAAAATGTAGGAAATCTGATTCAATATATAAATGTACACACACACACACACAACATGGGTTTTTTAATAAGTATGATTATTAAAAGGAAAGACTAAAGTATTTTTTGATTATTTTATTACATTTTTTAATCCTTTCTAGTGTGTTTGAAATTTTGGTTAAAAATCTTTTTTTTTTTTTTTTTTTTTGCATTAGTGTATGGACAAAAGATTAGTATGGGAAATTAGCATCTTTTTTGCAGTAAAAAAACAAATTGTTTTGGAAATTCTTGAAAAAATGAAATAATGGTTGGATTTTTTATTCACAAGTGAACAAAATTATTTAAATTTCTTTTTTTTTTTTTTTTTTTTTTTTTTTTAAGAACATCTTGGTAAAAATATAATTTTGAGAAATTAAAATTCCACCCTCTTCATATTTATATTAGTTAAAAGTAGGAATCCTTGGAGAATTTAAATCATCAATTTGTTTTTGTAAAATGGAAATACCATTTACTGAAAATCTGATCTGAATTGTAAAATAAAAAATGCAATAAATGCATGAAATTTAATTAGAAAACCTTTTAATTGTTTTTATAAATAAGATATATTAAAAACACTATTGTCTTAAGAAACAATTTTTTTTTTTTTTTTTTTTTTTTGTTGAATAACAAAATTTTTAAAAGAATTTTCATTTTTTTTAAAATTTTAAATAGAATGATTTATAAAGTTTAAAAATCTTTCAAAATTCTGTATTAATTTTATCCTTTTAGATTATATTATTAAGTAAAAAGTATTTACTAATCATAAATGGAAAAGCTTAATATAAATATACCAATATTTTTAAAAGAATTTTGAATTTTTCTATGTGTATAAATGTGCCAATTTTTGTAGATACGGACACCTATACACAACATTATCAGAAAATAAGAGTGATAACTACAGTAAATTTAAAGCCAAAATTTTTAAAATCCAGTAAAACATTGGATTACAAAGAATAGTTTCCTAAAGTTTTAAGATTACTGATTATTTAAAAATTATATTAAAAAAAGTGCTCATGTCATTTTCTTCAATTATGTTTTACAGATAAAAGCCCCTGACCAAAGAATAAAATTAGATCTGTCATCATGCTGTCAACACCTTAAATAAAACAGCTACTGTTGGGTTAAAAAAAAAAATACATTTCTGTGATATTTTAAACTTAAAGTAAATGATATTTGTTTCAAATCAGAGTGATTATCAGCTAATATTTCTCAAAGTTTCAGAAAAATATTTTATTTTTGGAAGATGTTTTAATAAAGTTTCTGCAACTATTTTTTTAATTCAAGCATTCTCACATTTAATGGAAACAATTTCAAGTCACTGAAGATTACATCATATTAACAGTCATTGCAATGAAAGATGACTAAAAAAAAAAAATGTAAAAAACAAAAAAAAAATCCTTTCAGTCAATTTAAGTTAGTTTTTGAAATACAGCAAAGTATTATATATAAATTATATATTATATTAAAATTAAGCCTGAAATTAAAAGTAAAATGAAAGCTTCAAGAAAGATTTTTCATTTTTAAAAATTAATTTTAAACCTTAGGTATCATGTTTTCTGTGGAGTACCGACTTTTTATGTGACTGTTTTCTGAAAAAAATAAATTTTTTCTTTTTTTCTCTCACCTCACTTTTTTGCAGAGGCACTTGGCTTTTCTCAGGAACTAAATTTGACTTAAAAAAAGTCAAACACACAGACACTTTATTTTATTTATGTTGACTATTAAAGTGGATTTATTTTTATTATTAAAATGTCAATTTTTCTTGCTACAATGTATGTTAGACATTTAGAAGTCTACATTTGTCCATTCATTGGCCTAGTGCTTCTTCTATGTATTGGGAGATTCTTGACAAAATCCAAAGAAGAATCTGCAATGTTATCGACCCTGACCTGGTATCACACCTTCAATCACTTTCCCACTGCTATAGTATAGCTTGCTTGCACCTTTTCTATAAATACTTTCATAGTAATTCTTCTAACGAGTTTTCCTCTTTGGTATTTAGGCTTTATGAATTTAAGCACAGTACTACATTGCAGTCAGGTCTCATCATTTAATAGTTGAAATATCTAAATGTAACCGTAAGTTCTATGCTAACAGTTTCTTCTCTTGCACTTTACACTTGTGGAACTCTCTTCTGGCTTGTATTAGGTTGGTGCAAAAATAATGACGTAATAATGTCGTTTTTTGACGTAACGTCAAAAAACGACATTATTACGTCATTATTTTTGCACCAACCTAATAGCTTCCCAGTCAGTTTTGATCTTCAAAATTTGAATGCAATGTCAGACGCTATCTTATGTCTTCTTAATTTCTGTTCTTTTATTGTTCTCTCTCTTTTTTATCCCCTCATTCTTTCACACTAACCCGTTGCATCTTAGTGGATTTATTTCCTTGCCTGGGGGTGAAATGATTTAAAAAAAAAAAAAAAAAATAAATAAATAAAAGAAGGCAAGTTCATGAAATTCATCCTGTAATTAGTAGATAAATAGACGCTTTGTTTTATTTGTAAAGATTTTCTTCTTTTATTCATTTATTTTTTGTAAATTGCTTGCCTGATCAAGACAGAAGAATAGATCAGCTAAAACACTGGGGTAAGAACATAGTTCAATTATTTGAGCAAAATTTGAAGTGAAAAAGACTTTTATGTCTTTATCTAGATTTTATATTAAACAAAAACAACCTTCAATATCTGCCTATATATCTGAGATGAGGTATTATGATTATTTACATTATTCAGACTGTTATCCTCATCTTCATTGCCATATTCATAATGTTTTGGTTGTTGTACACTCTGGCCTTCATCAGGTTATTGGAATTTCAAACTGAACCTTTTATTTGGTTAGATCCAATGACTAGACCCAAAGAGATGGGAGTTCAAGACCAGGCTACAGCAGTGGTGAGTTAAAGGGAAATAACTTGGTCATTTGAAAGAGGCATGGTATTTGGAACTAGAACAATCTACCCCAGTGGACAGAATAAAAGGTTGGTTCTGTTCAAAATTCCAGTCACCTGAAGAAGGCCAGAGCGTACAACGGACGAAATGTGAATATGGAAATGAAGATGAGGCCAACAGCCTGAATAATGTAAATAAAAAAACAATCTTGTTTGTCATATATTTTACTTCAAATACATGTCAGGATAAGAAGGAATAATTCACATTTAGGAAATTTTGTTTCCTATGGTTTAAATTAGTATTTTTTTTTTTTTTCTAGGTTTGTTTACAGCTTATGAAAAATCTGTTGTTTATTATCAATATTTCTTCTCTTCAAGTCATCATTGACAACAACACAATAGTTACTATGGGAAAATCAATTTTGTTAGCATCAATCTCTGTCTAAATATGTTACATCAATTCAAGGAACCTCCAGCTATTCCAGCATTATTGGATTTCTGTTTATCTGAAACTTATTCATACAGGATCTTGTACTCATTCTGAAGGTTTGAATTTACATGGTTTCGATCAACATCTCTTCTGCTTGTCTTCAGTTTACATGACATACTATGTTTATGTTCTCAAATGACAAGTAAATAAAGAAAGAAATGCTGATCAGCTGGCCTTCCCACTTTTGTAAGTTGAGTCATTGCACTCTTTATTCTGTAAGGTCTGCTTTGAGATACATGTTTATTTATTGCTAATCAAGGTGAGTTGTTTTTTTTTTTTTTGTTTTTTAAGGCCTTTAAGCTTGTCTCTTCTGGAGAAGGTATCATGATTAAGTTCTTTTATTCTTTACTAGTTATTTTTTTTTTTTTTTATCTTATTGCTGTTTTTCATCTGAATGTTTGTGGACAAATCCTCTCAAATATTGTTAATTAAAGAAAATAAAATTAATAATGGAAATAGTTGGTGTCAGAAATCAGGAAATTTAAGTTTATTATATTTTAAGTAAGTTTTGAATAGTGTCAGATTGTGAATTTATATAATTATACATTTCCATTTAATGCATCTATTATCATATATGTTGTATTGGAATATAAACATGTGATTAAATATTTTAGGTAAAGGTCTCATAACACTGAAGCAAATTTGAGGCTTACGGCCATATCATGTTGTAACACTAGTTCCCATATGATCACTAAAGATAAGTAACATTAAGCCTAGTCAGTACCTACACCCTTGTACAAATTAAAACAACTGCTTTAATTTTCTTTTTTTTTTTTTTTTTTTTTTTTTATTTTTTTATCATCATATGGTCAGTTGTAGACCCACTGGTGTGACAAGGTGTAATCGGTTTCTGTTTTTTCCTCAGATTAGGACATTTGCAGTAGAGTTGGTCGGTTTGGTAATTTATGTTTTGGTATCGGTTTCCAATTTTTTTCCCTTTTGATACCACGGTTTTCAATTCGATTTTTCGGTTTTTAAATTATTATTTCTGCTTTCTAAGGAGGTCATTCATTTTCTTGTGTAATGATAGCATTTCCAGTCAATATCTGATTTCGTTTGAGATTGATAAATTTGAAACTTAGTCTGTTCATCTCACAAATTCTCGTGTGTTTCTGGTCTAATCTTAGTTAAAAATATTCATCTGGCTGGAAAGAAAATAAAATATTTCTAAATATGTAATTTGTATGTGCCTTTATTCATTGAGTTATTTTTTTTACAGTGAGTTAAAACAGTATTTTGTTTTGAACAGCCGAAAATGTGAAATATGATTTTTTTTTTTTTTTTTTTTTTTTTTTTACAGAGACTAAATTTTACACATTAGTTTGTTTTGCAAAATCAATGTGACCAATCTTTATCAATATTCTTGAAATTGTACAATCAATTAGAAGACACCTTAAACTACAACCAGGAAGATGTTCATTTTTTTCCTGGCCCGAGGAAGCAAATTCCTTCAAAAATTATAAAGTAAGCAAAAAAAAAAAAAAAAAAAAAAAAAAAAAAAAATATACAGCTATTCTTTTTTGGTACCCCAGTTAACTATTATTGGGGTTTTGCAAATAAATTTCTTGTAAACAAGGAAAATCAATGAGTTATTTTTTCCCCCTAAATAAATTTATGTTTTTACTTAACAAATACACCTAAAATTGAATATTAAAAATAATTAAAAGCTTTTAATTTCATTTTTTAGAATATGTAGATTTCCAAATCTGTGAATATCACCTTGTTCTTTTTTAGATACAGCTTTTAAAACTGAAATTAAAATGTATTTTAATTTATAATTTTAAGTGTATTTGTTAGATAAACTAAAACCATAAAGATATTTGTAAAAATGAATTAATTTTCCTTGTTTAGAAAAATTTTATAGGCAGAACAGTAACAAACACCCACCGAATACTAGTGTGTAAAAAAGAATAATGTTTTACTTTGGGTTTAATAAAAAATGACTTGCAGTTTTGAAAATATACACCTATTTATAATATAAATACAACGTCAAACTGATCCCTGATTTTTTGATATACATGTAGTTTTCTTTAATTTTGGAGGGGACCAGTCTATTTAATTATTGCTGTTTTAAAATGAAATGTATTATTACTATGTAATGTGTGTGTATGATGTTCATTTCTATCCCCACTCCCCAGTATTGTAACATTTGTTGAAATTCCCTTCATCCACCTCTATTCTTTGAAAATATATCTGCATAGGGCTCTAGTCAAATTTTTTTCTTGGAAAGTCCCCACAGCTTGACCACCATATTAAGAAAAAAAGTAACATTTTTCTTTCTTAATTAAAAAAAATAAATTTTTTTTTTTTTAAGTTGAAGACAAAAATTGGTGTAAAGGGGCTTGTTTTTGAAGGGCACCTCTGCATTAAATATGGGTACTGCAGCATTTTGCCATGGTCTAAACTCATCCATATATATATATATATATATATAAAACACTAAGTGTTCTTGTAAATGTTTTTGCTCTGCATTTTCTATTATGGATTTTTGGATTTAGCACTTTTTTAGTGTTTACCTTTTAGTTGTTTTCAGCCTCCCATTACACTATTATTTTATATATATATATATATATATATATATATATATATACACACACACACAGGTAGGAACCTCCTCAGGTTCTAAGATATCTCCTGAAAAATATGATGTACAATTGTAAAATCAGAGTTAAAATTTAACGTTTTCTCATGTGTGTGTTTTTTTTTTTTTTTTTTTTTTTTATAGAAAAAGAAGTCCTGTAAAAAGAAAAAAAATATAATGTAGAATTGGACCAGTAGAAAATTTGCAATATTTTACCATACAATCATGACAGTGGGGGACAAAATTCTCTCCTTGCCAATATTACTTAACCAATAAAAAAAATGAATTAGACCAAAACATTTTAGTAGTCAATGAACAAAAGTTTGTTTTATTTATTTATTCATTTTTTTTTTCTTTATTAATTTGAGCCTTTCTTTTTCAGAATCTGCTAACTCAGACTTTGATTGCCATAATGATATTAAAATTGATTAATTTTATTTTTTTTATATATTTTCTTAAATGCTAAAGTCTCTTTAGTTATTTTTTTTATTTTTGTTTATATCTTAAATGTTGAAAGATATTTTGCCAAGTAATTTTACTTTAACAAAAGGTTTTTCAGAATGGGTCAACTTTGAATATGAAGTCATATTAGTTTTCTCTACAGCAATCTACTTTTGAGTACTACTGCTGATAATATTGTGGATATGTCTGTGTGTCATTTCTCTTCTGGGTATTGACAATCATGGCACTCCAAAATTTTCTGTTCTTTGTAGTGTAGCGTGTAATAGACTGTTCCACCTTCTATTTACTCAAGTTCATTAGGTACATTGTGTTGTTTTCCTCTATCCCTCATGCCTCAAATCTGTCCTGTGAGTATCAAATTTTCCAAGCCCTCTTTCATCATTATATTCCCTAGAAATTTCAACTATCTCTTTATGATGTTAAATATAAGTGTTTTTTTTGTTTCCATTTTTTCTAAAACTTTATTGTTGTTCACATGTTCAGTCCATGGTATTCTCAGCATCCTTCTCTAGAATCACATTTTTGTTGCTTCAAGTTTCTATCCAGCATTCACTGCCATAGGAAAACTGATATTATATAACAGTTCAGTAATTCTTTTCTTTGTTTCTAATGAAATTTTCTTGTTTCTTAATACTTTGTTTAGCTTTTGGAAAACATCTTTGGCTATCCCAATGTGCCTTCAGATTTCAGTGTTTCACTTTTTGTCTTTGCACCTTTCATCCTTATTGTTATAGCACCTCGGAAAATTCCTACTTTGATATAGCACCTCAGAAAGTTCCTGCTTTAAGTATAGTTCTTAAATGAAATAACGTTACATTCACTTAAGTGCTAATACTCATTTGGAAAGGTATGGACCCATCTCTCTTACTACCTGCTATGGGTTAAACAGTACAAGTTATATCTGGAAAAATTATTATCTACCCCAAATTTTAATAATCACTGGCAAAAAAGAAATTATTCTTACATTCCCAAATATGTTTCAGCATTAAATAACCAACAATGGGTTGATAAACTTTTAAAAAAAAAAACAGTCAACCAATCAATAATTAATGAAATAAATCACCATTGGCAAATGTAATAATTTGTACATTGGTGTGTAAATTTGATGGCATAATAATTGTGAATCCAATACCTGGACCGGGCAGTATGGACTTTGACTCTATGGAAACAGGGCAAGCAATAACTAAGCAGTATTAAAAATAAGGACTAGACAAGCTATCCTGAAACATGGGTAGTGGAACAAGAACAGTCTATCCCTGTAGAATAAATAAAGGGTTCAGTTTGGAATTCTCTGTAGGTTACCCAGATCGATATACATCTGAGGAAGGCTGGAGGGCTCAGCAGCCAAAACGTTGCGATAACAAAGATGAGGACAATAGTCCAAATGTAAATGGTGTAACTAATGATAACTCCTCGTCTCAAAAATTCAGACAGAAATTGTACATTTAAGAATGAATAAAAAAAAAAATAAATAGAATATAGTTTATGAATAACATTAAAAAAAACATTTTATTTATATTAAGATAATTTATTTGTTTTTTTGTCTAATTTCAACTTGAGATGACTTGTGACTCATATTCTGCAAATATGTTTTTGTTGTTGATATATTAACATTTCTATAGAACAGGAGTTGCCAACTTTTTGGGGAAAGTGGACTAGACAGCTATACAAGTGTCTCGGCAGAGGGCCATTATATCAAATGTACTATAATAAATTGTCTCAAAATGTGACTGTTCCATTCAGAAGGCTGCTTGGTCTGGAGGTTTAAAGAAAAACAAAGTTAATTTTATATTTTATTTAAACAAGTTTCCTTATTTAACTGCAGGAATAACAGGACAACAACTAAGACAATCAATAAAAATTGCAAATTCCTTACTACAAACGAAATACAGTTAGAAATCGCAAGTCATTTAATGAGACACTTGTTTCTGCTTATTGTTCAATAACCTTTCTACATCAGGTGAAATATTTGTTGATGACAGGAACAAAAGATCATCCAGGTGGTCATCACTAAACCTTGTTCTTAAACTACCCTCAGTACAGTTCAATTTCTAAAAAGTTATTCACAAGCAAATGTACTTCCAAATAATGATACCATAATTTTTGCATTATTCAACAGGTTTTTCGTATTTTCCACTTGCCAAAACATTTCTTGGAGAAGTTGGCAGTGGATTCAGAATTAAATTTTGATTTTCAAAATTTGTCGCATTTTAAGTTGATTAAGTCACACTGATATTTTTCTGCCACTTGCTCCATATCCATTCTGTAAGGAGTACCAAATAATTTAAATTGATTTTCATATTGCCGGAAGTTGGCAAAATAGAAGGAAAACTCATTTTTCAAATCAGGAATAAAGCTCACAAATATGTCTGGCATTATATTTCTTGTAATTTTGGGGATGAGAGTAGTTAATATTTGACATTGTTTATGATAAAAAAAATTAAAAAAAAATTAATTATTATTGAATATAGTTGTTTCATTGTCAGACAACAAACTCAAATGAAGAACTCTGAGGAAAATATAAAGTAACTTTTTTAAGGATTGCTTCACCTTAAAGTGAACAGCTGTAGCTATACTAATTAGATAATTAGTGTTCAGCTGTTAAGTTGGCAGGCTGGACAAAAATCCATTTGTGAGCTGAATGAGGGCCAGGGGTTGCCGATCCCTGCTACAGAACCACCTCTTGAAATCCACCCATTCTTTCTTAATTTGTTTTGTGTTGGAGGATCTCCAAACCAGCATTTTAAAGGGTTGAAAAATAACCATAGTGTTATATTTTTATATCAAATATAATAAAGAAAACGAGAAAAAAAAACCCTCTAAAAATTTATATCTATACTATTTACATGTAGACTATTGTTCTTGTCTTTGCTGATATCACAACATTTCTGACCTTGTACCCTCAAACCTTCATCAGGTATATGTCAGTTCAGATAACCGACACAATTCTGAATTGATCCCTTTATTTAATTTATGGAAGTAAACTGTTCTTGTTTCACTGCCCATTTCTAGTGACACACTGTCTGAAATGTGATAACAACAACAAAGATTTGGACAATAGTCCTCATGTAAATAGTTTTAATTATAACTCCTCATACCAGAAATTCAAAAAAAAAAAAAAACAAAAAAAAAAAACTGAAAGATAGCTTTCGTGTTACTTAGTGTTTAACATTGAATCTCTGCTATAATAGGATTGTGCATGTGACCCCCCCCCCCAAAAAAAAAAATCATTTTTCAAAGCAGATTTCTCAGACATATCTGGCCTTTGGAGTTTGAAATCTTCATCTCTAGTTTAAAAGATAGATTTTGGTTTTGTTTAATTATCAACCATGGTTAAATGTTCCATTTTTAAAAATGAATTATGATGGATATTAATAACAATATATATTTTATGATAATGTGGAATGTAAGTGATTGGGGGTGAAATGAATTCCACTCAGTTAAGTGCCACATGTAATACACACTCAAGTGATCATGTATCTTTTGATACATGACTGACAAGGTAGAAGATTTTTTTTCTGCAGTAGGTTGCTATTTCTTTCTGTGGTAGACTGGTTGCCAACCAAGGATTAAGAACCCTGTTTGTCCTTCTATTCAACCCATAGCTGGGAGAAGAGATAGATTCATAGCTTTCCCAATGTTATTTGTGCATAAGTGAATATAACAAACTTGGCTCTCCAAGTTCTCATTCAAAACTTCCACTTCCAATATTAAATGCCAGTCTTCATCCAAAAAAGGCAATGCTGTGTATATGGTGGGATTAGAAGGGAGTATTCTATAATAAAATCTTTCTTGATAACCAAATGCTTTATTCAAAAAAGTACTGCTCCCAAGTAGACCAATTGAAGGCGGCCATGAACAGTCTGGAAGTAATTCAGAGATGGGTGCTGAAAAATTCACTTGTTAAAAATCAAGATTTCAAAAGCTAAATATCAAAATATTAATTCTGGCAAAGTGAATTGAACCAAGAACTTTTCAACATTGCTCCAAATAACATCTGAAGTGTGATATTTTTTTTTTCTCCTCCTTAACATAATGACTTTTATTGACTTTTATTTACATTATTTAGACTGTTGGCCTCATCTTTGTTGCCATATTCATCTTGTTTCAATGTTGTCTGCTCTGGCCTTTTTCAGGTGATTGGAATTTCAAACTTAACCTTTTATTTTGTCCACCGGGGTAATTTCTAGTTCCATGTGCCATGCCTCTTCTGGGTATCTCATTATCAGTTATTTCCCTTTAAATCAACTTTCCAAGATTTTTGTTCACCTCGTCTATATCCAGGTATTGAACTCAATATTCTTTGGGTCAAGTCACTGGATTCAACCAACTTTTCTATACACTGAGCCATGTGTCTCTGGTGGATGAAATAAAGAGTTCAGTTTGAAATTCCAATCACCTGAAGAAGGCCAGAGCATACAGTGGCTGAAACATTATGAATATGGCAACAAAGATGAGGAACAGTCATAGTTTTGTATTGATTAGTTATCATCTTTATATGATCTTTTATAACTCAGTTTTAGTATAATCTTTTCATATTGACTATTTTTATAGAAACAAAAAAATGAACTTAAAACAAATAATTGATAAATCTTCTGCCATCTTTCAGATGACTTCATAATTCCATCTGCCAAGAACTGTTTAATTTTTTTGCAGTCTTTCAGGAAATTTTTCAATCATTAAGATAGTTCTGTAAAGGTGTGAGTAAACCAATTTAAAAATACATTATCTGAGAAATATGACAGAAAAATGAATACTTTGCAGTCAAGTTGTAACAATTATTTCCTGCTCACCAAAGAAACATGGTCAGTCTAGCATTACCTAATGGAATATTAAATCTTTTCCCTTATAAAATTGATGTGCATTTTATATATGTAGATGCATTTTGCAGATTGTCAAATTCAGCAGGTCTCATATTGGTCAGATAGATGTTTGCTGTTTTAATTTTTTTTTTTATCATATTAGAAGTAATTCAAGTTCACAATATTTACTGGAGATTAATTTTTCACTTGTTAAGACCCTAAATTCCCTGTGGGGTAAAAAAATTGGCTGGTTACATTCAATGCCTCAAAAACCAAACTAGTTACATTCCATTACCACCAACTTGACCCTGAATTATGCCGGTCACAAAGAATGGATGCCCCTAAAATGGTTAGCTCCCTGTATTGCTCCAGTAAGTATCTGATTCCTCATGCTATCCTCTACCTTTACAAGAGCCAAATCAGGTTGAAAATGGAGTACTGTTGTCAAATTTGGTTGGGAGCTGCCTAGTCCTCACTTTGCAGTCTCACTAGATTTCCATAGCATCTCTGATTCCTTATGGATGACAAATTATCCCCCCCCCAACCTTTCACTTACAGGTGGGATGGGGTGAGCCTCTCACTGCTCTATTGCTAACTTTCATGGAAAGTGCTCAAACTATATTTCTTGGTTCTGCCAGGTCTAACCTTCACTGACTATGACTCACCATGCCACTTACATCACAACAAACCACCCACATTCCTTCCATATTCCATTGTTGAGAAGTAAGTCACACTCAAACAGCTTCTTGCCGTGAACAACTTCTTTGTGGAACAGACTCCTAAGATGATGTTTCTTCAATTACTGCAATCTTAAACTGTTCAAGTCTAGAGTTAACCATTATCTTCTTATCCATATAAACTGCCACTTAATGTAACCCTCTATCTCAAGTTGGCCCCTAGGCCTTGTACAAGGTGAACCTTACTGTTAAAATAAAAGAAAAACAAAGGACCAAAATGATTATATTAATTACAGAATCTATATTTTATTTCATAAATGCTTATTTATATATGCTAAATTTTCAAAATTTTCTACACTTAAAACTATCACTTTCATATGTAAATATGTATATAAATACAATAGTTTATCTAAATAAGCATTTATAAAATAATATACAATTATGTAATTAATATAATCATTCTTCTCTGGATCCCGATGAGGGAGCAATCATGGAACTCTGAGTCAACTTCTGATAAGTATTGTGAAATTAAATTACTTCTAATGTAATAATTATTGCTCTAGATAACTATTGATCCCTTTATTGGCAAAAATTCTGTTTGCCTTGATAGACATTAAATTATATAATTTGATATGTATCAATTAGTGGTATTATTCTTATTTTAATCTTTTAAAATCTAATAATTGGTTAGTGTTTGGAGGATAGAGCAGGTCTGGAAGAAAGATTCTTTACCAATATGCTAACTCTTTGATGCCTAATGCAAAGGTGGGGGTATTTATTTATGAGTTCAGGGGTCAGAATTTTCCTCTATGCAATAAACCAGTGGGGTGAGAGCTTAATAAAAGTGGGTTCAGAACTTCATTTAAAGGGTCAAGAATTTTAGAAATAAACCTTTTTCAGAACCACTGCACAAGCCATCCAACCTCATTCCACGACTTGCATTTTCTGATAAAATGGTAACATGCAAAGAAGCACTGGCACAAATTAATTAGTATATGAAAAAACTTGCATAAATTATGTTAATAAATTACATAATTTGCATATAAGGTGGAAAATAATTCATCACCCACAAGGATGCCAAGATGCTTTTGAACTCTATTGGGACTGGAATATTTTTAACTCCTTTCCCACAGGCAAACCATTGCCAGCCTCTCACTGCTCTATTATTATTTCCATGGAAAGTGTTCAGATAAGCTACATTAGTTCCAGTTTTAACCTTCATGGCTAAGCACATTGTAGTGAGCTGCCCTCATTCCATTAGTGAGATCTAAGGAGTACTTGAGCAGCTTCTTCGCATAAACTGCTGCTTTGTGTAACCGACTCTCAAGAAGATGATTCCCAACTGTTATCTTCCCCCATAGATCCCCCATAAACTGTGCTTCTTACTCTAACCCTCTATCACAATTGTCTCTTGAGCCTTGTACAAGATGAACATCAATATAAAAAAAATCTTAGAATATACAATGAATCCTGGGGAAGAGGTCACTGTCACAACTAAAAAATAAAATGTCTTCTTTATACAAATTATTTAAACAATCATAAAACTGTGCAAGTAAAAACTTGAACCAACTATAATAATTAATGTTTCCTGTTTGACCTGTATCCTATACGGAACCATCATATAGCCTGATGTGCTTTTACTGTGGGGCTATATGAAAGTTCCGTATAGGATACAGGTTCAATTCCTGTCTGAGGACGCATATTTTCTATGAAAATTTCTCAGATATTCAGGCTGGTAAATGTCGTTAATACTGTTTATTATAAACAGAGCATTTTACTTAAATATTTGTATTTATAAAAAGAACGTATAAACATAAAAAAATATCTTAAAATAATTGTCGGACTTTGTCCATTTAATATTGAGAGATATACAAGAATTTTTGTTATTGATTAAGTCTTTTATATTTTATGTCCTGGGATAAAACAATAATTATATATATATATATTTTCTCTTGTTAATATAGTGAATAAATAAGTTGTTCTTCCTTCAGGACTGAAGGAGATAACTTATTTATTGACTATATTAACAAGAGAAAATGATGCCGAGATTGACATGACCAATGAAGTTTAATTTGTTGAGAAATTTGTTTAAAAAAAGAACTGACTTGGAAATTCCTTCAGTGTCAATTTAATCCCTTAATGTAATTCTTTCACAGGACCATTGTATTATGTTCTTTTGTGGTTTAGAAAATAATTATTAGCAGCCAAATTGATCATAGACTAGAGTGATTCCTGTTTCCATTTTTGGTCAATGAAAGATAAGCTTTTTGATGACGTCCGAGACAGTGACGTGATAAATTTGATTAATAGGTTTGGAATTTCAGTGTATCTACAAGGCTTATTTTGTCTTCCAGTCTTAAGAAACTACTACCTGTAACCTAAATAAAAAGAAAACACGAGCATTTAATTCTAAGAAAAAGAATGCATGGTTGTCAGTAAAAGGGGCAACCTAAGATGTGAGTTTTGTATTGGGGATATCAAAATGTGGAAATTCAACTATCCAAGTAGTATGGAAACAAACAATTATTAGCCTATTTGATTTTATAACTTTTCAACCCTTGTTAGATTGAATTTTCTATGGGGGTACCCAGTGAGAATTGTACTAAATACTCATTAGTAATGGTCAAGCAGACAAAATTTGCTAGCCATTACTTTGTGCTTTGGTGCCTACAAAGAAAAGCGTGATGTAAATCTGAAGAGGCATAGAAATAATTAAGGATACTTTTCAGAAAGTTATTAAGAGACTGAAAATGTCATTAAAAATAAGAGTGCTAAATACCATGTAATGTCTAATCTCCTATATGACAATTGACAAAGAAAAGATTTGAAATGGTTCTTCTCCCAAACAATGTTAAGAATTTCATGCACTGTGGATGTGAGAAGTGAGGGAGTTTTATGGATAATGGGAATGACTCTGAAATTGTTGCCGACAACAAAAAGACAGCTGAAATTTTGGGAATGCATAATGAAGAAAAAGTTTTAGAGAATTTAACATTCACAAGGCATCAAATGCAAGTAAATCAGAGGATAGTGGTGAAAAATCTTGAAGTTTAAGCAAATGAATGGAGGAACACTTGGTCAAAAAAAGTTAGCACCTCTATTTTGGGGCATAATTTCAGATTGGGCGTTTCTTCCCTCTACACTGGTTTCTTGGTATTTATCACTGTTCTCTTCCCTGTAGCCGTTTTGTCATTCATGTCTCCTATCACAACTGTACATACAGTATGATGTCCCCAGACAGAAGACCTCTCTCATCTCCATAATGGTGCACTTATAATAGGGAAACACCAATCACTCGCCCGGATGATAGATACACAGGTACCTCAGAATGGAGCACTAACACACATGGATGTCCCTCCTCGATTCTGTCCAACCACACTAATGTTATACACATTTGCTAATGAACCAATTTCTTGTGGGGACAACAAAGAAGGGTCTCTTTTGACAGAACGACATACTCACCTTCCCTCAAATCGAAGTCCTATATGCCAGACAAAGATGAATTCTCTCTTTCGTTGAGAATAAAGTGGTTCCTGTTGACCATTTCTGCCATTTGACTCTGGTTCTGGTTCACTATGTCTGCCACAAAACAGTTACCATAAAGTTGGTGTTATGAAGGAGTAAGTTTTGCTGAGAGCAAGAAATAACCCAGAAACTGTGGAGAACTGTGATTGCCTATATTCAGAATGAATGTGGCACATAGAATATAAATGATTATCTTGACCAGAGTGATGCTTATTTTTTTTCTGTAACTCCTCTTCCTTAAGTGATCATGACTCTCCATAGCTTCCTTTTTCTATTAAATTATGTATGGCTGTGATTATTTTTGCTAATGTTAGACTGGTTTCTTGTTGCCTCCATGGTTTGGAATTCAGAGTTGTCCTTCTCCTAGACTGGTTGCCTACCAAGGCTAGAGTGTCTAGAGAGCACTGTTATTATTCAAAGCTGGGTACTTCTGATGAGCAGTTAGCAAAAGGGAAATCCTAAAATTTCTAAAGCAAGACTTATCCACTATAAACTGTGAATAGTATGTTATTTTTAAGAATCAAAATGTGTTTACAAAAGGGATTATTTGAAAAACTGGTAAATTTTAAAAATTAGTTACATTCTTAGTCTTAAGTGATAATTTTACTCAGTGTAAAGAGTTCTTAAAGATTGTCTCTGAGACAGTGAAAGCTTTTAAATTTTTTTTCTTTTAAATATAAAATCTGTTTCATTAAATTACTCTGTGTATTAGCAAGATAACGCTGCATTTATTTATTCAGTCTCTGCATGCCCATTATATATATATATATATATATATATATATAATTTTTTTTTTTTTAAGTGGTGGAGATTTAACACCCCAGCATTTCTTTGACATATATTTTTAACACTTAGAATTTTACAATTAACCTTTGCGTAAATGATAAGTTATCACTTCTGCTGCTGACTGTTGAATCAAATTAAAAAAACTTAGTTGATTCTATGTCTCAGAAATTATATTGGTCTTCATTTCCTAAACATGTCTAAATGGAATCTGTCTCAAATAAAGTCTAACAATAGTTTTTTTTTGTCTTATTTTGATTAATCCCAGTGTGTTTATATTACAGCCTAGTTATATTGAAATGACTGTATAAAGCAAGGTCAAGTCTCATGGGCTGACAAGAATCTTTTCTCACCGCTATTAAGTGATGGATATGTTATGGTTTGGCCAAGTCAAACAGGCATAACACACTCCGCAAGACCATCATACAAGGTACTGTTGAAAGCAGATGTAAGTGGGGATGGTTACGTGAAAGCTGGTCAGACAACATCAAAGAGTGGATGGATATGACAGTGCCAGAACTCCTGAGAGCTACCGCCAACAGATCATCCTGGAGGAGGTTGTCTGTTTCTTCTGCCTTTGTCCCTTCAACAATTGAAGCAATCAAGGCACTTATGATGATGATGTATGTATTTAGGGAATCACTGATGGAGAGTTTCTGGCCAGGGTAGAAGGTCCCTTCAATCGGATCAATAACCACATGTCTAACTAAAATAACTTAGAAATTGATTTTTCTTTTTTTAATCCAACATTATTTCTTGACTATAAATGTTATTTTTTATGGATATACATGTTTGAGTTGACATCCCTGTTACATTCTAATTAATGTTCTCATTTTTGGCTGTTGTGTTCTAGCCTTCCTCAAGCATTTTTCAATCTGGGTAACCTTCAAAGAATATTGGAGAAGATTAGGTTTAAGGCTCTTAATTCTGTGTTCAGAATTTTGTAATATTTTTATGATATAGTAATTGTGAGTTAAATTCCTGAGCTTGGTATTAGAGACTTAGATTTAATAGAAACAAAGACAGCAAAAACTGAGCAGTACTCAAAATGAACAAGGTGAGATATCTCTAGGCAAGGATAGTGAAATGAGAAGAATGTACCTTTGTGTATTTAGTAAAGGATTCAGTTTGAAATTCCCTAAAAGTTACCTGTCTCAACAGATGGCAGAAGAAGGTCAGTGACTAAAATGTGATAACAATAAAGATGAGGATATATATATATATATATATATATATATTACTTAACTGTAATGGTCCATATCAATCCCTTGCTAAATTTTAAAATTATATATATATATATATATATATATATATATATATATATCAAGAATTCTCTCTCTCTCACACACATATAGGAAAACAAATTGGCTTGCTATAAGAATAATACTCAATGTAAAATATGTATGCAGACCCAATATAAGAAATATATATAAAAAAATATAACTATTTAAATATTGCTCCTCTTCTATGACTTAGTTTTATGTAGACTCTGTTAAATGGTGGCCTGTATTTAAATACAGAATTGAGTATCTTGTACTTTGAACTACTGGAAGTTGGTGAGACTGCTGTCTAACGAACAGAACACCCGCATGAAACTTTAATTCATGTGAAAGTACCAATGTTTGAGTATTGTTATATACGTGTGTGTGTGTGTGTGTTGTGCAAGTATGAAAGATTCTACTAAATTTAAGCATATACCATAGTGAAAAGATTTGCTCACTATCCTTTTGACTTCAAATCCAACCAAAAAATATTGAGTTGCTGAAGTAACATTCTGATCTGAAGCAATATGCTATTTGTCTTCATCATTTGTTAACACTCTCTTAGATGTTGCATGATCTTCATTATTGCTTTTCAACATGAATCTTTGAAATCTATTCTGAACACTTGATACTTTTTAACAACTATCAATTATCAGCTCAAAAGAATGATGTCTGCATGCTTATAATTATTCATTCTATTTGTTTCCTCATTCCAATCAATAGATCTATTGATTTATATGGCATCTTTGACATTCATTTATCACATGAAATAAGGTGCCTATCTAAAACATCCCTCAATCTATTCATTTCCCTACAGAAACCCTGGTACTACTTAAGTACGTTGGTCCATTTTTAAAAAAAACAAAAAAGAGGGAGAATATTTTTGTGAAATAATTCCCATAGATTAGCATTATTTAGACCTTCCTTAGGCCATGGCACTTGTCAGAATTAAAAAAAAAATTGATTTGTTATCAATCTAGAATTTGCTTATAAGATCAGTTCAGCATCAAATCAATCCTTGACTTTTACAGAATTATTGGTTTTTGAAGTTTTGCATACTAAAACAGACTTTTATGTTTTTTTTCTTTATTTGCATTACAAAAAATATATTTTAAACAATGAACAGGTATATTGATATTTAATTAAAGAACAAAAATTTTACAAACCCTCCACAACACAAACACCTAGCCCAAAACTACAGGATTTTATCAGTAATATAGCTTATGTCTACCTTTAAAGTTCAACTTACCTCTCCAAGCTCACATTTGTTTTATTTCTCATTAAGGAAGAAAACAGGCCTGTCAGAAAATTCTGATTTTTAACATCTTTTCTCATGATATTTCTATTTGGTCTAAAGGCCTAATAATTTAACAATAAATATTATTTTTATCATCATTTTTGTTTATCTCTTGAATTTCTTTGATTGGCCACACACACACACACACACACACACACATATATATATATATATATATATATATATATATATATATATATATATATATCTTAGGCCAAACTTTACTCATCTCACATCATGACATCATGGGTAATGTGGATTACTTGAGTTTGTGATTTTAATTTTTTTTGTTTTTCAATTTCTGATCATGGGATTATACTTAAATAAACTTACCTAATCCAATGCTTCACCCCTCATTCTTATCATATCAACAGAAATTTAATATTAAGTGAAAAAGCAATTGCAAAACACTCTTATGAAGTATAAATCAAATGTATTTGCTTCCTTTGACAAAGTTGCCTTTATTACTCTTCATATATATTCACTATCAAAGAAGTGAGCCATTTTTCTCTCTTATCATAAGCCCATGTTGTATAACATGCATAAGCTCATCACAGAGATGCAACTGTTTTGTACTTAATTTTTGATTTATTAATGTTGGATGCTGTTTATATCTTTTAGAAAAACACTCTCCATTGAAAGCAAAATAATTTGTATATGTTTTGTAGTATAACATCATGAAAATGGTTTGTGTGATGTTCAGACCATATGAAAACCAAATTCTTGGTAACTATATTAGTGATAGTCAATTTGTAATTTCTACATTGCTTTTCTTAATGGTGGATAGCATATTTGCAATCTTTAGATGGATTTGGAAAAATATCATCACTAATGCTTTTATAACTGTTCAAAAAAAAGGTTCTGTAAGTAATTTCTGTCTACCTATTTGGTAAAAAAAAAATAAAATAAAAAGAACGTTTAAAAATGTTTATTATAATTTTGCATTATCAGTGGGCCATGATCTAATATCGATTGAGAAAATGTTAATAGCATTCAGCTCAATACACAGTCCTCATTTGATGTGCATTAACAGAATGAATAAAAAAGTTGAATCAGTGCACTTTGGGGACATGAAAGTACATGTCATTTCAGCATGATTTTATTGCTGGTATTTGGTTAGTATTCTTGTATAGTAGTTAAAGCACTAGACTTTTTTTGTATGAGATTTTTATTAATGCTGTATGTCTCCTTGGTCTTTGCAAAAGCATTTATAACTCACTGTGGTCTTGATTCCTTTTTCTTGACTAGGAACAATAAAGCCATGCATTGATTATTGTTACAATTAGAATTCATTGTTTGTAATAAATATGGGAAACTTGGTTGTCAGGAATATTTAGTGGGCCAAGTTAATTAGGTGCTGATGATTGTTTAGAACCATAAAAGACCATTTGTAAATAATAATAATAATAATAATAATAATAAAAAAGTTTTTGTGTGTGTATGTATGTATGTATGTGTGTATATATATATATAATTACTAGAATCAGATTTTTTTTTTTTTTTTTTTTTAATCAACTTGACTGCTGAAGTTATGTCAGGGTGTTTTTTTTTTTTTTTTTTTTTTTTTTTTTTCTCTTCCCAAGAATTTTTGACTCTTTAACTCCAGTATGCATGAATAGTCACAAGTAGGAATTATATTTTATAGGGTCCTGAACATTATATCGCCCCACTCCAAAAAATGATGACATGTTTGAGATGTGTATGTTTTCTCATTTATTAGCTCTTAGTATTTATTTAGATGTTAGATAAGTTTTCATTCACTTAGGTAAACACATGATTTAATCCTTCATTTCTTATTAAGAAGTAATGAAGAGTGAAGTATATGTATTCTTGATTGTCACCCCGACCTTAGGACTTATTAGGC
Organism: Acanthosepion lycidas; assembly: GCA_963932145.1. Classification (NCBI taxonomy): domain Eukaryota; kingdom Metazoa; phylum Mollusca; class Cephalopoda; order Sepiida; family Sepiidae; genus Acanthosepion; species Acanthosepion lycidas. Next base: position 24,274,523 of record OZ010599.1, read on the forward strand.
CTCTGCCACTTTCATATTTATATTGTACAGTTGGCAAAACTTCATAGAAATAGTTTTGATTTTGTTAAAACATTTTATTTAAATACATTGATGGATATTTATTTTAAGTTTTATTTCCTTGAGGTCTCTTTTTATAGTTTGAAAGACATTTTTTTTTTTTTTTTTTAATCATTTCACAAGTACATTTTTTTATGAACCCCTTGTTTATAATTTTTTTCCCTATCCCTTCCCATTTATTATGACCCCATCTCCTAGTTTATTACATTTTCTGATTCTTTTAACCACTCCTAATTATTACGACCAACACTTATTTTGCATCTGAGAGTTAATTTTTTTTTTTTTTGTTCTTTTCTTTTAGCCCTTAATTCCCAAATTTGTATTTTTGATCATGAGGAGAGTGAAACTTTGAGATTGAATTATTCTTAAGTGTTTGTCAATGTCCGGCCATAAAGGCTCATTGCAATTTGCACATTATCAATATACTTCTCTTTCTACCTCTGTGTGTGTGTTTTTTTTTTTTTTGTTTTTTTTAAGTGTTAATTCTGATTATGATAAATCGATATAGTTGAGATATAAATATATTTTCCTCTAGTTCAACAACAATATAGACAAATCGATGCATTTGTGATATTAATATAATCGTTTTCCTGCTTAATGGCTCACTTGACAGATTTGAATGTTTTTCTACATAATTCTTTCAATAATTCTCTTAATGACTTCATAGTGGTTGTGAAACTGAGCAGCAATTGCGAAAACTCTTAGATGCTCGCTTGCAAACAAATGCCTAATTTCATTAATCATTATCACAAGAGCGTTTCCCAATAATTACTGGTTGATCTTTTTATTTTTAAGTAGCCAATTAATTCTTGGGCAATTTTTCTGGAATTTTCCCTTCACTCTTCCAGACCTTTTTGCATTAATGTGAGTATCTTCTAGGACTCTATCCTTAAACCTGTGTTTGTAACTTTCAACAACAAACTTCTTGATATCATCAGTTCTATGTTGATGATAAAACTATTTACTCTTGTCTTAATGGTAAATCTGATCAGTTTGATAAATTCAAATTGGCAGCTGATCTCAAAAATGACCTGTAATCTTTTGTTAACTGGGGCAAGAAATGGTTTGTTAATTTTAATGCTGTCAAAATGAAAGTACTCTGTTTTGATTGTCTTAGAGAACCTTTTTTGCTTTCTATCAGCATGGTTGATGCTAACCTCCAAAATAGTGACTCACTGTACCTTGGATTTAATGTTTCCCACTGACATGAAGTGGTAAGATTATATTGAATCAATTACTAGTTTGCTCCTCATAAATTTAATTCAATGTGTCATGCCAAACAGTTTTTCTCATCAGAATATATCTTACCATTTATAAGTCTACCATTTGCCCATGCATTGAATATTGCTGCCAGATCTGGTCTGGTGCTTCTGCTATATATTTAGAGATTCTTGATAAAATCCAAAGAAAAATGTTATTGGTTCTGACCTTGCATCTCGGCTTCAGTCACTTTTTCACTGCTGTAATGTAGCTTTCCTGTGCTTTTCCTATAAATATTTTCATGGTAATTTCCAGTTTGGTACCTTGACTTTACAAATGTAAGTGCAGTACTAGATTGGTAGCTAGTTCTCATCATTTTATAGTTGAAATGGCTAGATGTAACCCTAAGTTCTATGCTAATAGTTTCTTCTCTCTCATTTTTCACTTGTAGAACTTTCTTCCAGCCTCTTGCTTTCCAGTCAACTTTAATTTTCAAAAATTTAAATGCAATGTCACTTGTTATCTCCTGTCTTTTTAATTGCTGTTCTTTTATTGTTTCCTCTCCTTAATAATGTTTCCTTTTTCTCATATTCTCTCGCGTTCAGTAATCTCCTTGTGTCTTAGTAGCTTTATTGCATTGCCTGGGGTGAAATGATAAGAAAAAAATAAAAAATTAAGAACTCTATTGGATTTCCGGTACAAAGATCAAATGATGTTAAACGCCCCACCCCCTAAATTTAAGAAATAGATTACCACATCCATTTAGCATCCATTGTCATGTACTGTTTGAACTCAGATAATTCACATTACCTTACCATGTGCAACCTATGAAAGAACAATTGATGTAGATCTGGGCATTTTCTTGATCTTAAAATACAGTGGTGCCACCTACCATTACCTATACATACTGTTAACCCATAACTTTTGGCACATCAGTGTAATAATATTTTTAATATATACAAGGTGTGCCAGAAATACATCCCATATAATGGTAAGACATTCATGGCAATGGTGTCTTCATCCAGCTAATGGAGGTATTTCTGCTGCACCATATATATTTTTTTTTACCTATACTCAGGCAGTGGGGGAAAAAAAACAGATAATACAATTTGTAAATAAAAAATATTATAGGGAAAAAGAAATTGAATAAAAAGGAAAGAAAAGGTTAAAGACATCTGTGCCACTTGAAAATAATCAACCAGCTCCACAATGTCTAGCAGAAAGAAAAAACACTGACAAAGTAACCTAAGTTGAAACATAAAAGTGCTCAATACACTAAGTAGAGCAGTTATCCTGATGATCCATTAGGTGAAACCTAGGTAGATAGGTTCTGGGTTATATATATATATATATATATATATATATATATATATATATATATATATATATATATATATATATATAAAATGTGTGTGTTTGTGTATGTGACCAAGCAACTCCTCCACTCCCACTGGTCTGATTTTGATGATTCATAGCTCATTCAAAAGCCCTAGAAAAGTTAGGCACAGGGAACGATTTTCGCTGAGGTCAGATTCAGGGTTGCCAGGTTATGCAAGGTTAAAAATACATATTAATATATTATACTAGCCTTTATCGTTGCTTTCATGGTTCAAAAGGAGTAATTTTCCTTTTGTATCCAAAATTGCAGTGCACGTTTTATTATAAACTAGTTTAAAAGCCACCCTATTGGGCAGCATTTAAGCTATCTCCTGTGGAGGGCTCTTGATTTGGCCATCATCACAATAGCTTGGGTGGAGCAGATGTGATAGGCATCAATAAACTACAGAAGAACTCAAAATTGATTGCTGCATTTAAGTATTGAATTAATGTTTAAGCTTACCTTTTAAAAGTTCAACAATAATTCTTCTGATGTCACTTAATTTAAAGACAATTTGATGTATGTAGAACCTTATTTTCCGTACAAACAATTATTTTTATTTCATGGATGACAGAACAGGAGACAATTTATAAGATAAAATTAATATAGTGTAAAGATGGGAAATTAGAATTAGTTATACATTCAACATTTGAAGAGTTAGAGAAACATAATAGTTAATTAAATAAAACCTATACTGTGGAATCTATATGAATTGGAGCTCAATTCTCCTGTTAATTCTGAGATTAAAAAGGTCCCAGCTCTGCTTTATAGTAGGTATTTACTTGTGACACAAGGTTTAATGTGGGGAACCTGAGCATGTACTCTAGGGCTAAGGACAAAAATTGCCAAGCCCCTGCAACCATGGTTGCGAAGGCCTCCGGGCAAGCACTGATCCCTCTTCTCTGGTGCATTGGGCATCTGCTGGCCACCACACAGTGAGATTTTCTTTAACTGTCCCTCTGTCCTCTGACGGAGACACAACTGAGTTGCACTCTGCCCGAAGACAGGGACACAACTGAGAGATGATAAATAAACATGTGCACTCTACTTTATAGTAATTTGATATTTACTCAAACGAGGTCAGGTTGTGACACAGTCAGTTTAATGTGAGGAGCCTGAGCCCCCTTAACCGTTGGTTGCGCTGGCCTTGGTGTGAGCAGCAATCCTTTTATCTGGTGCAATGAGAGGACACCTCTCAGTATAATTTTCCTCAGTTGCGACTCTGTCTTTTGAGTGAGATGATAAATAAATGTGTTACAAACTATTTTATAGTAATTTACATGTGGAATTTACTCTGTCCCCCCCACTAGGACAAGATGTGACACAAGGTCTATTTTTAGGTGGGGACCTGAGCGTGTATGCTCAGAACAGGAACAAAAATTCCCTTCAGTCCCCACAACCATTGGTTGCACTGGCCTCAGTGCCAGCACCAATCCCTCTCTCTGGTGCAATGGGAGAGCGCAGTCTTGGGCAGCTGTTCCCTAGGGCTGGGCACCTCTTCAGTATTATCTTCCCAGTTGCCCGTCTGTCCTTTGACAGAGAAGCCCCTGAAATGCACTCTGCCCAAAGACAGATGTGCAACTGAGAGATAAGTCAACATGAAATTACTCAAAAAGAGTAAGTTTCACATAGTAATTTACATGCTAAAAGCTCAATATCTGTATTATATATTATCTACTTCTAGGCAATATCACTCTTCAGGTTTAACTAATGTGCTCATTGATTTAAAAAAAAGTTTTTATTCATTAATTGATTGTCCTTCCTTACTGTTCTTTTATTCGAGGATTATTTTGATTTTCATATCAAAAGTAGTTCTATTTAGGAATATCATTTTATATAGTGCAGAAAAGTGTTTGAAATTTGCATTTTACTTGGCCTTCAATAAACTTTCCTTAACTATAACAAGCCAATTTATGAATGAAATGTTCATTTTAAATTTTTGTTTCAAGGATTTCAAATAGTGAATATATCTTACTTTGCGAAGCGATAGTGAAGTGAGCAAAGCCTGCAAGTGTGTGAATGAAAATATATATATATATATATATATATATATATATACACGTGTGTGTTGAAAGAAAAGAAACAAATGAGATTTTCTTTTAGAAATATTTCTTTGATAAAAGTAATTTCTAGAATAAATTGTTTAAAATAAAAAGAAGAAACAAAAATTATTTTTTTTACAAGAACTTATTTATTTTGGGAATTTTGTTAATCATTTTCCCTCTGTATTTTTCCTGATGTGTTACAAAAGATTATTCAAGTACCATCATAGAATCTAAAATCTCCTGGTTTGCTATTTCCCATTTGTAATTGTTACTGCCTCATGAATATCCTGTTTATGTGAAAAGTGACTTTGGCTTGTACTGAGAAAAAAAAAAAAAAAAAAAATCCATGTTTATCAGGCATCTTTTTATATTATACAATTGTGTATGTGGTAAGAAAAAAGTAATTATTTTTTTATCTTATGTCAGCATTTCTTAACCATTTTACCCTTGTAAAACCCTTAAAATAGTTTTCATATCTCTGAAAACCCCCTGTTTAAAAATTATTATATACCATTATTAACATCTATCTGTTATATGCTTATCGCAATTCACGTGGTAAACATAATATATAGACACTATTCTTGTGTCCTGTACTCTAGCGAATAACTCAATGATACACGATTCTGTCACGTATTGGTCTTGTCCACTATCCAGTGAAAGTGGTTTGACACTGATGTCATATAGACATCACTAAATACATTTCCTATGATTATTATAATTTCAAACAATATAAGTGGTTGAAAACATTTTCATAATAACCAAAAATTTTTCAATAATATGCTGTACGTGTATAGTAAAGTTATGAATATAAAATGAAACAAAAATTACTTGAAACTGGATTAGCCTATTTATCACTGATTCTTGTGGAACCTCTAGTGACCTCTTGCAGAACAGGGTTCTAGGGGACACCAGTTGAGGTAAGAAAAAGGAATTACTTTTTATTTAATTTATTTTTTATAGTGAATATTGTTTGCATCATCAATTGGAAAATATTATTAAATCACTTAGAAAACAATATTTTGTTTAACAGTTTTATCTTCTGAAAAATGGGTAAATATTTGATATTCTGCAGTTTGCTATGAATAGAAATTTAATATTTCGCATGCTTTCTTGAGTTGGAATATGAAAAATTCTCAATTTGTTTTGTACATAAAAAATAAATTTTCAGTATTAAAGATTATTTGTAAATTGTGTTTGAGCTTATTTTTAAGTAATCTTTCGTTTACCTAATTTAGTGCTGTTGGCAATAATTTTTGAAATGTTTGAAGTTATATAGCAGTAAAAGAAAAAATAACTTTATTTTTTTTTTTACTATTTTAATGTTTAATCATATACTCTGAGATTTCAGTTTTTATAATGGCTCAAATATAGTTTCTCTATTGTCTGTTCTTGAAGAGTTCTCCAATGTTTTAAGTCTGCAAAGAATCTCTATTCATCTATTGTGTGTGTGTGCGTGTTTTTTTTTGTTTTTTTTTAAGTACTAAAAGTATTAGGAGAGAGGAAAATTTCATTAGAAACAAAGAATATGGCATAGCAGTTCACTATCTGTCTATATTGTAACTATTTAAGTATTTACATTGTTTGAACTGTTGTTCTTATCTTTGTTGTCATATTCACAAGGTTTCGGCTGTTGTATGCTCCATCCTTTTTCAGATAACTGAAATTTTGTCCGTAGATGAAATAAAGATTTGGTTTGAAATTTCAATCACCAGAAGATGTTGGGAGCATACAACGACTGAGACGTTGTGAATATGACAACAAAGATGAGGAGAACAGTCTGAGTAATGTAAATATTGTAAATAGAAGTTCACTACTCTTAACTGTTAGTGTTATGTCATATCTCTGTATATTGCAGTGAATGTTGAACAATTACCTTACAGATGAAAAAGAGACACAAAATGACAGATGTGGTTCTTTAGATGGATGTTGAGAAGATGTGAGCCATGAAGAAGTTTTAAAAAGATGCTTAATATTTAAAAAGAAAGAAACAATTGATTTCTGGTGCACAAAATGAGGAAAGGGGGCTTGGTGAATTTCTTACTCACATGACATATTGAAATTAAGAGAACCAGAAGGAAACATTGAGAAATCTACCTAACAAGTTTGTATTAATGGATGGTGGAGCAGGGACAAAGAACTTAGGGACAGGAAACTGGTAAGAGCCATGGTCACCCATGTCTTGATGCGATATGACACAAAAAAAAGATTGGAAACATTTAACAAAAATAACTGAAGAAAAATGGTGTGTCAAAATAAAAGCTTTTCACTTGATGGCACTATTATTGTATATTGGCAATTTCTATTGTTTTTAAAAGATAGTTTTAGAATTTTAGTAAAATTTTTAAACATGGATTTATACATTTTCTTTTTCTTTTTGAGAATTGACAGCACAAATATTAAACATTTATTAGATTCTTTATTTGCAAGAATAATTTTTTATTTACAAGATTATAAAAGTACATGAACCAATATAGTGTAATATTTATTAAAAGAATTAAACTCTATTTTATTCGATTATTTATTTACATGAGTATCTTTATATTGTCAGGGTTAGCTCCTCCTTAATTGTCCAAATTGTTCACTAGGGGTCGCTCTCTCTACACTATAAATACTGGGTGATTTCTTGCCTCGTTCTCTTTTTCATTCTTCATTTTCAGCGAACACATTTACAATGTAAGCTCTCATATAAGATTGCGTCTTCTCATTTGTGGGAGGCGCTATGCGTTTCCTTGGGGAGACACTATGAACATTATACATATATACATGTAAATACTATAATAAATTAATAAATTCTTCCAGTTTTGTTATTATTAGTTACTTTGTTTTAATAAATTCATTTTATTTTTGGCTTGAAAAAGTCCACATTGGACGAAACGTGTTAGCTAATATTACAGTTTTCCTATTGTCTTTTACATACATATCTATATATATATATATATATATATATATATATATATATATATATATATATATATAATCAGTCTTGTTTGTTTTCTTTACATTTCTTTGGTTGGACTCAACTTGAGTCTGTCATATTCTTGTAGTGGACTTTATTCTATCAGGAGTTATGCATGTGTTCCTAATTGAACAACATGTAAACCCATACCTGCTACAATATTTATAAGTTTATGAAAATATGTGAACCAGCTACAGTGTAATATTTGTTATTTACCATATGATAAAGAAATAACTATGAAAACTTTTTTTTTTTTTTTTTCATAAATTTATAAAAATATCTGAACAGGAGGACAAAAAAATTTCAGTAAACAGATAATAAGTAATTGTAATTATAAATTTTGAAAAAATACATTTTCTAGGTATTTCTTTAATTTGTCATTGCCATGCATTTTTAATAAAATAGGTTTAGAGCTGAGAAGAAAAATGTATATATCCAGTTTCATATATTTGGCTTTTATTAAAATTCTAAAAATAGCTTTTTAAAACAAAAATTGCCAAGGGAATGTACAGTAAATGCAATATTAAGAGAAAAGAAAGGTTTTTTTTTGGGGGGGGTTAATACAGTTTTTTTTTTTTTTTTTTTTAAATTTTGCTAATTGAGTGGTTCTGCTTAGAAGTTTGGTTGTAGAGGCTTTATAATATGATTACATAGCTGCCACTTGGTATTATTAGCCAGAAATCATTTCAACTGAAAATAGAACATCATTAATTCCTACTTGAACTGATTCAAACTAATATTCCTTTTCTTGTCAATTGTTTTGCTTATCATTATCACCTGGTGGGTTAAGTAGATGCCTCTATTTATCTCCCAGTCTGGAATGTTGTAATTTGTTATCCATTCACTTAAAAAAAAAAGCAAAAAGTTTAGATATATTGGCATCTGACCGTCTGGGATACCAAATATTTGCTGCCCTTATTCTCCATAGGAATTCAATTTTAAATGCAGATGAACTATATCTACTAGTTGTAGTGTGTTAAAACAACAGTTATCACTTGTCTGACAACTGTGTACAAACAGGCCACCCTTTGCCAGTTGTTAAAGGCCCTTACTCCAGCTTGTCCACCTCCCAGATTCTGCCCAACTGTTTCTGGCCCTTGATGAAGCAGGTAGTGTTACTATGACAGATTGAGATATAAACTTTATTTTTTTGTTTCATATTTCCTTCCTTCCTTCCTTTTTGTATCACAGCTATTTTTATTGTTGGTGTTAGTGTTGTACCACACACTTCAAGGATCTTTCTATGAATAAAGAGAAAAGGGGTAAATAGAAGAATTGAAAATATGGCAGGGTGGTTGGATGTAGTATTCTCTCAAGGTTCCTTCAGTTTTTAAAAGGTTGTATGTCTGAAGAATAGTTGTTCTAGCACTCAAGTGTTTGGCAACCTCAAGTGCTTCCCTAAAATCTGAAAAGGAGGAGTGGAGAGAGGTGGGTGGACAGAGCTACATGGTGCTGTTGACTCTTAACTGATATGATGACCAGGAAAAATTTTTTTTTTTCTTTTTTTAAGGCAATTCACCCCAAGCAAGGTGAGAGAGCCACTAACACACAAGGGGTTACAGAGGATTGAGAACAAGAGCAAAGAGGCATGTTTGAGGAAAGGACATAGAGGTGGACGAGGAACAAGCTCAGGGTGTCAGACGTCAATTGATATTACACATGAATATTTGAAGATTATAGTCATTGTGGAAGCAAGTAAGGGGAAGGGAGTTCCACAGATGGGAAGTGCGGGAGAATAAGCTGTTTGAGAAGAAGAGATGGCTACATTTAACTGTTTTAACAATGAAAGGCTGAGACCGAGATGCCAGACTGGTAGCATGTTTAAATTCATGAAGTCCAGGAACTAGCGACAGTAGCTTGTCAGAACGGTTGCCATGAAAACATTTGTAGAATAGACAGATGGAGGCCACTGCATGTTTGTGGGATAGGGATTGTAGACTAGGCATGACAAGAAACCACAAGTGAAAGTAAAAATTTATTAAATTTCTTACCATTGCTCATTTGTAATATTTGTCATGAGTTCCATAACCTTTTAAGTTCATAAGAACATCATATATACTGCAGCCATAGAAGCAAGATAATGTGAAGGAGTACATCTTTCATCAAGCTGTTTTTTTTTTTTTTTTTTTTTTTTTAATTCAGAGTTTTCCTTCTCTTAGACTGAGTGCTACCTCAAAGCAAGAGAGTCTAGTTTACTCTGCAATTTAACCTATAGCTAGAGGAAGATGGATTTATACCTTCTTCAAGAGCTTAAGTGTAAATGAAACAGAATCAAGCAGGAATTAAACTTTGCATGCTGAATTCAGTTTCTGTGTCAATAGCTGTTAAACTATTCATGCCTCCAATTTTTAATATGAGTTAAAAATAATATTGAAAAGATTTTATTTAACTAGTGTAATTGTGCTGTCAAAAATTGACTGTTAGAAAGTTTTGATATTCAGATGCAATGAAACAAAGGTTTTGTAACACTGTATTGAGATGTGATAAAATGGAGATCAAGAATTCACAACTAAAATAGGGATGAATGAACTATTTAATTAATCCATTCCCTTACATTTCTTGTAATCATCTGGTTCACACTCCCCACTGGTCCTTTTGAACAGGAGTAGAGGTTTATCTCTTGTTTCATGTTTAGGATTGGTTTCTGATTTCTTTTAAAGTATCTTGATTTTCTTTCATTCCCAGTAGCTGCTTGCATCTTAGTGGCATTATCACCTTGCTTGGGGTGAATTGATTAAAAAAAGATTTTTAAAAAAAATAAAGATTTCTTTGGTTGTCTTTATTTTTGAAATTTAAGAAAAAAAAAAAAAATCAAATTGCTAAAATAGAAATTCTCAATCCATGCTTTGCAGATTTCAGAAGTAATTCCAGAACTCAAAATTTAAACAGAAGTTATGGATGAACTGTTTAGTCACTTACCATATCACTGTTTCTTGTGATGGTTTTGCATAATCAATTACTCTGACAATCACTTAGTATTGATTACAATCTTATTTGACCAAACTTTCCTTGTAAGGCATATGGATACTTTTGTCTACTAAGTGATTGTCTTGCTTCGACTTCTTCATGAGACAAGCTTTGTCATCACTGTTTTTGTCATTCCGTTGCTATTATATTAAATACATAAAGTTTTTAACGTGAAAAGATATTCAGTAGAAAGCTGTTTCTATAATGCCAAGAATAATCGATGAATCATAGATAACGTTCACTGCTTAAGAAAGATTTTTCTCAACAAATTAAATATAGCTCATATCTACACTGTGCATAATACTATAGAGACTGCGGGAAAATTTCAATTTAAAATTAATGTTGATAAATATATTTGGTAAAAGGATTAAAAGAAAGTATTATTAATTTTGCATGATCTGGTACACATACACACACACATATATGAGTGTATCCATGCTGTCAAAAATGAAGGCTGTTTTATAGCAGTTTGTGATTAACCCTCTATTCTGATGTACTCATATATATAACAAAATAGGCATTCTAGGGCTGATGATATGCTTTTCACCATATATAATATGCACCAGTCATTAAAGAGTCCATAATATAATTTCTTCTATATATAATACAGCAAGCATAATAATTTAAAGAAAGTATCATTATTGTGTCATTTTATGTTCTTTATTTAAAAGAAATCCCTTATTATTGAAGGAATTATAAACATTTTGTCCTATAGTGTTGATAATTAAAAAAAAATGTTTTTCTTAGTAAATAGATTTACACTTGCTTTAGTATATAAAAGTAGTTTTAACATTTTTATTTATTTCTTGTTGATATAACTTACCTCATGAGTAGGATTTTCTAAACAAATATGTGAAAGGAGGAGGCAACTTTTGGCAGTTAGGTAAGAAATAAATCAGTAACTATAGTTGTAGGGCTGACTGTATTTCTGAATGCAAGAATATAGGCAAGATTTTTTTTTGTTTTTGTTATTATTACTGCCCACTGACTTTACTGCTACTCATTGTGTACATAGTGAAAAGTTCTCCACTCAACTTACTTTTCAAAAGCTGATCAAAGATCAGCTTCTTGGAAGAGCTTCTCAATTGAACTGAAAACTTATCAGTATCCTCTTACTCATTAGTCTCTCTCTCTCACTCACACACACACACACACACACACACACACACACACACACACAAACAAAAATTGTCTTAATAAAACCAAAGATATTCAAGAGAAATCTATATATTTTGAATAAGCTTTTTGTTTTTCATTAAAACTGCTTCAGTCTTGTGGCTGATCTTGAAACAGCCCCCAAAGTTGCTGCATGCTTCGATCAGATGTCCTTGTTCATGTTGACCGTCATGTCTACGATTTCAGCCTTCCTCTCAAAAATGGTAGTCCAGAAGATTAAAATAAGAGAGCTAGGAAGCTACATGTTGTGGTTAATATTTCTTGGTTGGTCACTCCTGTGTTACATGAGCCAAATGGTGGAAAGGGGAAGCAGAGTCCACCTGAAACATATGTAGACACCATCTTGATCCAGGGCAAGATCAGTATGACCAGTGTTGGTAATGGCATTAACTCAGAGGGATTACTGGAAGAAGTGATCCAGTAAGATGGACATAGTCTGGGGGCTATGTGCCCATCAATATGGACACCTAGAAGGGTTCTGTGCAGAGCCAAGTTTTGTCCCTACTATTCACCTGGCCACTAAAGAAACTGGGTGTATCTGAGTTGATGTGGTTAGTAGCTAGTGTCATGAGCACAGTGTACCTTTTTATTCCCTGTGTCAAATTGGAAACTGCTTTTTTTAATGTTCTCAATGCTTCTGACAGAGAAATGAGTTTAGTGCATGTTATATAACATTAAGTTGTCTTTAACTCATGGCCTGCTATATATATATATATATATATATATATATATGCACACACACACTATACTAAATAAGAGAGATGAAATTATGAGAAGATATTTACAATAAAAAATATTTAATATCCAATATGGAGCCTAGATGATATTCACTTTCAGATAAAAAAAAAAAAGAGTTCTTGTATTTCTTGAAGTGAGTGAGGAGGAAGAAGAGTTGATCTGCTGACAAACACTGCATTTGATTTTTTTTTTTTTTTTTACCCCTATCATTTATTTATTTTGCTACAGTTCTCTATATTTAACCCTTTGAGCCCTGACCACTGCTTTACTGGTGGCAGAGAAAAATGACTTAATGCCCAGTCAACTTGTTAAATATTAAAATATGACTAGCATTTTAATATATATATATATATATATATATATATATATATATATATATATATATGAGAGAGAGATGTTTCATTGAATAATTTAGACAAGTTTTGTTTGCTTATTTTCATTTGGAGCCTTTCATATTCACAGACAAGCTTTTTGGTGTCATTATTAAAAGAAGAAAGAAAATTACCGTGTTGATACATATTCATTTATTCCAAGTACTTTCGACATTAGCAAAATGTCATCATCAGGGTGTTGTTTATTTCAAGTCAAATATTGTGGTGGTCATTATTTTCAAAGACAATGTCCATGTTCATCTGAAGGTTAAATTTTTTTAAAAAAAATTTAATTCTGAAACGTCAGCACTATCAGCAAACCTTTTGGTATATTGAAGTCTCTTTTTTTATTTTTTATTTTTTTTTAATCCAAGCTTCTCTATTTCACAGTGGAGAAGCTTGGATTAAAAAATCAAAGAAGACAACTTTGATGTACCACATGTTCACTTGATGGTGCTGAGGTTTCAGAACTAATAGGCCTACATATTTTATATGAAATCAACAAAATTGTTCATATAAACAAGCATGGCCTGTACAGGGATGATGGACTGATGATAGTGTCGGACAACAGAAGAACAAATGACAATATAAGAAAAGTGCTTTTCAACCTCTACAGACTTTGAAATAGAAGTCAATATGAATAAGAAAATTGTCAAATATTTTGGATGTAGATTTAAATCTACAAACTGCCAGTCTCCTGACATATAAAACCCAACCCAAAATTAAAATATGAAATATTAAAGTTAGATCCAACCATCCTGTGATTATAATAAAGCAAGTCCCCAAAAGAATAGTCCAGGTTATCTAGAAATTCCTCTAGTAAAATAATTTTCAAAGATAAAAAGAAAGAATATGAAAGAACTTTAAAAAAAAACTATGGTTTATATTGCAATCAAGTTGTCCAGACCTTAGTTACAGCCTCTGGGAGATAACACATAATCTGGCATGATTACCAGTTTGAATGAGGCTAGTACACTCAAACCCTTTGCCACTATGACTTTGTGCTTGCACAACCATTGACCATTTCCAAACAGTATCCTTTACTCAATTTCATTCACAAGGCTAGAGTCAACCCTTGGTATTTCCAACAATACTGCATGTACATGTATACTTTTGCATTTTCCTCCTCCATGTTTTGGAGCATGTTTTAAAATACTTTTAATATTCTAGAAGAATTTAGTCATTCATGTTTTGATGTCCCTTCACTCATTTGAAGAATATTCTCCTTAATAATGTTTTGTTATTTTTCTCATATTCTTTCACACTTAGTAATGACTTGTCTTAATGCTTTTATTGCCTTGCATGGGGTGAAATGATTTTCAGCTTGTACAAAGTTAAAATACCTCATAGGTGCCATACCTGGTGGATAAAAAGAATGTTCTAGAGTTGCCTGGACATTGCTCCCCCATATACTTTTTCAGAATAACTAGAATCCGTTAGGTTTTCTCCCTGTTTTGGCCCCAAGTCTTTTGCTTCAGATTCATAGCATGGCATAACAGGAGTTAGAAACCCACTTGAGAAAAGTATAATAAATGGTTCAGGGACTAGATACTTGACATATAGTTTTCAGAAGTTGCATAACTATAATGTAATGCCTGTGAAGTAGCCAAATTGTGCAATTAGCATCTGCTGTGTTGCTTCTGTTTTGCTTTTTTTGCCATCCCTCCTATTCTTAATTTGTTTTTCTGCAGTGTATTGCTAAAATGTATACTTGCTCTGAACATGATTGTGAAATTCTTTCTCCATTTGAAATATTTTCTGTATTAGAAAATTTATGAACATCCTGAGAAAGTGAAAATAAGTCATTAAGATTAGTACATCAATATATATATATATATATATATATATATATATATATATATATATATATATATAACCCACAATGCATCACTGACCCATATATGTAAATAGTCAAGAAGAAAAAATCCAACATTTGCGGCCTGATGATTGTGTCTAGCATAAAACAGCCTGTCACCTGAGTGTTGACTTTAATGTTCACTTTTGTATTTATATTTGCATATGCTCTATCTCTGATATTGAGCACTTTATCTCATAAATATAACACACCTTAAAACTATATTTCTTCCTAATATATATATATATATATATATATATATATATATATATATATATATATATATATATATACTTAGGATTTGAGTTTGTATATTGGCAGTGGTTAAATGTAAATCAATGGCAGAACTGCCCAACAAACAGAATTGACAAAGTTTGCGATAAATCACAGAACAGAGCAAAGAATAATATAAAGCAATCAAACAATGTGTGTAAAGATAAAATTTTATATATCTTAAAACATTAAAAATTTAAATACTTCATAAGTTCATATGGACAGCTTTTTTGTTTTTATTTTTTATTGTTTTTATTTCTTTATGGCAAACCAAAATGGTTCCAGGCTTCTTCTTTTTTTTTTTTTTTTTTTTTTTTTTCTTGGAAATAGCGAAATTTTTATTTTTCTATCACTATGTGGATTAATGTTGCCAAAGGAATTTCAGAAATTAAATTTGAATATAAATAAAAAAAAAAAAGACAGTGTTTAAAAATAAATGTTTTATTCTCATGTCAAATCATCAAACATCTACATTTTTGTTCTGTCTCATCATTAGGTCATTCAGCACTCAAAGTCAGCCCTACAATATGCCCCCACCTTTACGCCCACAAAGTTTGGATAACATAATGATATTAAATTACCCTAGATTATTTGGATGACTGCAATTGGCATACTAAGCAGTTCCTTTTATAATGTTTTTAGTGCCCCTCTTAGCGTCTTGGGGGGATTTTAACACTCTAGGTCATTGCCTTGTGTTGGCCTAGATTACCTTTTAAAAATAAAAGCATTGTTCTTGCATTGGGTATCTTTTAGTTAATTTTTTTGTTTGATTGAGATATATATATTTTAGCACTTTAAATCCTACATTTTTTGGATACTCATGTTTGAATAGATGCTCCATTTATTTATTAAACAGTATCTTTATTTTTGTCTATCAGCCTGAATATTCAAGAAATCTTATTAGAGAAACATATGCGCTCCCTGGCAGGATTTGAACCAGCATCACTCTGGGCATAGTAAAATCATTGTTAGATCTGTGCCTTAACTGACTCAGCCATGGAGCAACCTTGCCGATCAAGCAAAGTTTGAACAGTGCCTTTAAGTGAAATCCTACTTGTCACAAACTCTTCAAAATTTCATATCTGCTCAATTTCGTATTTGGTTAGGGTATGTTCAATTTAATGATAGTTTCCCTCTGCTCAAAGGGATGTAGGTTCAAATCCTGCTGGAGAGATCATATTTTTCTTTAATAAGTTTTCTCAAATAGACATTAGACAAAAATAAATACATTGCTTAATAAATAAACTCATCATCTAATCAACATGACTATCTACTAAAAATGTTTAAAGTGATAAAAAGAAATCTGTCTGATTGATAGATAAAAATGCATTTCTTTATATATATATATATATATATATATATATAATGTGTGTGTGTTTTTAATTATTGATTTAATTTTACAAATATTTCATATATGACAAGACTTTTGTGATGTCTTTTGAAATCCTCCACAGTCCCAATAAGAAATTTTTCAAAAATTACATCTCATTACATCTAATTCACCAGTAGTGACATGTGACATATGGTAGCTAGTGTATAAAACGGTCAATATTCTGTTTCCATGAACTTAGATAAATGAAAGGCTGAAGAGACATTAGAATGACCTATTTGACCTACTATGAAATATCTGTCTGTCTGTTGACATTTGCTCTTTGATGCCTGAAGTAACTTAGGTGAGATTTTGAGAGCTTATACTGCAAATTTTAAATCATTCATGATGTGGCCTTTTTTAACCTGTTGAATTATGTGACCTGACCCCCACTTCCTAATACAATATCCCTGGATATTTTGAATAAATTTCACTATTTTAGAACTGTCTGTGTAACAGAAATGAGATCCAGCAAATGACTAGTACAAAATTGCTCATGTCAACAACTTTATTCTATAGACATGTTGTGTAATTCTTTTTTGTATGCCTGTCTTCTCATACCTCTTCTGGATGCTTTACTTCATGTACAGAAATTATACTGTATTTTCTCGTGTATAATATGAGAAAGTTTGAACAAAAATCAAAGGCAAAAAAGGGGGAGTCATATTACACACAAGTACACATTTTCAGAAATTTTTACTCAAAAGCTCTTCTTTGAAATGGCAAGATTGCAAATACCATTCAGTTATGGGCAAACTGTGGCCAGTTTGGTCTTTGTAAATATACATGTAATTTCATAAGGAAAATAACCTTTCTTAAAATTTTATTTTGTTTCCTTCTGATTGTTCACAAACACTTTCTCATACATAAGCAATGATTAAATGTAATGTTTCTTGAATTTTGTAAACTTTTTAGTGAAAGAAATGTTTTCATTATTTTAAACCATTGGCGATTTTTCACTAAGGAAGATCATATGTGTAAACATTTTGCTTTTGAAACTGAAAATGTTCATAAGGTTATTTTTTTTCTCTGTAGAAGAAATAAACTGCTAATTTTCAAATGAATAAATTAGAAATAAATCACCATACCAAGTACATAGCAACAGATGTTAATTACATTGTCATCAGTGATAATATTACACCAAGAATTCACTTTTTTAATTATAGAAAATTTTATCTATGCTTACGTATATGGTCTTCTGTCATGAAAACAGCTGAAGTACCTACTACAAAAATTTACCTTGAATCTTTTTAGTAGTGTAGCCTGCTTTGTGATTCAAACCTTTTTCAAGCAAAGCAGCCCACTTTTGAAAACGGTTTCCCATGCCTTCACTAGATAATAAAACACAAAGTAAGTAGATATTGATAACAATTGCTTACAAAAGGTTTTTGATATGTTGGCAATATTAGTTCTTTGGGAATCATCATAATTGTATTGTCTTTTGTCTCAAAGACAGGAAATTCACTGAAATTAGTTTAAATAATTAATAAAAAGAATACACAATATCTGTAATGTTTTGATGACATTAATGTTACAACAAACCACCTTTTCCTGAAAATTTGAAAATAAGTTTTGAAACAGAAATTTGGAGAATAATCATGTTATAGATAAACCTCTAGTTCATTTCTATTTGTTAATATTATGAAAAATTAAATATTTTAGTGAAATATACAAATTTTTGTCGAAATTTCTGGGATGAAGGGTTATCATTATTTACATGTAGACTATTGTCCCCATCTTTGTTTCTATTGTTGCACCCTCCAGCCTTCCTCAGGTGTATATCGATCTGGGTAACCTACAGGAAATTCTTAACTGAACCCTTTCTTCAATTTATGATGGTAGACTGGTCTCATTCCACTGCTCATGTCTATGGATATTGTCTAGTTTTTATTTTATTTAGCATATATTGCTTACCTGTTTCCAATGAGTGCAAGTACACACTAACTGACCCAGGGATTAAATTCACAACCACTCACCAAATTCATAAACCAACACTTTTATCCATTTGGCCATTGTTCCCTGTAGGTTACCCAGATTGACATACACCTGAGAAAGGTTGGAGATCATGATGACCGAAACTTTGTGATAAAAACAACAAAGATTTTACCAGAAATTGAGCAGTTTTGAGTTCTACCAGTTGATAAATAACAACTGAAAGATTCAGAATAAAGACTTATTCTGTTTAAATATCCAGTAACTAATTATGAGAGGCTGGTGTTTCTTCATATAATAAGTACAAACTGATTGCAGATGTTTGACTAGGTTAGCAATTTTTAACCAGTGTGCAGTTGTAGGACCATAGGTGTGCTGTAAAATTTTTTTTAAAAAGTCATTAGTTTTTAAAGATGTCTAAAGCACATTAAATGTACAGATCAGAATTAAAACTCCTTTAAGTTGATTATACAAGTATATCATTGTTATAATAAATAAACATATGCATAATATATAAAGTAGGTGGGGTGTGCTAAATGAGGTTGCACAGCTGTTGATGTCATGATTTGACAAGTACTTGCTGATGAACACTTATATATGTTGAAATCATCCAAAAATGGATATTTTGGAATGACACAGCAATCCATCATTGTGCATGTATTGAATTATGCTGAGGATAGTGAGGATATATAGCTTATAGTGAGTATTTTTTTTTTTTTATAACCTAATGTTCAATTAAAATGGACAAGTTTTTGATGAAGAAAGAAAAATTAGATGATGCAGGTGAGACAAAATAGTGCCTCATCAGCAACTAAATTAAAATTTGCTGCTAAAATTAAAGTGTGCCATGAAAATTTAATTATAGATTCAAGTGTTCTGTGAGATAAAAAAAAACTCTTGGAAAAACTATAACTATATATATATATATATATATATATATATAAAGAATATTGCGTTAATATAGGCCACAAATATTGGTCTCATTTTCATAAGAGTCTGAGCTTATTTTTGTTATCTGTATTCCTGGAAAGAACTAATAAGTGAAATCTAAATGTGGTATCAAACATAAACCACAGTCAATATTGATCCAAAAGGTTGAACAGTTGAAAAAGTTGAATGTGAAATATTTGTAAACTGTGTTAAGTATGAAAGGAAATGGTTTATCAAGTCAGTTTTCTGATTGTGCATTGTTTACATTCCACGGGGAACATTAGCTTTAAGGCCAACAAACAACTGTTGAGCCTTTGTATAGATTATTCATTTATAATGTTAATTCTGCCGCAAAAGTAAATTTTCTATCTCTTTTGATAACCGTGAGAACGACCTAGTATCAGGTGCACGGACCACTTGGTTGGTAGCACTTGTAATAACAAGATATACTCAGATTCCAAGTTTGGTTGTTCACTTAGACTCATTTTAATTCATCTTTGCTTTCTGAGTCTGGTGCAGATTGTTAATCTCACCATTCTGTATTCAGCACTAAGTTTGCTAAAACTTGTATCATTTTTATGTTTAGAAGTTATTTCCTTAATTTCCAGCATCCTGGGTAGGATGATTAACTACATCTGGTAACATGGTTTTGAGGAGCATGGAACCACCTCTTAACTGCTGTTGTCCCCAGGTCCACTCTGTCTCAAGGTGGTAGCACCTGTTAGGGTACCAGCTATGGGCAAATAAATAAAACAGTACATTTTTATAATAAAATGACCAATACATTTTTGTAGCAAAATGACAATCAATGCAATGCAAAAAAATATAAAAATAGTAAAATTACCAACACTACATTTTTGTGATCTACAAACTATATATCTAAAAAAAAAAACTTTTACCCTGAGAGTATAAAATTATGTACAAGGTATCTATAGTTGAAAGCATACAATTGCATGCAGGATATTTAGATTTTTGCATTAAATAACCCATACAGGTGTTGATATGCTGCTAAAAAAAATTCAACCAAACAATCTCAATTTCCACAATAATTAATGTTTTCACTTGCTTCTGTTAATCCATTGTTATGTGTTTAGTAAAGAAATTTAAAAAATATTCATAGTAGGCATCCATCCATCTCTCAAGATAATGATAGTGCCCTGTTTGGTTAAAATTTAGACTTTGGTAGTGAGACTTCTCTAGGATGCTGGCCTTAGTGATGGTATATGTAGGCTAAGCACTGCTCAGAACCCTTGACCCTTTCTCAGCCATACCAAGAAGATCCAATGGAATACCGGAGAAAAATATTGCTGCTCTTTCACCAACTCTTCACTGCACATAGGCCCTCCTATTTGATCCAAAGATTTTGAACTTTGATTCATCAATCCAAAGGACTTTATTCCACTGCTGTTATCCAGTCCTTGTGCGCCTTGGTCCACTGGAGCCTTTTGACAATGTTTTGATTTCTCAACAATGGTTTCTTGACAACAATTCTGCCATATAGGCCAGCTTCACAGTTTTCTCCTGACAGTGGATGTTGACATATTTTTTTTATGACATTGGTTCAGTATTACAGTGATGTTTTGAGCAGTCAGCCTTCTGTCACACAAGCTGGTGACTCTGATGAAATTGTCTTTTGTTCTTGTTGTTGCTTTTAGTCTATCAGCCCTACTTTTTGTCTTGTTTTCTTCTTTCTTGATATCTCCTAACAGTATAATCCACTGTAGTTCTGGGAATTTTTATTGTTTTTTAAATTTCTCTGATTGAATATCCTTTTCTTTTTTATTTTTAAAAGTAATGATCTTTTGTCTTTATTCAAGTGTAAGTTCATGTGTTTTGGGTATTTTGTTGAGGAAAAAAGTTTTGACCCGGAAGTTGCAAAATTTAGGTTTTAATTTAAATGAAATAACAGATTTCACTACTGGGCAAGGTACATTGGCAGCATAGCTAAAACAGGTAGTATCTAGCAAGCAGTAATTCAACACAATATAGTCTAATATGAGTTCAAGAGGTGGTATAATGTAACTTTTGGAAAATGTTTTATTCATACTCGATACTAAAGAAGAAAAACATCTTCAAAAGATATCTGGCTATACTAAGGTCAAAGTTACTGAGGAAGACTTGTATTTAGTATAATAAATAAAACTATTGTGGTGCTTAACTTATTTCATTAAAAATAACACTTTTAGGATGAGAAATAAAAATTTTGGGGGGTGGCCAAATACTTTTGACTGATAGTGTGTGTTACACACACACACACACACACACACACACATGTAGTGCGTATCAAAAATTCTTTTACATTGCGGGCAGGTTCCTAACACCAAAACAAGGATAAAAGTCCATAAAAATGTTTGCAAATCCTTCATTTTAGAGTTATTATGTTTAAAAAAAAAAAAAGGTTTATGGCAGGTGGCGCTGTGTTGCCATGTAGCCTCGGTTATATTAGTCATTCATAGACATTTGTGGCTAGTCTGTGTTCAATGTTTAGTGTATGTAGTAGTGAGTTAACTTAGAAGTGTTCTGTTTAACAATGGCAAGATATTCATATCATGAGTAGGCAGATATGATTTTTACATATGGCAGTGAATGGTAATGAATGCAAGGCTTTCTTCAAACTTAATAACTCAAAAAGGTAGAATTTGTGGACATATAAATATGTGGACTTTTGTTCTTGTTTAGGTGTGCAGAATTCTCCCCCAACATTTGTAAAAATATTTTTGATACACCCTGCTTCATACTACTCCCCAGTCTTTTGAACATTCCTTGTTTTCTGTTTCCTGTTCCTTCTAAAGTCTTTTTCAGTCTCTTTCCCTTGCATTTTAGCAGCATTATTACCGAGCATTGGCTGAATTGATTAAAATATATATTAAAACAAAATATGATTGACAGTTACGTGCACTGGTTATATAGCATAAAAAGTATATTTAAATTTCATAACTTGTTACATTATGACTATTTTTTTAAATTTATTTTTTAATCATATTTATCCCAAGCAAGGCTGTAAATTTTTTTTTATTTCTTGCCTTGTAATTATACTTGATCAAGAATGAAAAGTATTAACTAATCTGTTTTTCTTATTTGTTACAGCGTTGATGGCTTTTCATTGGATTTTTGTGGTATGATGTAGAAAAAACTGGGTAAGTAAATATGTGTTTTTTTTTTTTTTTTTTTTTTTTTTTTTCATGTGTTGCTTTGGGGGAAATATAATTCTGTTTTAATCCATTACAATATACAATCTTCATATTTTGGTAAGGAAAAAGACTTTATGGCAACAAGAGTTTGAAATCAGTGATTAAAGTCTTTACCTTAGAAATTTCTTCTTGTACTTCACTTCTCCTTTATATTATAAAGAAAGTACATTGGACTGTAAATCATCATTATCATCATTATTATTATGTGAGAGAACTGAACATCTACAAGTAATGCTAGGATAAAAATATATCAAGCTCAATATACTTGTGACACGTAGTTTGATAAGGTTATACTAAGTACATGCATCACAAGCAAATGTTTGCAATATAATACAATAATAATACAATATAATTTTAATAAAAGAAGCATATAATCTCTTGCAGGTGGGTTAGAAATACTTTCAGGTTGAGTAACCCAATTTGCTCAGATGTTCTATGATTGAAGGTATATCCTAGTATCTAGATGTGACTCCAGTGTAACCTTGGCTGTATTATCCTTTAAACAAAAAACAATTTAATACCTGGCCATGATAGTTTTCTACTACTCCCACTCATGAACTTTTTTGAAGATCAAAGTTAACTGGAAAGCATGGTGCCAGAAGAGAGTTCCACATTGTGCATGAGTCCCTTGGTTATGGTCAGGAAGCTGACAAGCAAATTAGTGCTACTGAACAGGATATTTGCTGTAACCAGAGCTTGCGCGTACTACCTCTGACCTCCCCCTCCGATCAAGGTGGGTCCCAAACCTGATTGGGAGTTTTGGGCATTGCTTTGTGACCCTCACTATCTTATCAGTATTTGTTTATTTTTCTACCTACATTTATATATGTTACAAATTAAACTAAACACAACTGACTATTAAAGGTTGAAAAAATTATTGCAGATGTTGACATCATTCTCAGTTCCTCTTTTCTTTTCTTTTTTTTTTTTGTGTGTACAAATCCGTGAATTTGTTTTGCTCATGTTAAATTAAAAAAAAAAAACACTATATAAAATTCATTATTTTTTTATCCATAATGTTGAATGTGTTAAAATTATTCAACTTTTTAACATGAAAAAATCTCAAGTTGATGTTAAAAATTGCTGAAAAACATTGTTGATTTATTTGAGATGGAATAATCTATTATGACATGTCTCTAATTTGTATTTAGATACATTGTATTTATTTTGAATTTTTTTAGTTGAATTGTTCACCTATATTGCATATGATCCTTTATTGTACATTATTAGGTTATAATAAAATCCATATTCTATATGAATACTACCTTTATGAAAATTGAGATGTGGTGGTGGGGGCACAATATACTTGCACTGGTACTGACTGTAACCCATCTTAATTCATGAAAACAAAAAATGTTAACACCTTGAGTCTGTTAGGATCCAAAGTCATGAGAATCATTTTTGTTGTAGTATCAAACTATTTTATTATTACTATTACTAATTTTTTTAAAAGTCTTTTTTAAGTTTTGGTATTGCAGTTGTATAAAGTAGAGAGTCTGAAAAGTATGGTGAAGTGTATGTATGTATATATATATATATATATATATATATAGTAACTTTAGCAGTACATATGTATACTTTATAAAATATTGAAAGGCTACAATGTGATACCTATAATTGTTTGGATTTGCCTTGCACAACTGTAAATTCCCCATATCCGGTATTTGAGTATTTAAACATTATTTTTAAAAAAATGTAATGTTCACTCAAATACGGGTATCCACTAAATCAGTGATTCCCAACTGACCTTGGGCCATGCCACATTTCTAAATGTATTTCTAAAATTCTGGTATCCCCCTGTAATATCTAATTCTTACATATTCAAAATTTTACTGAAATTTGCGTGAAGGAAGCTAAGAAGGCCATTAAATTGGTCTCTAAAAAAACCTCCAAAGACCATAGTGTCCATGAATGAGAAAAATTAAAAAAACAAAAAGACAGTTAATAATTTCAAAGCATATAACAGAGAACTGAAAGGCAGAAATCTAAAATATTTGAATGAAAGCTTATTCTGTAATATACTTTGATCATTTTAATCATGAAATAATAATGCAAAATGAAATTTGAGCTCACATTGGTATAGTAAGCCACAGGATGCATATCCTATATATGCACCACCAAAATATTACCATGCTCCACCATTGGGGCATGCACCCCATGTTGGAATTATTGTACTAAAGAAAGTTTGAAATGGTAAAAATATTTTGGTTTAAAAAATTAAAATCCTTTAATTCTTTAGAAACTGTACAAATATATATTGGATTAACAGTGGGTAAGTTAATGACAAAATGGAAGAAAAAAGTTCCGAGAAGGAACTGATTAATCTAAGTTCCTTAGATTGAAACCTGTCACTCAGAAATTTTAATATTTTATCATTCACTTAACAAATAAATCTTTATTGCAAATTTTATTTTGCATTACAAAATTATTCAATTTCAAAAAATGTACAACTTAAAATATGTGGGTGTATATATGTATATTCAGGCATCAAAAATTCATTTAACATATTTAAGTGTTGAAGATTGTGGATAAACTAAGATTTTGTTTGAATACTTTTGACAAAGTTGGTCATTATCAATAACTAAATGTTGTTAGTATCATAAATAAAGGTTTTGTTAGTTATATCCTACCAATTTTTTTTTTTTTTTTTTTTTTTGAATGTTACATTTCAAAACTAAAACCCAACTCTTAATATAAGATAAATATTAGTAGCTAATACCAAAATACTATACAGTACTCTCTATAAAGACTCAAAATATTAGAAGATATTATCATTCAAAAGGAATAACTTGTATCAACCATCTTTCATCAATGGAGATGGCATTTTAAAATGTATATGAAATATTTGTACCTCATATTAAATATATTTCTTTTCTGATGCTGTCAAGCTCTGTGAAACCATTCTACCAGATGTATAATTAAATTTTACAAGTATTTGAAAGTACTGTAAAAAAAAAAAAAAAAAATTATCCACAGTTTTGGTCCAGATGTGCAATAACTTGTTCAAAAATTGAAAAAAAATATTCTAAAAAATTATTGTCAGTTAACTTTTGTAAACTGTGTGTTTGGACATGTTTGATGAGGGGGGAAAAAAACAAAAAAACAACAATCTTTTTAAAGCTAAAGAATTTAAAATTTAGCATTCACACATTTTCAGTACTTCCCATCTGTACCTAATTATAAACAATGCTTGTATTATCCCCTATCCCCACCAAAAAAATATCATTTAATCAATGAAAACATTAAAGTCAATAAAGTCCAAGAGAATGAAACACATTATGCAGATTTTTTCCACTTTGCCATTCATTTGTCTGGCTACACACACACACACACACACACACACACACACATATATATATATATATATATATATATATATCTCCAAGTATATGATTGGTGTATACAGAATGAATTTCAATAACCAACAATTACTATTCTTAAAAGAGTGCTCAATACAAAGTAGAGATAATTATTTATTTAAAAAAAAAATAATTATTTATTTAAAAAAAAAATTTATAACATAAATATGTTATAAAATCACTACAAAAATAGCCATTTTGTTTCAACACCCCTGGTGTCTTATCAAGTGATGTTGTTGAATGAGTATATGAATGATATGATCCCTGTTTATAAATTCCAGTTGCATGAACAGGGATCATATCATTCATATCATTCATATACAGGTTCGGGGTTAGTGTATCTTATTGAAATTGTTTGCGAAGATGTATTCTCGACATTTAAATCATTAACCTCTATATTTGTTTTTTTTATGAATGATTCATGTAATTATAAATTAAAATTGCACCTATAATCGAAACATATATATAACAGACTTATCAAGCTACTTTGGTTTCAGCCCTTGAATCTACTGGAATTAGTTGACTTTGAGATAGACTTCATCCAGTTGTTGATTTATACAAAAAGAAATTTTTATATATATATATATATATATATATATATATATGCACAGACACACACTAAAATAACAGAATAATAGTAATATCACTTATTAATACACTTAAATTGTATAACTCAATGTATATCAAGATGAACAGAAGGTCTTCCAATAAAGTCCTTACACACGTGTATAATTTGAATAGGGGTGGAGCTTGTATTCACTCATTCACATGTGAACATAGTTTTGCATGTACTCTAACATATATATTTGATCCACTCTTCTTTCTCACACATGCTCACTTATTCATTTATCCAATCATAGTAACAACAACAGCAATAATGCTAAAACCTGCCATTGACATAACTATTGCCCTATTTTTTTTTTTTTTTTTTTTTTTTTTTTCATGGTAAAATCTTCTATGCTCAATGTCAAGATACCCCTTTTGATTCTCTCCCCCCATCTTTCCAATGAGAGGATCTTCCTTTTTGAGCTTATTACTCTGCATTTCACATCTACACGTGCCGTCCAGACAAATGGACAAGTGTTTGCCTATTAATCCTTATCTACCTTAATCTACTTATAATCCAGTTAATCTTGCACAATATCCTCAGCTCCAATTAGTCAATTGATTCTTCTGATTCTGCTTCCCTCCTCTCTCTGCTACAACTTTTTATGAATATTCCTGGCTTGGATAGACATTTCTTGATGTCTCAGGATGTTATCCTGTATGAGATTACTGTCAGGTGTATGAGAAGATCAAGGCAAGAAAAAGTAAAAAAAGAAATTGTTTGAAATTTTCTGTGGACAACTGAACTCATTTGTGTTGTTAGAAATTTTTTGGGTTTATCCATTTTTCATCAGGTGTGTATAATCCATAAGAAAAGTTGGTGAGGGTGGAAATTATTTCCTTATTTTTTTTTTTTTTCTATTCTACACCTGGCAAAGGCTGAAGAATGGATCATCTAAAACATTAGGAAGATAAAAGTTGAAATTTCCTTTCTTAAAATTACAATCTATCTAAGCCTATTCCCATGTTTCTATTTATAAATCCTTGTTGTGTAATATATATATATATATATATATATATATATATATATATATATATATATATATATATATATTGTATTCACTAAGAATGCTTTACATTGGCTTTTTACCAGTATAGTTTCCCCACTCCTTTTTATTAATAAATTTGTATTTTAGTTGTGGTTCTATTTTTTTTTCTCATAATTTTATTTTCCCCACAGTGCGAATTCTTATTCTATCAATTTAATGTTTACCAACATATTCTTCTAAGTGTTGGTTGAAAAGGATCTTAAAAGAAGAATGTTTTTCTGTGTCTTCAAATATATATATATATATATATATATATATAATCATCATTCAAATATATATGTATATATAATCATCATTCAAATATCTATCTATATATATATATATAATCATCATTCAAATATCTATCTATCTATATATATATATATATATATATATAATCATCATTCAAATATCTATCTATCTATCTATCTATATATATATATATATATATATATATAATCATCATTCAAATATCTATCTATCTATCTATCTATATATATATATATATATATATATATATATATATATAATGAGACAATACCAATATTTTGACCAATTCTGATAGGATTCCCAATTATGATATCTGCAATGATTAAAATTTATTTTCAAGCTCTACAGTTGGTTTGGGAAACTTAATGAACAAAGTACATGTATTAATAAAATATTTAGTAAAAAAAATGAATACAAGATCTTATGAAATAAAATTAGATATCCTTTTTATTTAAAAAAATTAGGTAATAGTTTAATCAATAAAGAGAACAGTCTCTTTGAGTAAATCATTTAAATCCCTAACTATTCATATTTAAGTTCTAAAATTCTTAAATTATAATGTAAGGACATTATCATCTCTCTTGCTTCGTCTTTCACCTGATTTCTTTTAAGTAAATGTTACCTGAATATTATATAATTCTACCACTGGAAAACATTATCACTTTTTATGTTTTTTTTAATGCAGTATACAAAGTGATTGAAAAGTAACTCCCTATTTTATGTAATTCCTCTTAAAGGAAACGTAAATGCCTACCACCACCCTTATATGATTCTTTTGGATTAGGTGCTGATCAAAATTCCTTATATGTAATTTTATTTTTAATTTCTACTTAAGAATAATTGAAAATTTGAATTTTAAAATAAAATTTTATATAATAAAATTCAAATTTATTTTTCTAGGTTTTTTAAATGCAGACCAGGTTTTTTTTCTTTTTTTTTTTCTATAAATAAAAATGATAAAAATTGTCTGAAAAGCGAGCCAAGCAGAACAACAGCGTATATTACATAATTTTCAATATAATTATTAAATTAATAATTTATAATATTAGGTGGGTGAAATAACAATGTTTAAAAAGAAATTGAAACTAAAAAAAATTATTTTGAGCTGAAACACATTTTAAACTAGCAAATATTATGGAAAGTTCGGGAACAATACTGTGTTTGAATTTCATAGTTGTGTTGTCATATCCTGCTATAGTAACAGAAAACAATTTTGAGTGAGATTAACAGTAAGGATACCGCAATTGAGAAAATAATAAAAAAGAATGCAGTAGAAAGGGAAGTAATATTAATAATGCAGAGTGATAAAGGTTAAATAACCTACAAAGGGTTAAGTCACTAAAAAAAAAAAAAAAAAAAAAAAAAAAAAAAAAAATCAACCAAACAAATCAATTATCTCTAAATTGCTATGTATTAGGAAAGGTGTTGGAATGGTTTCCCATTGTCTTTTCCAGAATTTTCCATTTTTTTTTTTTTTTTTTTTTAAACTGGTCCCTCCCTCCAATGGTATAGAGCCTACTCTACTCTACATAGCCCATGGCTGGGGCAGAAATGACAGATTCATGCCTTCCCCAAGGGTATCAAAAATATCTAAACTGTCCCTGTATGCAACCACTTTCTAAGATCAATGGCTAAAAATGCC
The DNA here is from genome assembly GCA_963932145.1 of Acanthosepion lycidas. NCBI lineage: Eukaryota > Metazoa > Mollusca > Cephalopoda > Sepiida > Sepiidae > Acanthosepion > Acanthosepion lycidas. The sequence continues at coordinate 24,303,866 of OZ010599.1, forward strand.
CTTTGTTTGGGTGAAGCCTGTGCATCTTGAAGATCATCCATCTTCAAACATTGTAGATTGGCACTACAGAGTCACAAAGAAAGAACTGTACCAGATAAATGTAATTACATCACTTGAGGACTAACAGCAACAAGTAAAATGTGTAGTACATGTAACTCTAGAAAATAATGACATAATCAAGATGTTGACATTCCACACTAATTCAAACAAAAGCTTAGGAAGGAAACCCTCATCAATACTGGAAAGAGCAATAACAGCTACTGAGAAACCTGTTTTCATAAGAAATTACTTTAAGAGAAAGATTTTATAAATTTCAACCAAAAGCAGTACTAGCTGCTCAATCAATGAATGTCAAACATTTCCTTATAGGGAAATGGCTATTATTACCATTACCATTCTTCTGCAGCAGCACTGGCTGTTTGGTCAATGAATGCTGAATGTTTGTTTATAAGGAAATAGCCAATAATACCATTAGAAATGAGAACATATAGAACATATTGATACCATCCTGATTGCCAAGGAATGAAGAAAAGTATAATTCTGTTAATATTGGCTGCTTGGTCAATTAATGCCGAATGTTTATAATGAAATACCATTTACCGTTTGTGCAAAAATGAATGCTACAGGTAAAGCCAGAATTTGAATTCTGCTCATCAATTTCATTTTCTATGCTAATATCTGTTACATTTGCTGCACTTTTTTTTTTTTAATACTTTAGTATATTTTCTATCAGCAATAAACCATCCTTGGAAGATCAAAGTCATTTAAAACGAATAAATTTAGCACAAAATATTGATATGATATGGTGTGTAGAGGTTAAGATATTTATTTTGGTCTGATCTCTTTCTTTGCTTTATAGACTATCAGTAACTCTTTCAGTTTAATCTAATATCTTTCGTGAATTAGTGAAAGTAACGCTGTTTATGAAAGGAACATTTATTTTTATCATCTTTAGATAGTAAAATGGTGTTGCATATGCACCCACATTCTCCATTGAAACATTGGCAAACCATTTTTTTTTTTTTTTTTTTATCAATAAGCGATTAAATTCAGCTTTCTTGATCTCTTACTGGGTAACAAAACACTCCATTATGTGTGTATGTTTGCCAGTCTTTCTTCGTCCTGTGTACACAAAGCTGTTGCAAAAAGGAAAATGATTGTTTACATAGGTGTTAACATCACTTGCTCTAAAATTAAAAGCTAAATTATGTCTGTGATATTATATGCTCGATCATGCATGGCATTCCTTGTGTTTGCATTTACATGACATTATTGAATAAGGTTAACTTTTAGCATATTAACTTTCATAGTAACATCAAAATGGTCAATATAAATTTTATGCCAATGGTTAAACTGTACATCACTGTATTCTCTGTGCTGTATTTTGATAATTGTCTCCAGTGTCTCTAATGGTAGTGGTGGTAACGTGTAGTGAAGAGAGAGAGTTGGGGCAGAAAACTTGCCGGAGAAACTGCATCTGTTGTTTGAATACACTGTTAGACCTGTCTCACTGTGCTACTCATCCTGTGACCTTTTGTTACTACTTCTAAAAGCCAGTCATTCATTCATTCTGCAAGCCTACCCCAGACACATTGGCACCAGACTGATGTGTTGTCCATAATATTTGCATTTGTCTATTGCATGCAAAATTGTGCAGGTTTTGTTGTTGGCCTTTTTATATGGGAACCTTAATTTTTTTTTTTTTATCCTTTATACACACACTGAAGAAGAAAAATACATTTGAAAGAGCAAAATGAAATGTTTGTCATGTAAAGAGTTAAACCAAAACAAATTTCATTGATTTATTTTTCCTCCCCCTCTCTCTTGCTCTCTCTTTCCTTCCCCCTCTCTCTTTCCTTCCCTCTCTCTCTTTCCTTCCCCCTCTCTCTTTCCTTCCCCCTCTCTCTTTCCTTGCCCCACTCTCTTGCTCTCTCCCCTTCCCCCCACTCTCTTGCTCTCTCCCCTTCCCCCCTCTCTTTTGCTCTCTCCCTCTCTTGCTCTCTCCCCCTCTCTTGCTCTCTCCCCCTCTCTTGCTCTCTCTCCCCCTCTCTTGCTCTCTCTCCCCCTCTCTTGCTCTCTCTCCCCCTCTCTTGCTCTCTCTCCCCCTCTCTTGCTCTCTCTCCAACTCTCTTGCTCTCTCTCCAACTCTCTTGCACTCTCCCCTCTTTCCCGCTCCCCCTACCCCTATCTCTTTCCCGCTCCCCCTACCCCTATCTCTTTCCCGCTCCCCCTACCCCTATCTCTTTCCCGCTCCCCCTACCCTCTCTCTCTTTCCCGCTCCCCCTACCCTCTCTCTCTTTCCCGCTCCCCCTACCCTCTCTCTCTTTCCCGCTCCCCCTACCCTCTCTCTCTTTCCCGCTCCCCCTACCCTCTCTCTCTTTCCCGCTCCCCCTACCCTCTCTCTCTTTCCCGCTCCCCCTACCCTCTCTCTCTTTCCCGCTCCCCCTACCCTCTCTCTCTTTCCCGCTCCCCCTACCCTCTCTCTCTTTCCCGCTCCCCCTACCCTCTCTCTCTTTCCCGCTCCCCCTACCCTCTCTCTCTTTCCCGCTCCCCCTACCCTCTCTCTCTTTCCTCTCTCTCCTTTCCATCTATTTCTTGTATTATCTTATTTGTTGTTTTCAAGTAGATTTTCCCTTATGACACTAACATCAGATATTCAGTCTGTCAGTATTTGGACTTTAATGTTATTTGAGAATTTCTCTCTACTCTGCTTCGAGACACTGAAACTGGCAGAATTATGCAAATCTTCTGCCAATATTCCTTCGTTTGTCTTTGAGCTTTTCTTGTATATATCATCATTTTTATTATGATCAATCATTTTTTTTTTTTTTTTTTTTTTTTGTCTCATCAGTTCCTGTTTTGTTTATAGGAATTGTTTCTTGTGTTGCGTGTGTTCAAACTGATAGCATATCAATCAAGTTCCTGCTCTCATATGCACAAATTCTCTTGTTGATGTATGAAGAACAAAAAATCATTTATTTTATAAAACCAATATTATTTTCAACATAATCTCCTCTCTTGTCAATGTATTTAATTCAGTGGTCAATAGTTAAGATTAAATTCATTTACTGACTGTAACTTATGTTGTGGATTGATTCACCTTTGTATTTTTTAGTCATTCCTCTGCATCCGTACTCATCTCCTGTTAAACTCTGATTTCCTTTCTATATCACCGAAGTTTCTTCTCTTCTGTCTTTGTTTGTATAACCCATGACATTATGAATAGGTTTTAGCAAATATCAAATCTTTTATTCCCTTTAATAGTTACAGCTGTAGAGCAAACAATTACATTAGTAATTTAAGTTGTTTCTTTCATATTTATCTTCTGTGAAAAAAATATATTTATTTTAGAGGTAATTTTTAACCCTCTCACAGAAGAATTTATAGTAGCCCACTTTTTATGAGTGTTCGTCTTGATTCAAAACTAATATAGTTAGTAATAACTCAAAAAGCTATGATGTATTTGTGAAGGTCATACTGAAAATCACCATTGCATAACTATACCATTTATATAGTATTTGATAAGAAAACATCAAATCAGTAATTTTTAATCTAAGCTGTTCATGAGAGGGCGTGTAAGTGGCATAATGGTTATTAGTGCTCAAAGTAGAATCTGTGAACCAAGTTCAAATATTTCAGCTGTCTTTAGTTTTGTACTTACACTTGATAAAGGCATGAATCCATCTAGTCTCCTAGCCTCAGCTATAACTTAAATAACAGAGTAACCAGTTTAAGAGAAAAATAAAAAGCTCTGAATTCCAAACCGTGGAAGAAGCAATGGGAAACTAGTCCAGTATCTTTCCAAAGAAGGCATTACAATTCACAGCTAATAACGGAAAGAAATCTCTGGAAAGCTATGATTACCCATGTTCTGAAATGATGGTGGATTAAAAAAAATGTATTACATTTTGAATGATGGTAATGGAAAGTGAATTTCAGCTGCCAGAAAATAATATACATGTTACTGAAAAGAATTATTTTTGTTAATATCTATAAATCTACCTTAATCTGCACATTTTCTTAAGTTGTTTCTCTAAAAGGGCACTGAAGGGTACTGAGGATGTTTAAATGGTAATATTAGCCATTTCCCGACAAGGAAATATTTGGCATTCATTGACCAAGCAGCCAGTATGGCTTCTGGTTGAAATTTATAAGATCTTTCTCTTAAAGCAATTTCTTAGGAAAACAGGTTTCTCAAGTCCAGTAGCTATTATTGCTCTTTACAGTATTGATGGGGGTTTCCTTCCTAACCTTTTATTTGAAATGGTGTGGAATGTTAACATATTGATTATGTCATTATTTTCTCTTTGAGTTAAATGTTGAAAAGTCATTAAGTGACATATTTTCTGTTATTTGGTACAATTCTTTGTGAATCTATAGCACCAGTCTACAATGTTCAAAGAAGGATGACCTTTGCCAAGACCCTCAGGCTTTATTCACTCAAAATCTTTTTTCACCATTGATCTTAGGAAGCAGTTGTATACAGCTTACAGTTTAGATATTTCTGATTGGCTTTGGCTTCATACATGATATCCATATTTTGAGAACATGACTCGAGTTTTCTGGTTAATGTTTTGATTTTTCGTAATTTACAGTGTGGGCCAAACTTCCTCTGGCATAGCCTATTGAATACTTCTCTTCTTATACTTAATTTGAAAAATCTGTAATTGGTCCTTAAAAGGATTTGCAGATTTTAGTTGATGATATTGATTAATCTATATATAACACAGATTCACTTTAAGAGCTGATTGATAAGGACTCTATGTTGCATTAGTAATAATGGAGTCAGAAATATCTATTTGATAGTAACATTTTTTGTTTCCACTTTCCTTAAAACTTATTTGTTGCTGTCATGCTCTGTCTATAGTATTTTCAGCATCCTTCTGTTGAACCTTATATGTGTTGTATCAAGCCTCCTCTTGATCTGTGAGAAAATTGTCCAGCATTCACTACCATATAGGAGGATTTATATTCTATGCCAGTTTATTTCAGTATTTTCTGGTTGTTTATAATAATGCAATAAAACAACAACAATCAAGAAACATGGAAAATGTTTACATTTTGGTACACAAAGTATGTTCAAAGATACCACTGGGCTATTAAATGCTACTCAACATTTTGGTATCCAGCATCCCCTGATATGAATTTTTCAATTTCAGAACTTAGTTACATCTAGCCATTTCAATTGTAAACTGATGGGTTGAAATGGCTTAATGTAACCATAAGTTCTATGCTAGCAATTTCTTCTCTCACACTTCTTGACTGTGGAACTCTTTCTTGGCTTCTTGCTTTCCAGTCAACTTTGATCTTCAAAAATTTAAATGCAATGTCAATCATCATTTTTGTTTTCTTAATTTCTGTTCTTTTATTGTTCTCTCTCCTTAATAATATATTCTTTTTTCTGATATTGTTGAACACTTAGTAACTCCTTACATCTTAGTGGCTTTATTGTTTTACTTGGAGTGAAATGATTAAAAAAAAAAAAAAAAAAATTGATAGTTTATTGAATCTTGTATTGCTTCTGTAGATTTGTAAGTATTGTCAGTTTTTTTACCTATTTGTTTATGCAAAAATGTTTCACATAAGTGTCAGTTAGCCCCCCACCTCCAATCATTCTTTTACAATTACTTTAGACCTTGAGATTTTTAGCCCATTGTGCTCACCACTGACTTATCACATGTTTAAGCACACTTTTGTGTGTTTGTATGTTTGGATTTGTAAACTAATTACACCTGATTGTTGACTTTGATTCATAACTACTTTAAATGATAATGAGCTATAGAATGTTGCCTAACACGAGAAAATATCCCCGTCTGAAAAATCAGCTGACTTCCTATTCATTAGAAACTATTTGGATAGAAATGTAACTTGATTATATAACCAAACAATCAAACTAAATGTCTCTCTCTCTCTATCTTTCTCCATTTTTTTTTTTTTATTCTCCTTTGTTGCTCATAATAAGAGAGTAATCTTAGCAATTCATAACTTTTTAGCCAATGAGTCATTTTGGACACAGTCCTTTTGTGCTGGAACTAACATATAGCTCACATGTGTCTCTCATGACTCAAGGTCTGTTTTGACAGAAAAAAATCTTTAAAAAAAAAAAGCTAACTTATAATCCATTATCACTTAATCTCTATCAATATTAATCTAAAAATAATATTTCTTGAAGATTAAAAAAAGTAACTATTTCTGTTTTTTTTTTGTAACTTTTTTTTTTTTTTTTTTTTTTGAAAGTGTTATTAGAATGCTTACAAAAAGAAATGTTTCAATTAAACTTGTTCCTTATTGGCTATTTCAGTGTGTACAGATTTGTATATTCCTTAAGTGCATTAACATATGAAGTATAGCTAGCAAAAGACAAATAGCTGAAGTTGATAGTCAAGGTTGTAACCTCAAATGTTATTATTTGATACTTTCTTAGTCTATTCTCTGCTTGAATTGTAAGGCCTTTGATTGTGAATTTGGCAGTTTTGAAGTGTGTGGAACCACCTCTTAATTGCTGTTGTTCCCAGGTCCACCCTGATTCAGGGTGCTAGCACCTGTTAGGGTCCCACTATTGGCAAATAGTGAACTCCCCCCCCCAAACAAAAACAAACACTATGAAATTATAAAAATATATATTTATAATAAAATTAGCAACAGTACCTATTTACAGTAAAATTACCTACAATACCTATTTATAGTAGAATTACCAACAATACATTTTATCTGTAGTTGAATCCATAAAATTGTGTTCAAAATATTTAGATTTCAGCATTAAATTACCCATAGAGGTTGATATGCTGCTAAACAAAATCAACCAACATGAAATTGCTTTCATGACATTAATCTATATAATATCCTACAATTTCTTAAAGAAATCCAACAGTATTTCAAAATATAACTACAACATAAAACACATATCATCACCTCTAGTAATTATGTTCACACACAAACATGAACATGCACAAAAGCTGAATATCATCTACCATGTATTCAATTGTGAAAACAGAATAACATATTTCATTTTTATTACTTCAAAGCGCACAAGAAAATTAAATTTTGGCATTAAATGATCCATAAGGAGTTGATATGCTGTTAAATAAATCGATCAATCTCTGTCTGAATTGTTATTTATGTTCATATCAGTATCCTCATCTTTGTTGTTACTATCACAATGTTTCAGCCATTGTACCCTCTGGCCTTCTTCAGATGCTTGTCTATCTATGTATCCATCAAGGAATTTTTAACTGAACCCTAGGCTTACAGTCATGTTGAAACACTGCTTCTGTATGATTGCAGAAGTTATGCAATGTTGAGCCTGGTCAGTACCTAGATGGGTGACTGCTTGCAAATACCAGCTGCTGTAAGCTTGGTTTTGTGGGTGGTGTAATGTATAATTGCTTGGAATCGTTAATTGGAGAGCCGAGTTCCAATTCCAGTTGGGTTTGTTATATTCACTTATGCGCAAATAACCTTGGGAAAGGGGTATGAATCCACCTCTTCTCCCTCCCAACTATGGGTTAATTAGTAAGAATTGTATCACTAAAACTATTATCTCAAAAACATTTAGAATCTAAAAATATTTTCTTGTTTTAAATAACGTGTAATAGGTTGATGAACTGTAAAAATTGAGTCAATCAATAACTGAACCCTTTATTTAATCTGCCAGGGTAGAATTTTTTCATTCCACTGTACGTGTCTAGGGATATCTCATCTATTTCTTATTTAGTACTTCAGTTGGTGTTCATCCTGTATCCACTGAGTCCAAGTAAGCATTGCTTGGCCCAGGGATTGAACTTCATCATCATCAGTTCCTTAGCTGCTTCAGTCATTGGGGGACCTAAAGGCAGAAGAAACAGACACCCTCTTCCATGATGATCTGTTGGCAGTGTGGCTCTCAGGAATTCTGGCATTACTCTTTGATATTGTTTGACCAGCTTTTTGCGTTGTGATCCCCACTTGTGTCCACCTTCAACATTACTTTGTATGATGTTCTTGCAGAAGCTGTTATGCCATGGGTCATGGCCAAATCATGACTGTTTTCTGATAACTTAACAGTGACAAGAAAAATTCCTGTTGGCCTACAAGACTTTTGATCTTTTGTTCCATACATAGTCATTGGTTTTGTGCTCCCAGTAGGTGATGTGTAGGAGCTTTCTCAAGCATTTGTTCTGTAATGGCTGGATCCTTTTTTTCCTGCCTCAACCAAGTGTCCAAGTCTTACACCTATAGAGGCAGATGGATACGATTGAACTTACAATTACTATATTACCAAATTCATGAACCAACACTAATCCACTTAGCTATTTTCTTGGTGTATGTTTGAACATTATCATCTTCTGTTGGCCCACCACAAACACCCCCTTCCCCGCAAAAAAAAACAAAAAAACAATCTAATTCAGGGTATTAATTTTTAAACATCAATATATTTCACTTACTATTGTGCATTAAAAAATGTCATAATTTGAAAAGGTGAAAGTACATGATTAAAATGAACTGAACATTTTTCAAATCGTACTAATTTTAAAAGCTGTTCACTTTTAGATGCATTGATATACACACTGCTATAATAATTAACAAATGTACTAAAATATTATAAAACATTGCACATTGACTTCTGCTAATTAGCAAAATTAATACAGTGGCTGAGTGGTTAGAATATTTGCTTTCTTACCATGAAACCCAGGTTCAATTCTCACCATGTTTGATTTGTCAGAAAGGTGACTTCTTGATGTTATTGGCTTAGAAAGGTTATCCCAGCATGCAGCACATTTGAAAAAATGCCTGTAAACTATGCTATAGGATGACCTAAGCCTTGTGAATGGAATTAGACAGATGGAACTATTTAGAGGCCATTGATGGTTGTGCTAACACATAAGCACATGTCATTCTGACTGCAGTCCTTATACTCAAATATGCCTGAGTAGAAGCCTGCAACAGGGATTGGTTAGCTGCCTTAGTAGATAAGTATGCATGGAAGGTAGTAACTATTCATTAATAATTTAGTGAAGCTTCTAAAACTAATAAATAAATAAAATAAAAAAAAATATCAAAAGCCTAATCCACCTATTGTACTTTTAACCTTGAATTAGGGAAAAATTTTCTTTTTATTTAAGGCAGTGGTTTTCAATCTTTTTGCTGGAGGGGAACCACAAGGAAACATCCCAGTGGCTCGAGGAACCCCTGCAATAAAAAATCATAGAAAATCACAGTACTTGTGTAACTTCTTGCGGAATACCTGGGCTTTACTGGCGGAACGCTAGGGTTCCACGGAACCCTGGTTGAAAACCACTGATTTAAGGGATACAATGACATAATCAAGATGTTGACATTCCACACCACCTCAAATAAGATTAGAAAGGACCCCCCCTCCCATCAATACTAGAAAAAGCGATAACAGCTACTGGATTTGAGAAACCTATTCTCCTAAACAAAGTGTTTTAAGAGAAAGATTTTATAAATTTCAACCGAAAACAGTACTGGCTGTTCAGTCAATGAATGCCAAATGTTTCCTTATAGAAAAACGGCTATTACTATTATTGTAATTCAAACAAATATTAGCTAAATCTATAAACCAGAAACTCCTTGCAAATGCTTGAGAGATGTATTCAGGAAACTACTTGATTAATAATGAAAATTTGATTTACCACTTGCTAAATTTTAAGAAAAACATTTTGCAGGTGATTCAAATCTCCAGAATATTGACTAACAACTAAAATGGATAGCTCATTTAATTCTAAAGTAAAATAATGACATTATGAAGATGTTGACATTCCACACTACTTCAAACAAAAGCTTACGAAGGAAACCCCCATCAATACTGGAAAGAGTGATAACAGCTACTGGACTTGAGGGACCTGTTTTCCTAAGAAATTGTTTTAAGAGAAAGATTTTTCTAATTTCAGCTGTAAGCAGTACTGGCTGCTCCGTCAGTGCCAAATATTTCCTTATAGGGAAATGGCTATTATTACCATTCTTCTGCAGTACCTTCTGTCAGTAAAGGAATTATGAAATCTAGGATCTTCAAATTTTGCAATTTTTACTAATAACAGACCATTTTGTGTCTCATTAGTTGGCTGTAAAATATTAACTTCTTTTTCTTAACTCCGGAATAAATTGGTTCTTAGCTAGAAGTTATGTTGCAAATTGGTAGTGTACACATTCTTGCATATACATTTTCACACAATGAAATCGGACACCACACATCAACCACTTCATATGCATACACACTTCTTGTTTTTCAGCTGAAAACTCACCTTTTTATATATGTATATATGTCTGAAACAAGGCTCATTCAAACTTACCTGTGTGAATTAACCTTCTTTATGTTGGCCTCTTTGGACAGAAGAATATACTTATGTTCTACTTGCTTTAGAAATGGTGAAAAATACTTTTCTCCCCCCACCTTTTTCCCTTTTTTTCCACGTGCTAAAATTGGTTGCAATTTCGTTTTGCTCTTTTCTCCATGTGAGTGTTAATCAAGATGATTTTTGTCTGGATAAAGCTAAAAAGTTTATGGTTGGCAGAAAGAAAATAAAACAAGATGTCATTTTGCATCAAGTAACTGGTTCTTAAAAAAAATCTACTCATCTGTCAAATATTGTAAAATCTTTTGCATATCATTTTTGTTCTAGGATAGCAATGATTTTTACAATGAAGTGTAGAAATTTTATTTCCCCTTTTTTTTTTCTACCAGTGAGTTTTTACTTAGTTTCTGATGCAGCAAGAAACTTTAAGAACCTTTTGGATTTTTACCATACATATTAAAGTAGTTTAACCTTTTAGCATTCGCATTACACACACACACACACATTTGTAAGCATTCACATATTTTTTTCTGTAGTCAATTTTTCACAAAAAAAAAAAAAAAAGAAATCTAACAAAAACAAAGACAAATAGTTGACTTGCCTGGCATCCTTTGGCAATGAATGTGTGGTTCAATTAGGAACAAGAAGTCTACCCTTGGAGATTAAATAAAGTATTCAGTTCAGAATTCCCTGTAGGTTACTAGACACCTGCTAAAGGCTGTAAGGCACAACTGCAGAAACATTGTGATAACAACAACAAAGACAAGGACAATAGTCCAAATGTAAATAGTGTAAATAATAATAACTTCTCATCCCAGAAATTCAAAGAGAAACAATTCAGAAAAGTACATGTGCCATAATTATTAGGTTGGTGCAAAAATAATGACGTAATAATGTTGTTTTTTGATGTTCAAAAATAGGTAAAAAAATGACATTATTACGTCATTATTTTTGCACCAACCTAATAAAAACACGAATAAAGTGATAAAACTTTAATAGAAGCCTATTCATGAATTATCCTTTTCTTTGTTTTGATAAATGTTTTTTTTTTATTGGTAAGCTTAGTATGTGTGTTTTGTGATGGTGTTCAGTAACTTCCAATCCTTGCTCTTTCATGTTACTAATTGACATATGCATGGTACTGAACTGAAATCCTAACTTACTCAATAATTTTATTTGCTGAAGTATTTGCATATGTGGCAGGTTAATGCATGCAAATCACCAATGTCACTTGCATTTTTACGCAGCAAAAAATTCAAGCAACACATAGTTGTTTACATTTTTTCTGATAAAGTAGGTGGTTATTCAGTTCTTTGCTACAGTATGGCATAATGCCAAAAGATGAGTAGTTAAGTTTGGGAAGATTGTGTTGCGCCAAGCTTCCAAATGGAAAATGTCTACTTGTCTGTATTGAACGCATCATTGAAAGTCTTAGCTTTTACTTGTGTTCAAGCATTTTGGTGACACTGGTGAGAAATACACAGGTATTTTAGCATCAGTGTAGGTCTTTTATTGTTTTGTATCAAATACTTTAGCTTTTCTTTCTTGTGGCTATTCAATTTTACATGTTGCCAAATATTTTTCTCTCTTTTGTTGAGGCCATAGTTTCACTGATTAGTGATGAAATGAGATGAATATTTTTTTTTGTGATTAAAAATAATAAAGATGAATCTGAATAAGTTGTTGAATAAATCTATTTTCCTTTTTTTAAATGCTATATTCCATAAGGACTTTGACAGTCATGGCTCTCTTTTTCTTTAATATCCATAAATTGGCAAGACTGTTCCTGTGAAAAGGTTAAAGAGTAATTTCTGATTGCTTTCTTCAGTTTTGAATCTAGTTTTCTTTCCCATAGACTGGTTGCCAACCAAGATTGTGTAATCCACTCCAACTTGTTGTTTGACCCATAGCTTTGGCGAATAAAGATATTAAACATATTGAATTTCAATTTTGAGCTCTTAAACAGAGATTGATAAAGAGTCTTTTATTCTGTCCATATTTATAATTCACCATACAATGTTGATTTATATCTAATTAATATACATATTAGTTGAAAAGTAAGTAGGCATTAAAAATTGGTAATGAAATCCATATTCCTATTACAAATTTATTGAAACAAAGATACATGTTCTTTATTACATGGGGAAAAATGAAAGTAAATCTTCATATTTCAACATAAGCACCAGTGGCGTCAACTAGTTTCCTCAACAGCCAGGGATGGAACGAACAACCTTCTGATGGACATTGTCTGGGATATCATTGAGGACCTCCTGAATCTGTGTTTCTAAGTCCACCAGAGTGTGCAGTTTTGTCTTGTACATTTCCTGTTTTGTGTAACCCAACAGGTAAAAATTACATGAAGTGAGATCTGGACTTCTTGGAAGCCATTCATGAGGTCAGCATCATCCCATCCAACGTTCAGGAAAATGTTGGTCTAGCCACGCATACACAGTACAAGCAAAGTTGGGTTCATTATAGTGACTTATGTGGAAATGCATGAATCTACCTTTTCTCATTCCAGCTATGGGTTAATTAGTAAGACTTGCATCACTAAATGATTACTATCTTTAAAAAAAAAATCTTACAAGCTAAAAATATTTTCTGGCTTTAAATAACCTGCAAAGGGCTGATAAGCCATAGAAAATGAATCGATTAATCAATAAAATACTGATTAGCTACACAAGGATTTCTTTTCGATTTATTTACATTTTCTGGAATAGAATATCCGTGGTCACAAAGTGACAGATTTGTTTATATATTGACTGTAATATAGAATTGAACCCCTACTTTATATTCACATTATAATTTCTTTTTTGTTTATCAAATTCTGATTAAGTATGAATCCACCTCCTTTCTCCCCACTATGGGTTAATTAGTAAGACTTGTATCAGTAAATCGTTATCTCCAAAAATAATTGTTTCAATCTAAAAATATTTTCTTGTTTTAAATAACCTGCAGAGCATTGAGAAAATGTAGAAAATGAATCAATGAATCAATCAACCTTTAATGAATCTTTTTCTTGAATGAATTCTTTGTTTTCTCTCTCTTTATATATTTCTATGGCTATATAAATAATGCTCTAGTCATTCTATCATCAGTAATACTGGTCTGACATTTTATCTGTTGATGTGTATTTAATGTTATGAGCAAGGAAAGCCATTAGGATTGTTCTGAGTCACTGATAAACTAAGGCCAGCTGAGCCTGGCTCAGGTCAATAACTGAACATGTGAGTCACATATTGACTCTGATCATATATATGGTATAACTGATCTCAGACAAAGCATTTCTTGATGAATAATGACCCTTATGAGATGAACATTAAAAATAAAGGCCAGGTAATTATTAAATAGGCAAGATCTGTTTATGATGGCTTCTTATTGAATTTGCTTTTTGTTCTGATAATCATTATGTAGGACATAAGAACTCTTTATTTTTTTCTTTAATAAATTTCTCTTTTGCTGATTTGAAATTGTTTTCAAGATTTTATTGAAATGTTAAAAGGTACATTTAAGGGAACTTGTGTAAATATAAATATTAGTTATTAAACTTTTATTAGTACTGTGTGGCATTGTTACAATCATGGTATTAGTACTGTAGGATTTTCAAAAACCGTGTTTATGATATTATAGATATATCATTTTATTCTTAATTTTCTTGTTTAGTCTTTAGTGTTTTTTCTGGTTTTTATCTTCTTCCACCCTTAACCCTGGAATAAGTGCTGAGCTATCCACCATTCTTTTCCATTTGTTGTGGTTGTGTGTCAGAGCCTAAATCTCCGTGAATGTTTCATTGGTGTGTTTATCATATAGCATGTCTTGGGCATTGTAACCTGGTGGAGTTTGGCACTCTCCAGATTAGACCACAGCTAATTGGCTTGCCTTGGTCACGAACATGTGGCTGTTGAGTTTCATTTGAGGAACCCTTCTTCTCTAGGTAGTGCCCTGTGTCAAGGAGGTCCTTTGCCCAGTGGTCCTGTGTTAACACCACCTCCTCCCATGAGTTTAACCTGCCAGCCGTAATGGTTTTTATAGGATAAATAAAAATGAAAAAAAAAAAAACAAAAAAAAACTATTATTTTTATAATTGGATTCAAAGGCCTATATTAAGAAATGAATTTGTAAATTTCAGAAATTGAAATAAGTTTCATTTTACTTTCAGTATGATTTCTTAAGATAATTAAGGATCAGTCTGGCTCCTCTTCAACAATTTTTTCACATTCCAACCATTGAACTAGAATGTCCCAGTGATATTTGTGTATGTTTCTACCATATTTATGGTCATGTGCTTGCAATTTTCACAAATATTATAACTAAAACCAGAAACTCCTTGCTATTACTTCACTGAGGTTTTCAAGTAGAGGCACAGTGGAGTAATGGATAGTGACCTGGATTGAGGAATATGGAAAGCAGAGTTCAAATTTCAGTTAATTTTGTTAATTCTATAACCTTGGGTGACAACTAGTCTAGGAGACTGATAACTCTGAATTTAAAACCTCTAACTATATGTATACGGTAGAGCAAACTGGGCTCTTCAGCCTGGCTTGTCAACCAGTCTAGAATGACAACTCTAAATTCAAAACCCTGGCAAAGCATATACTAAGTAATAAATGAAAGGATTGTGGAATTTACAATGATCCTGTTATGCCTACTGTGATTGACGTTTTCAAACAGCTACTTGACCAATCAGGAAAATTTGACTTAGCACTTGCTAAATATTGAGTAAAAATATTTTGGAATTAATGATGCAGACATGGGAAATGGACATTGGGAGATTAATTTATATCAATCTTCCAAGTTCAACTGACTTCAAATACTGAATATGTACTTGATATTAACTCATGCTACATACACTCAGAAAATTCTATATAGGACATTTCACCTGAGCTAAGGCGATA
The DNA here is from genome assembly GCA_963932145.1 of Acanthosepion lycidas. NCBI lineage: Eukaryota > Metazoa > Mollusca > Cephalopoda > Sepiida > Sepiidae > Acanthosepion > Acanthosepion lycidas. The sequence goes on from OZ010599.1 coordinate 24,319,053, forward strand.
ACCTAAAAACTTTTATTTTTGTCATAAGATGGCATTAGGAGAGCTTACTTTTAGCTAATGCTATTTAAAAAGATTGTTTTTGATTGCATTGTAACCATTGTTTTATCAGTATGCATTTCATTTTTTTTGAATTATCTCAATTAGTGTATTTTTTTTTTTAATTTTAATAAAATGAAAGACAGTATTTTAGTATATTATGCTTTTTTTTATTTTTAAGAAATGTAAAGGATTCGTGCAATTTCTGGAGAAGGAACTGTGGACAATTGAATGTCAAAAGTGGTTTGCAAAGTTTTATTATAGAGATTACTTGTTGTCATTATGATCATGTAGACTATTAAGTTTATTAGAAATTAAATCAAGGCATTATTTAAAAATCATTTACACCAGCTTCATTGTTAGTTGCTTTTATATGTGATGTCCAAAAAAAACTTACTGGATATTTTCATGTAATATTATTATTATTATTTTTTTTTTTTAAATGTGATAAAGAATGAAAAGTGGATACTTTAATGCAATGTTGATCATTGAGCAAGTGAAATCTCATCCCTAAGTAGTAAAGACTATCTTTCATCCAAAGATGATGCTTCATATATGGTAGAATTGGAGCTGCTTCTGGAGAACAAAATGATTGTGTCAAACAAATTCTGCTTAAGGACATAGATTTGTTCAAAATTCATATAGTTTTTTTTTTTTTTTTTTAAATTTTCATGATGTTTTGCTGATGTATTTTTGGGAGTATTGCTTACATTCTATTTTATTTTTGATTGATTTGTTTTATTTGGCTTATCAACCTGTTGCAGGTTATTTAAAGCCAGAACATATTTTTAGATTGTAAGAATTTTTTTTGAGATAGTAATAAGTTTTAGAGATACAAGTCTTACTAATTAACCCATAGTTGGGGGAGAGAAAAGGTGGATTCATATCTTTCCCAAGGGTATTTATGTGTAAGTAAATATAACAAATCTAACAAGAATTGCAATTTGGGTCTCTGAGCAATTCCAAACCATTATATATTATACCACTTGTACATCCAAGATTACATCTGGTATTCCCAAGTTGTCACCTGATGTACCAATGTGGCTCAACTTTGGTGATCATACAGCAACTGGTGTTTCAACATGATGTAGCCATAAGCCCCATTCTATTTTGTAGAAGACCTCTTACATAATGCCTGTTTTTCTTGTCTATCTGAGGAAAATTATTTTGATTTGTTAATTTGTGGTTATGATGAGAATACTCTTTTAAAGAAATTTTAAAAAAATGTTAGATTTTCATACAAGTTTACAGAATATGAATAGTCTCAAAAATATCTTCTCCAACAGCAGTTGACCATTGACATGACTATTCAACAATGGTCTTTCAAAATTTGCATATCTATGTATTTAATATATGTGTGTCAAGAAAGCATTGTATTTTGGGATATGTAAAAATGCATTTCTTTTCTCCTTCATCTGACTCAGAATTCATTAACTTCCACCATGATGGTCACTGGTCAGGCTTGTGATTTACACATGTCTTTTAATGAGACATACTCTTGAATATTTCTCTCAATAAAAAAGAAATTAATTGGTCTTATTTCATTTACTTTCTATTTTTTGGTATACTTCATACTAAATATGTTTATGACCCTATCACGTTAAGACACAGATTCTCGTACAATCACTGAAATTAAGCAACATCAAGCCTTGGGAATACCAGGTGCCGTAAGTTTGGATATGTGGGTGGTATAATGAAGAACAACTCAGAATTTGAAAACAGGGAACAGTGTTCCAATTCCAGTTAGGTTTGTTATATTCACTTATGTGCAAATACTTTTGGGAAAGGTATGAATTCATCTCTGCCCCTCAGCTATGGGTTAATTAGTAGAAATTGTATCAGTAAATAATTATTATCTACAAAAAAAATCTAACAATTTAAGAATATTTTCTGGTTTTAAAACTGCAAAAGGTTGATAAATTATAAAATGAAACGCATCAATCAATTTATGGTAAATTTTGGGTGCTTCAGTGGGGTTGAAAATTTGGTCAGTGTCTAAAATTGTCTCTTTCAGTTCAATATTTATCTGATTTTCCTCAAACACCGTTTACAACTATATCTCTCATCTCTGACTATAGTAAAATGTGTATATTACATACATTTATATATAATGGGCGCATAGGATGGATATCCTCATCTGTGGTAGAGGTATATTGTTTAGGAGAAGGAAAGCTCTGATATAAGACCAAATGGGTAGATAGAGCTCATTAACCATTTCTAATGGTCAGCTATCTATGAGAATATTGTGTATGCAAGCATGGCAAATACGATAGTGGAGTTGAACATCTATCTTGCATATTTCATTAGTCTTTGGAAGAAATGTTTGACCTTTGGAACATGGGGAGTGTATAGAAAAAGCTGGTGATGCATTCAATGGCAGATTGTTTGTATCACATCTTACCTCCATTTGGCAGAGAAACATCATAAACAACAAGGAGATACTGTCTCTAAGAAATATGACACTGTAATTAGTAATTTAGTAGGAGTTGCAATTGCTAATTGTACCAAGCCACTTGGGAAGCAATTGAAAGACACTATGATCACTGAATCTAACTTGTTGAAGAATTGAATTTAAATCTGCATGTCAAGCTGGATATACTTGCTATCACTACTACAAATGATTCGATTGTCTAAAGCCTCCATAATAGGCTACTATCATGATAATGTTTACTGCTAAAGATTTAGGAAAGGCTTGGTTTGTACTTTTGATGGGAGGGCAGTGAAATGCTTAATAAGAGAAGGATAACATGCTGTGGTTCAGTAAAGTAAAACGTGAATGGATTACTAATCTTGTTCTATGACAAGCAAGAATGAATGACAGGCTGACTGTGGTTTTACAAAAGATGAATAAATAGGAAAGACAGGAAAAGAACTGACTGAATATCTCCTCTGCACAAAGCCTGCAAAGTTCACATTTCGTTATACTTTGATAATTTTTTTTTTTTTTTTTTAAGTGGACAGATTCAGTGATATGTTTTTCAGTGTGGTAAACACATCCAAAACAGTTATATCATTCTTCTGTCTCTTACTGACTGATGTAAATATGACCTTGCTTTTTCTTTATTTTCAAAGAATATTAATGAAATGTTTGTAAACTTTTCAAATTACTAACCAAATATTCTGTGTTGGAAATTGCAAATCTTACTTAGTCAATAAATTAAAACAGTATCCTCCCTGTCTAATGCTAAATAAATGACTGTTTTTGGTATAAATAAAATAATGCAAGAAGAAATTATTTTGCATGCAATTCTGGTTTGGTGCTTCTATGTATTTAGAGGTTCTTGATACAATCTAAAGAGGAATATGCAATGTTATCAGTCTTGACCTGGCATATCAGCTTAAGTCACTTTTCTACCACTGTTAACATAGCTTCCCTGAGTTTTTTTTATAAACAATTTTCATGGTAATTGTTCTGATATTTTCTCTTTGGTACCATGACTTTACAAATTTAAGTGCAACACTTGGTTGGTGGCTAGGTTTTGTCACTTTACAGTTGAAATGGCTACATGTAACCATAAGTTCTATGCTAAGTTTCATCAACAAGTTTTATACACTTATACTCAAGGAGTGTTTGAATGTATCTGGAATTATGTAGCAATATATCTCGATTCCCACTGCCATAACAATTAGCTTCCCTGTATTTTTCATACATATATTTTCATGGTAATTATTCTGACAAGCTTTCCTCTATGGTACCTCAACTTTATGAATTTAAGCTCAGTACTAGATTAGCAGCTAGGTCTCTTTATTTTACAGTTGAAATAGTTAGATGTAACCGTAAGCTTTATGCTAACAGTTTCTTCTCTTCCACTTCTCATTTGTGAAACTCTCTTCCGGCTTACTTTCCAGTCAAGTTTGATTTTCAAAAATTTAAATGTAATATCAATCATTATCTTTTCTTTTTTTTTCTTAATTCTTGTTTTTCTGTTGTTTTTTCTCCTCAATGTTTATTTTTTTTCTTGTATTCTTTCATGATCAATAACTCTTTGTATTTTAGTAGCTTTTATTGCCTAGCTTGGTGTGAAATGAATAAAAAAATAATAAAAAGGTTCCCTGAAGAGTTAAACCTGCCATGTTAAATGTAGAGTTTCATTTATGAAAGGATGAAGAATGCTGTAATTAACAATATCATCCCAGAAAGAGAGCTTACAGGGTTTACTAAATGCCAGGTGAATATTTTACGCTTACTAATTAATAATTCTTGTTTTACTCATGATCAGTCTGTTATTTCTGAGTGATTTTGAGTGTAATGTTTCTTAGGTGTATTACAATGGCTTACATTTTATTCTCTTGGCATGAGGCTAATTGTACTATATTTGATGGCATAAAAGATGTATAGGTATATTGCACCTCCATTTCATTGGGGCATATACAGGAAAAAAAGGTTTTTACTATATTTAAGCATGTAATGTTTAAAGCAAGTTATCAGTACATTACAAAACTTTTTTTTAACTATATAGTCAAAAACATTACTAAATATAAAGCAAATAATCACAATGTAAGCACCCCCGACTTGTCAATCATTTTTTGATCACTATATATTCTACAGCCTGTTTTTTTTTTTTTCAGACTAATGTTTTACCATTATGGATATTTCCTTTCAGTTATGTCTAATGATAGACTTACCTTTAATAAAAAAACAAAACAAAATGTAGTTGAGATAAGTGAAATAGTTATTTCCCATGGTTTGCAAAGTTTTATCACTTCCTCATTCCAGCGTATTGTATATCAGTTGTGGTAGACTGAGAGTTCATTCAGGGTATAACCCAATGTAGTAATTGAGATAGATATGTGGAGAAAATAAACATGCATATGTAATCGAGTGAGATAGACTCGTGGGAGAAAATCAAAATGCATATGTAATCGAGTGAGATAGACTCGTGGGAGAAAATCAAAATGCATTATTGTATTGTAACTGAAACTCAGAATGGGATACACTAAGAGAAGCTCTAGTGACATCAGCAAATGATATTATCGCAAAGCAGAATGGACAAAGAAAAAAACAACAAATGGATCACAAGTGAGATTCTTGACATGATGCAAAGAAGACAGAAAACAATGCCAAGACATGGAGCAGAATAAAGAAAACTACACAATGAAATAAGGAACAAATGCAGGCAGGCTAAAGAAGAATGGCTCAATGAAAAATGTGCAGAAATAGAATGACTATCACAGATAAAGGAGATATGCATAATAAATTAAGGGAGCTAACAGGACAGAAGGCATGCTAGTCAACAGGCTGTATAAAATACAAGGATGGAATGCTCATATTAGAGAAAGAAAAAATTCTTCAGCACTGTAACGAATATATTGGAAATCTCTTCCACAATGAAAGAGAACAACTGGCAATATTCTGAAATACCAATGGACCGGAAATATTAAAAACTGAAGTGGAAGCTGCACTGGCAAAATTGAACAGAAACAAAGCAGCAGGGCCAGTGATGCTGGCAGCCTTAGATGGTTTCAGCATAGACAAGATTGCAGAAATAATATAAATGAAATCTACAACAGTGGTGATATACTGGAAAACCTAAGCAGATTTATTTTCATAGTACTGCCTAAGAAAATAAACATGAACTCCTCTAAAAAAATCAGCCTAATGAGCCACATAACAAAACTCATCATCCAAATTCTGATAAATAGAACGCACAGCAGAATCAGGCCAGAGATAGAATAAGAACAATGCGGGTTTGTCAAAGACACTGGAACAAGGAATGCAATATTTTGCAATATTTATACTCAATGTTATCAGAAAGAGCAATACAAATGCAGAAGGATGTGTACCTGTTTTATAGACTATGCAACAGTGTTTGACAAAGTATACCACAAAGATCTTTTAGATCTTGACATATTTGGGAAAGACATTAGAATAATCAAAAATCTATAATGACTTCAAACTGTCTGCATGTGGATAAAAAAAAAAAAAAGAAAAAAAAATGAGTTCAGCAGATATAGACAAATAGAAAAGGGTGAAGACAAGGATGTGTCTTCTTACTGAACTTATTCAAACTATACAGCAATTCTGAGAGAATTAGAATTCCTACCAGGATTCATCATTGGCAATCTCAATCTTAGCGGTATAAGATATGCAGATGACACAGAGAGGAAACTACAAAACCTCTTACAGAAGGAGAATGAGAAGAAGAGACTAAGCATAAACTACAAGAAACAGAATACATGGTCATCAGCAAAAAGATGAGCCCAAAATGCAAATTACAGGTTGGGAATACTGAAATGAAGCAGGTACAGAAATTTAAATATCTGGGAAGTGTTCTAACAGTGGACAGGAAATGCGACACTAAGATCTGAAGACGTATTGGAATGGCCAAAGATGCATTCCAAAAGCTAAGCAGAGTATTAAGACAGGAAAATTTCATTGGAAACAAAGAAAAGAGTACTGAACATGATATCTGTTTTCCTGTATGGCAGTGAATGTTGCACAATCTCCTCAAAGATGAACAGGAGACTCGAAGCAACAGAAATGTGGTTCTACAGAAAGATGTTAAGGATACCGTGGACCGAATATGTGAGTAACAACAAGATTTAAGAGAGAATAGAGACAAAGAGAAAATCTATTTAACATCAGGAAGAGGCAGTTGAAATTTCTGGGACACATAATGAAGAAGGAGAGCTTGGAAAATCTGATACTCACAGGATGGATAGAGGCATAAAAAAGAGATAGGAGAAAGCAACATGTGACATACTTAATAGGGTTGAGCAAATAGGTGGTAAAACAGGGTCTGGGTGAAATAACAAAAAGACAAAACTTATGAAGAGCTACAAGGGACAGAAAGAGGTGGAGGGCTCTGATCCCTCATGTCCTCAAGGCACACTGCACATAAAAGAAGAGTAGTCAAGACTTGCTGCTGATTTAATTGCTGGACAATGCATTGCTCTTGATAGAAGCACTTTGGTGTCACTGCTGATGACTTGGTTAAGCTCACTTGCCATGGGGTCTGGCACTAATGCCAGCCAGGTTGGATTTGTCTTTGTGGGTGCAATTGGTGTTGACTTTGTAGTCAGTCAGTGGCTTGGAATGGTTGCTGTGAAAACCATGTGGTCTTTTTCTGATAGATCAGAAATTATGTTTTATGACCTTTGATATTTTTGGATGGTATTCCAGAAGCGGATGCATGGCACTGGACAAAATTAGTGTCTGTTTTTGTCATATTATCTGTGAATGTCAAAGTGAGAACATCATTTGTAGTTGTTGTTCTGACAACAAGGGTATGACACATCTCTCTCTACTCTAAAGTTTACAGTTGGTTAATAAGAGGAGTGTACTGAAGCATATTTAAGTATGCTGATACTGATGAATGTACTTTATAATAATTCCTTTTGTGGCAGTAGTATTAGTAGTAGTAATAATAATAAACAAACAAAATGATTAATGTTACTCTTATATTTTTCAAGAGTTAAGAGAATGGCGCAATTCAAGAAAAATAAGAAAAATCAGTTTGACAATGTTAAACAATATTTCAACAGAATGTTTATCTTCATGTTATATTTAAAAATATACACTGTATTTTTTCTTTTTCTTTTCTTAAATCACACTCTTCTCTTAACTGCTGTAATAATAATATATGACTAATTGATATGGAGTCTGACTAGGTAGAATTGACAGTCTGAAATAACATTGTTGCCAATAGTATAGCGAGTGTTGGGGATAATAGCTTGTGGAAGATATAAGATGCAGAAAAAAGTCTCTTATATATTCTCAGAGATTCTGTTTTTGTTTGTTTGTTTTTTCTTTTCTGCAAAATTTCTTGAAATTTTGATTTGGTGCCAAAAACCTCTTTTGTTTCTAGATTTTGCATAAGTAATTTCTGGTAAATTGTTAGATAAGCTTATGAACTAATCTTCCATATTTCTGACCAAGAAAGGATATATGAAGTGTTTTCAACATATACCAAAGTATCCACAAGAAATTGTTTCTTTTAATTAAGAATATAAAAAAAAAAAAAAAATAAAATAAATGAGGAATATACTTCATTTAATTGGCTGGTGATTAATGTCTTTAATGTAGCGAAGGAAAACAAGGAGCAACATCAACTTCAAATTGACAGAATGCATGATTGTTATCAAAATGAACAGCCAAACATGCAAATTACAAATGGGAAATACCAAAATCAAACACTTACAACAATTTAAATATCTATGAAGTATTTTAATAGACGATGGAAGGTGTGACACTGAAATCTGAAGGCGCATTGGAATAGTGAAAGATGCCTTCAAAAAGCTTAGTAAAGTATTAAGAAATAGCAAAATTTTGTTAGAAACAAAGAACAGTGTACTGAACTGTTATGTAATATCAATCTTATATGGCAGTGAATGCTGGACAATTTCCTCACAGATGAAGAAGACTCACAGTTATAGAAATGTGGTTCTACAGAAGGATGCTGACAATACTATATAATCTTTGTCTTCTTCTTCTGCTCAGTCTTACACCGCAGTCGACACCGATACGAACAACATGTGACACTTCCGCACATGTAAATGAAAGAACTCCCTTACCCTCACAAACTCTCAGCTTTTATGCCGGCGAGGCATACGCCTATGCAAATGAATCGCCCTCAGTCTGGTCGCACACGCGCACTGCCATTTTTGTGTTTGCCGCCATGACGTTTGACGAGGCAAACGTTCACTTATACATTTGTTACAACTATGGACCGAACATGATGTGAGCAATTTTGAAGTTCTAGAGAAAATGGAAACAAAAAGGAAACTTATATTTAACATCAGGAAAAAATAGTTGAAATTTCTGGGGTACAATGAGGAAAGAGGGCTTGGAAAATTTGATACAGAACAGATTGAAAGCAAGAGGGACAGAGGAAAACAACACATAACCTACTGAGTGAGCTTGAGTAAATGAATGGCAGAACAAGGATTAGGAGAGATAAAAAGTCAAAATTTATTAAGAGCAACAAAGGACAGAAAATTGTGGAGATCCATGACCGCCAGTGTCCTAATGAAGATTCATGTTTTTTGTATTGTTAGTGTTAAGAAATCTAACTTTTAATAATAGTAGATATGAAAACATGTTTTGAACATGTATTTAGTTGTATATAAAATCCTGTTCAAACATGTTTGATAATAGTATTTCTTAGTTATGAAGATTATACTGTATTAGCGACTGGGGATGAAACTTGTGTTAAATATTATGTGCCTAAATATAAAAGGTAATCTATAGAATATCATTGCCCACGTTCTCTTGGAGTGAGGAATTAAAAAAAATTCCTTCATCACAGAAAATCATGTTCACAATTTTTGGAAAAGCAAAGGGAGTCACCTTCCAAACAATGGTAGCAGACAAGAGAGCCCTCCAAAGGATTATAGATGTTGCCCAGAAAATAATTGGCTGCTCACTGCCTTCACTGGATGACATTTGTAATTCCTATTGTTGCAGCAGAATAGAAAATATAACGAGATATCACACATCCTGGTTACTACTTGTTTGAACTGTTACCATCAGGATGATTTAGGTCTAGGAGTTCTATTAGTTCTAGGACAAAGTGCTTGAGTGACAGCTCTTATCCTTGGACTATGCATAAAATGAACTCTGCCACATCCTGACAATTCCCAATGTATTTTAAACATTACTTTTCTTCATTTAATGCTGTGCATAGTTTGTTTTCATCTGTGTTGTTGTTGTAGAGTATTTTCACAGTGGAGGCTTGTATTTCACTAAGTCGGTCCTAAAATAGGTTCGACATACAAAACGTTAGGAACTTGATATAATAGTTAATGACGCAGCAATCTAGTTGTGGTGGCTGATACTTCAATATCCGACTAACAGTCGTCCGACATCGACTGACTGACCAACTCCCCAAGCGACTGACTTGTTACTCTTACTACCCCTACTTATTATAGGTGGGAGAGTCTTTTAACTCTAGAATAGGTGTGTCCCACTATAACAGTTGTGTGTGTGTGCGCTGGGGTCTGCTGTTCAATTTCATTGGGCATTGTACAGTGACAATAAAAATATAGTTACAAATTAAGGCCTGAATAGATTGTTTTCTTTGTCTTTCTTGGTTTAGGGCCAAATAATGTTGAAACATTGGTTCTCATACAATGACCAAAGTTAAGCAACATCGAACCAGGTTAGTACCTAGATAGGTGACTGCTTGACTATATCATGTTCTGTAAGCTTGGATGTATGGGTGGTGAAACAGATGACGACTTGAAATTGGAAATTAGAGGGCTGAGTTTCAATTCCTGTTGGGTTTGTTATATTCACTTATGCACAAATGCCCTTGGGAAATGTATGAATCTGCCTCTTCTCCCTCCAGCTATGGGTTAATTAGTTCAATAAATCATTATGATCTTCCCAAAAATTCTTACAATTTAAAAGTAGTGCCTGGCTTTGAATAACCTGGAAAAAGTTAAGCTGTAAAACAGAATCAATTAAGCAAAACCTTTTTCTTTCTTTCCTGAATCCTGACAACACAGTTCTGCATTAGCCAACAAATCACACCAATATTGAGAAACCTAAAATTTGTAATTATTGCACACTCTCTGTACAATATGGATCTAGCTCCATCAGACTTCTGGTTCCTCTCAAAATTGCAAGAAACATTATTAAAGTCCACATTTTTCATCTTATGTTGAATTTCCTGTGTGCAGTTGGGTCAAAATTAAATCAGAAACTTTCTTTATGGCCAGAATTTAAAAAAAAAAAACAAAAAAAAAAACGAGGAGAACATTTGGGGAAAATGTGTAGCACTAAATGGTGACTATATTGAAAAATGAACATGTAATTTTGGATATAAATAAATTTACTTCATTTTGATACCAGTTTCATTATTATATCATTTGAAACTTTTTATAGGGTTGTCAGCCTTATTTATTGATTAGGTCTTGTGTATAGGTGCACACACGCACAAGACCTGACACACACACGTACAGTATATAGTATGATGGCTGTTGGTGCACAAAGCGAGTATGATCATCACTAATATGTCCAGTCCATCAGTTAAACCACCACCACAACACTTCATTCATTTGTTGTGTGAATGACAGTGGCTTATAAAGCCAGCCATTCATCTGCATTTCTTGTTACGTATATGGCATGTCAAATCATCTCTGGGTGGTGAAAGTTGACTGAAGATGATCACTTTCAATGTATCTTTTTATATGCCTTGTCAGGCCCGACCTGAACTTGCACCCTCTAGTACAGACCGGACATTCAAAGCATGCTGTTATGAAATCGTCATATGCAATAGACTGTTGGTGTGATTTCTGGTGACTGAGCAGACCTGCCTTGGACAGATATAACTCATTGCATTGGGCACATATCTGTGTTGGCACCTCTTGGCAATTCAGGGATCCCTTCCAAACCCCTCTCTTCAGTTTTGCATATTTTTGTGATGCCTCATGGAAGATTTGGATACCATCAGCAATACCAGCTCTTCAAGAAACCTGGTCTTCAGCTAGAGTCTCCCAGTTATCCAGACTAATATTGCACTTGTATAGTGACTCTTTAAGGCAGTCTTTGTAACAAAGTTTTGGCTTGTGCTGCAGCCTTTTTGCCATTTTCAATTCTCTATACATTAATTGCTTTGGCATTCTGTCATCTGCCATATGAATAACGTGCCTGTCCATTGCAATCTGTATAGGTTTGTATGTATGTACAGTGTAACCCGGATATAAGAGAGTTGTCGGGACCGGAGAAGAAGTCTCCTATATCCAGGTTTGGTCTATTATATATACATTAACACAGGCTCTAATTTGGGACCAGAGAAAATCTCTCTTATATCCGGGTTACGCTGTATGTGTGTGTATGTATATATATATATACGCATGTATGTATGTACATTATAGGAATGATTTATTTTCCATTATATATTCTATATTATACATTCCTATAACTCTAGATAAATATATAAAACAATCCATATATTCAATATATTATTGATAATGGCTAAAGGTATAGCCAAAAGCACTTGGAAAACATCAGACAATTTTTGTATAATTTATGTCCTGAAAAGAAAAAATTATATGAACACAAAAGAAATTATGTAAAAAAATTCAACCACCTCACATTGTCAGTCATTTTCAACGAAACTTGCATAAGAGAGATTATTGCTGAAATACACTATATGTACATAGCTATAAATCCCCATCATAGCTGTCTCTCGAAGTCTAAAGAAGACAAGTGTGCTGTGTGATCAATGTTTGTAGATATGTGACTTTTGAAATCAATGTCGGATATGTAGATACAGTTGCAGGTAGAGCAAGGAGCACCATCTGTTAGCTCAGGAGAGAATGCTTCCCTGTGTCTGTCTTGAGTTGTCATGGGACACTGCATGTACCAGTTGCCTTAGAAGTTGTGTGTGTACACACACACACACACACACACACACACACACACACACACATTGTGTTTGATGGCATATGTTATCTACTAATACACCTCTATATTAGAATTTCATCAATTTGTAATAATTTCACAAAAAGAAATTTATTTATTTTTTGGGGAAACAGCATGTATATTTGCATATATATGCACACACATATATAAACATGTATATGTGTGTGTACATTTGCAAATCAAATGTTTATTGTATTTTGAAGTGCACTCAAGTTTTATGCCAATTTTAGTCCACACCCACATTACAGATAATCCTGAGCATTATATGTGGGTATATCTTTATGAAAATCAAATTTCATAAATTTCTAATAAATGAAGAAAAATAAACTTGTTTTGAGCTGATTCAAATTAAGATGGATGAATTTTTCAGTAACATTCATTGTATAATCCAATAATTTTTGTTTTAATATTTCATGCTGAAATGGGGTGATAAGCAATCAAATATTCTAAATGTGCCTATCCTGTTTTTTTTTAATTATGCAAAGCAATTTACCTGTTACTTCATTAGGTAATTGTTCACCTTTCTGAGGTTAGCATATTAGAAAGAATGTATGGCAATATTTAACTTTTGTGGTTGCAGAAAAAATGGTGTGTCAAAAGTGTGGTTATTCATTTGATGCCGCTATTACTGTATACACTTCTGATTCCCTTGGCAATGTTTATTTCTTTTAAAAAAAAAAGTGATTCTTAGAATTTTAATAAAAGCCAAACATATGAAAGTGCATTCATACATTTTCTTTTTTCTTGAGAATTAACAACAATAGTTCATTGATATTTAAAATTATGAATTAAAAATCTTGTTTTCATAGATATTTATAAAATAATAAATATTGTATTGGTTTACATATTTTGATAATTTTGTAATTTTTTTTTTAATAAATTTTTATACATTTTTTAATCTTTGCCATGATTGATTTTTTTTTTTTTTTTTTTTTTTTTTTTTTTATCAGGATCAGGTTTATCCCTTGTTTTCTGCTTAGGATTGGGTTTCTGGTTTTGTCTAAAGTCTTCTCATTCTCTTTCACTACCAGTAGTCTCTTGCATCTTAGTGGCATGATTGACTTGCTTGGGGTGAATTGATTTAAAAAGAAAAAATTCTTTTTTAAAATGGTAAATAATAAATGTCACATTGTACTTGGTTCACGTGTTTTTAGAATCTTGTAAATAAATATCGCAGAGGGAGTCAAAAGTGTATACAGTAATAGTGGTGTCAAGGGAATAGTGATTTTCCAAGTGTAGTTTAGATGTGGCACAAAGTTGGGGGCACCTAGTGATGATCGAACACATTACTCGGTAGTAATTGTTCTAGCAGGACAAGCTCGCTAACCATTACACCATGTCAAGAGAATAATTGTCCTTTTGAGACCATTTTTTTTACATGCACAAAGGTTAAGCATTGTCAAATGTATGTTGTGATAAAAACTCTATATGGCTTGAGTTTTTTTTTCTTTCTTGATGTAGCTTCAGTGATGTTTGTTAAAATCTCAAATGATCTATATCTTTGTTTTCTTTGCACAGGTTTTATTTACATCATTGCTTATTCCTTTTGTGTTTTTCAACCAATAACTGTGTTCTACACATGAAAAGACCGCTGTAACCATGTTGAATATTTGTCTAAAGAACTTTGTTTAAGTAGACAGTGATACTTTTGATCTCATGAAGGCTTTTCATTTCTTTTTTTCTCAACGCAAACAAGAGCCAGTCTCTATCATCATAATAATATTAAATAAAACCAGTTAAATGTATCTTTGTTTTTTATGTCCATTTTCATATCACAATTGTTTGTAAATGATTAAAAGGACATTTACAGACAGTGTTTACCATCATATGAGGGCAAGTATAACACAAAGATGAATGTGATGCCGTACAAGCATAGAGCAAAAATTATTCAGTCTTACTGGCTTTTGTTATTGGTATCAGGGCATATATCTGACTTTACCCCATGAGGATAATGGAGAAGTGTTGTCTAGGAAACAGATCCCTGGGGACAAGGCATGCTTCATTTGTACAGTGTCTTGCCTGAATATTGATATGGCTGATCCTTGTCAGAAAGGCCAGAAGGCAAGATTTCATTGTTTATGACTTCATGTTTATAGACTGAAAAGAAAAGATTTTGAAGATTTAATTTCTAGCAAGTCTGGTTTTTCAAAACGTTTTTGAGTTTTGAATTCTCTAATGAATAATAATTCTTGTTAATGGTGATTTTCTAAGCATAGGTCAGCTGTGACACAAGGCTGAAAGTATGAGTCACTCAGTGAGAATCAAACTCACTATTCAGTCGTAATTGTCCTAGCAAGACAAGTTTGTTGACCATTATACCATGATGAGGTACCTAATTCTTGTTAATGATTGAATAAGCTCCTTGTGAGTCTTACAGCTATAAAATACTCAGAGAAACTCCCCTTTTGTATCATTAAATATTTGAGCTTGACAACTGTAACAAAATATTGCAATAGCAATCATAAGTATGAATGCAGATCATTATTTAAAGAAGTTGGGGGTACAAATATTTAAAAATAACCAGTTTTTCCCTTTCACTGTTACTGATGTCAAACTCAGGAGAACATGGACTCCTATATCTTCTCTTTCACTGAAACTAAACATCATTTCTGATATGTCTTTTCCACCTTACCTTGGAATCAAAATATAATAATCCATTATTTATGAGGTATTCACAAAGCATAAAGTATTTGCTAACTAATAAGCAGAATTATAATATGATCATATAAAAACTGTTATATAACCATTTGATTATTGGTTTCCCTTTTGGTCATATATAAAACTAGAATAAGATCCTAAGTCATGGTAGAGTCCAGACAAAAAGTGAGAGATTTGAAAAAACAAAAACCCAACTGTGGTGGCAAGAAAGATGACATCATGAGCATTTTTATTTTTAATTAAATTTTTATTTTTTATTTTTTTTTTTATATTAGCTACATTTAATTTGTAAAAGTACCATAGGATTTTGAGAATTCAGTTTACTGGCAGGAATATACACTTGTGATTTTGCTGAAAACAATGACTGTCAAAAGAAATGATAGTTAAATTTAAAATGTATATGGGGGTGGAGTTAATGATTATTAGCAGGGCACTCACATATTTGTTTTTTTCTTTATTGCCAGGGCATATGTAATAGTTTAAGTACAGCTTCAAATCAAGTGAAAAAGAAATGATTTATTGCTATGTAATATCTCTTAGGCAAAAATTAAAATTTACTTGATATTATAGTCAACTGTTTGTTCTTGCTAAGTGAAAGAAACCTAGTTTTAACTATTGCTTCATGATCTTGTTAAAAATAACCAACTACTGCAGATTTTATAATTTATTTTTGTAAATTATTTTTCCATCTTATGTGAGTAAAAAGTAGCTATAATTGTTATCTTCGGGTTTTCTGAATCAATTTAAATGACTTTATTGATTAATTCTTCAGTTTATTTTCCAAACTCTAATTTCAAGAGTTAAAAGAAGTACATCAAAATAGTTTTCCTCGAAATTGCAAAAATTTCAAATTGCCTTGGTAGACAAGTATTTGTTTCAAGTCAAGAATGTCTCTCAAATTACTCAATGTTTATTTTTTTTATTTTTTTTTTTTTGTGAAAGTAAAGAAATGAGGTTATGTTTATTTTAATTGTTCTTTCTTTTCCAGGAGCAATCTTGATTTGCAACTATAGGTAGGTGACTGGGCTCTTTAAACAGCCCCCCCCCCCATATGCACTCTTTCACGAAACTTTCATTTATTCATTCTCAGATTTGAACACATTTACTTACATAGGCTAGTGTGAAATTAATAAAATTTGCTGACTAGTAAATTGATGTCACTGTTCTCTGTTGGCAATCAAACATTGATACCTCAGTAAATCTCTTAAAATCTAAGGTACCGTACTTGTAAAGTCCGTATTTCTGTTACAGGGATTAAAGCAGTAAAATTATTAGAGAATAACTGTTTTCTCAGTTCAATAGTTAAAAAATGGCTTTGAGCAAATTAAGCCTCTAAGTCTTAGCTAATATCATCCTTGGTGCTACACAATCACAAAGAACTAAAATAAAAAAAAAAACCTCTTGAGAATGTTCAATAACGGGAACAATTAAAATAGATAGTGTATATAACTTGACAAGAAAATAATGACATAATCAAATAAAAAGTTAGGAAGGAAACCCCCATCAATACCGGTAAGAATAATTGCAATTACTTCAGAAACCTATTTTCAAGTTGCACTGACTACTCGGTCAAGAGATAAGCATATAAGGAAACTGCTAATATTACCATTACCATTGAATTTGTGGTCTCAAAGAAATATGTAAATTTCAAGTGTATTACCAAATATGGCAGTAGTTGAAAAATGTTCTTCTAGAGAAAGATGCTGCGAATACCATAACCTGAGCATGTGAGCAACGACAAAGTTTTAGAGAGAATGGAAACAAAACGCACATTTATACTTAACGTCAGAAAAAGCTCATCAAAATTTCTAGGGCACATAATGAGGAAAGAGGGCTTGGAAAATTTGATACTCACAAGAACAGAGTGAAAGCAAGAGGGATAGCTTGAGTAAATAAATAATGGAGCAGGGTTTAGGGGAGATAACAAAAAGCTAAAATTATTAAGAGCTACAAATGACAGGAAATTGTGGAGAGCCATGATCGCTAATGTCCTGAAGGAACACGGCACATAGGAGGATGAGCTTTTGTAAATGGATAGCAATGCAACGTTTAGGGAAGATGAGAAAAAGACAATTTATTAAAAGTTACAATAGGACAGGAAATTGTGAAGAGCTATGATTGCCTACATTGTGAAGAGACACAGCAGATAGAAGAAGATTCTTTTTAATATCTTTAATGTTTGGTTGGTGTTAAAGAATATGATGTTTAATAATAGTGGATAAGAAAACGTGTTTGAACATGTATTTGGTTGTATATAAAATCCTGTTCAAACATGTTTGGTAATAGCATTTCTTAGTTATGAAGATTATGTCCAATTTGCAACTGGGGATGAATCTTGTGTTAAATATTATGAGCCTAAAAATAAAAGACAGTCTGTACAATATCATTGCCCAGATTCTCTGGTTTGCCAACATCCTGAATGGACATGGCATGTAGAACATGCAGAAGTTATTCAATGTGGTTAAAAAAGGTATTTCTTTTAGTTAAAGATTTTTATTGAAAATAATTTTAAAAATAATTTTATCATAAATTTTAAAATTAACGAAAAAAAGTTTTAGCCCATCACTTATTGATGCGGTATAAAATATATAAAAGCCCCTTGTTCAATTTTTGAACTCTTCTACTGCTCTCTATAATTGATTAACTTGGTTAATTCTCTGGATTTCATGCTTACTCCTACTCTTATGTTGATTAAGTTAACAAACATTCTTTCCTATGAAGACTCTTGGTAGCTTTAACAGTAGGTTATTATAAAGAATATCAAGAAAGTATAACTGATACAATGATATCATCCAGATCATATTGTAGTTGCAGGAATTGTTGTAGTCATATGCCTTTATTAAAATGAACAAAAGGTATTTTCTGAGGAGCAGAATAATGACTGAGCAATTTCTGGACCATCAATGCTTCTAAATAAAACTCGAGTTTGACTCACTAGCCAGTTTTTCTAGTTCACTCTTAAAATTTTTGTCTTTACAAAAGAGTAAAGTTCTGAAAGGAAAAATGAATGGTTGAATGGAGGAGAGTAAAAACATACAAATTAATCCTATTTGCTGATTTTGTTATATAGAATATATAGCACAAATATTGGACTAGACAGAAGATGACAAATGATTGAATAGATATAATAAAAAATAAAATATTAAAGAAAAAAAAAATTCAGTGGGGAATCTCATCTGACTAACATTCTTTCTCCCACCTCCCCATGTTCTCTGCTTTAAACTGACCAATTTTGAATTATCTTCAAGGATAATGCAAGTTCTATATCTTACGTCAAAGTATCTTTGTTTCTGCTCCCAATCACAATTTGGACACTTCACTCTTTATCATGTCTGATGTCAATATTGTTGCTGTTTGTTTAGAGACCTTATTTAATTAATTAATGTATTTACTTTTCTCTTTAATGTGATACAATTAATAATCATACAGGATTCTTTCCAACAAGCAGGCACCAGTTAAAGCCTTATCATTTCCCCTGCTCTTGGCCTATTTCTAATTTTGTCAATGAAATACAGCAATTGTTAATATTTATAAGCATAGTGTGTTCATCTTGTCTGGTTTCTGAACGCCAAGAGCTCCTCTCTCGACTGAGAAAAACACTGGTGTTATATAGCTTTCCCAGTCCCAGACCCATGCTGACTATTGGCTAATACCTGTCCAGTATCGTTCACATGGAAATATGCAGCGCCACTTTAAGTTTAACAGCCCATTATGGAAGAGTATGTAACTCCTGGTGCTTACAGCACCACATGCAACCAACTTGGATTTTTTTATCTGGCTGGCCCGATTCTCTGTTACACATAGGGAGAAAAATTATGTTGGTAAAATAAATGAGCACTAACTGATTGTAGGTCTTAAACTAACATTTTATTTGTCATTCCCACATACACACATTTTGGCCCTCAAATCATAACCGATTTCAGTATTCATCTGGTCAAGACTGTTGGTATCACTACTGCAGGTGCACTTTAGTAATGTGTACAAAGATGAACAACCAATTAATTTTAAGATAACTCTTTAGTATTTTCTGGAGGTGGATTTCAAGCAAGATTGAAATAATCAGTAATAACAATCTTACTGAGTCTGCTTAACAAATGACTTATTTACTTAAGTATTCCAGCTGGTAATCTTGTGTTTACTTACTAGTAGTACTTAACAGTACACATAACATGAATGAACCAACTGCCCCAACCCCACTGTTGCTTTGATGATCTATTTTTGAAACTTGGTATGTAACACTTGAGGAGATAAATCAATATACCTATGTTCAAAAAATTAATTTTCAAATGCCTGCTGTTTAATTAAGAGTTTAGGCACCATTTCTGTCTTCTGTATTACATGGGTTACTGCATGAACCAAAATGTTGGTATTAAATAAGGCATTGATGATTATTACTACACAAATAAAGAGACACTTACACTATTTGTCACACAAAGCTCAAGAACTTAGTCTACATTTCTATTTAACCTGTAACTAGTGGTTCATGCCTTTCTAAGGGTATTAGCTCAAAAGTGAATGTGATGGACTAATCCAGAATTAGAATTCATCCTGCCGATTCCATTTTCCGTGTATATTCATTATATTAACTGCATATCCCCACAGATTAAGAATTTTGTTGAATATTGCATCTATGAGAAGGTAAACAATCAAGTATATTTCATATTTTTTTTCCAGAGATTGTTTTGTGAATTAACTAAAGGTATTATTTCAGAGAAGTGAATAAATCTGTCTGCCTACCTTCTCATGGTGATAGGATGTGACACAAGGTCAGTTTAATGTGGGGTGCTACACATACAGGTCAAAAATTGCCCAGTCCCCATGACTACTGTCATGCTGGTTTTAGTATCTACCAACTCTACCTCTTTAGTGCAATGAAGAAGGTGTTGCCACGGGGTTGGAATCTTTGTAACTAGGTTTCTCGATAGTTTAGAGAGAACTGATACTACACTTGGTATTTACTTGTCTCTCCATGGTGACAGGATATAGCACAAGGCTGATTTAAAATGGGGAGCCCAAGTGCATGCACATGAGCTAAGGCCTAAAATTGCCCATTCTCCAGCAACCAATGTCAATATTCCACTGACAGGCCCTCTTAGATGCAATGAGGGAGATGCTGCCACAGGGTTGGAAAACTTGGGATCAAATATCCATTATGCTTAGTATCTATTTGTGTACTAGGTGATGGGATATGGCACAAGGCCAGTTTAAAGTGAATGCACATAGCTAACGTTAAATACATATCCCAGCCTGAAGATCAGGTAAAGGCAAGGAGACATGAAGAAATGCATCTTCTATGTGTTCTGTAACAAATGCTTTGGCTGTGTCCCTTCAGGAAATGGGTGATCATGGCTCTCCACAACTTCCTATCCCTTAGTAACATTTGTTTATTAGTTGAATATGATGACATAGCTATAGCTACTGTTCATCTGTACTTGTTTAATTACTGAAGTTTTCATCATTTTTTTTTTTTTTTAATTAAAAAATTTCTTTATTGGTACATAGAGCTGTTGGGTCCTTATAAACACCCACTTGTTGCATTTATACGAAACACTTTGAATTAATAACATCTCAACATATTTTTCTGTTTTTAAACTACTTCGCTTTTCTGTTTGAGAGAAATATTCCTTTTAATAATCATTTTCTATTCTAAAAGTGCAAGAGCAAATGACAGCTGGTGTTCTCATGAACAATTCATTCTTAAATTTAAGAATTTGATGGCCCCTAGGTAATTTATGGACATAAATTAGAGGGTGGTGAAAAATTCTCAATCTAGCCCATCTACCAAAATCAGTATTTCTATAACCAAACACTGGAACCCAGAATTTAGATAGTGAGTTCAACTGAGAACTTTTCAGCAATCCTTGTATACTAGATTGTATTTTTGGGGAAAAAAAAGAGAACTATGTATTGATTATTGCAAGTAATTAAAAGTGATCCTGATTAAAAGATTGCATAACTGAGATCCTTTTGTTTCTTACTATATTTTAGTCTATGCATTTTTGTTGTTTTTTTGTTTTTTTTGCAAGAGATCAACTCTCTCTCCACTGATTTATTTATTTATATATATATATATATATATATATATATATATATATATATTCTTTTTCCACTTTGCTTTCTGGATCTAGGAAATGCTTTGAGAATTTGGGATAAGCTGTGCATTGAAAAAACTGGTTTCATTTTTTTTGTATTCAGCTCCAGATTGGTTTCCCTGGCTTTGTTTTCTTTTGCTCTGTTCTGCCTTTTTTGTCAATCACAAAATACATTATATTATACACACACACACACACACACACACACACACACACACACACACACACACACACACACACACATTTCATTAAATTCTGTGTACAGCTTGTACCTTTTTATACACATTACTGAAAATTTTGGAAACCTGTATTGTTTTAGATATGCAACTACTATTTGCCATTATAATTGTGTGTGTAGTAAATATGAAAGAGAATTTTTATTTCTAATAGATTTCTTTGTATTGATGTTTGTGAATATATGAAAAGGTCAATATCTGATTTTTCTCCTTGTATTTATCAATTGAAATATTTCTGTGTGTTTATCCATACATGATGAATATGGTCTGCATATATAACCTTATGAATTAATAAGAATTGGGTTATTTATTCCTATCTTCAAAGGAAAAGAATCTTACACACACACACACACACACACACACACATATTCAGTTGTACGGATATGAGTTTGTGACCCTGGGTTTAATGTTTTTCAACTGTGTATGTATGTATGCTTGAACAAAGGAATGTGTATCTGTGTCTAATCTCGGATTGTTTATATGGGTATGTTTGTGTGAACTAAAATGTGTACACTTGTATGTATGTATGTGTGTCTGTTTTTGAGAGCGTCATCCCAAATGGACACAAAGGAGGAATCCCCATCCTACCACCTAACATAATCAAACACAAACAAGCATAAATAGTATCTGTCTATATTTCCTCAAGGACACATAGCACAGTGGGTAAAGGTGTTAGTTAGATCCAGTGACAGGATCCAAAGAGTGTGAGTTCAATAGCTGGTTAAGGTAGTGGAGAACTTGGAGAGGGGAATTAACAGGAGATAACTGACATCCATTAGACATGGCACGTGGAACTAGAACAGTCTATCCCAGTGAGCGAAATAAAGGGTTCAGTTCGACATTCCAACCACCTGAAGAAGGTCGGAGCGTACAATGGCCAAAACGTTGTAATAAATATGGCGATAAAGATGAGGACAATAGTCCGAATAATGTAAATAGTGAAGCATAAATAGATCCAATTTTTAAATAATAAACCAGTTTGTCTGATGATCACAAAAGCGTGAAACCCAGGGTCACATTCATATAACTGAATATGTTAGCTTTATCACTGATATTGAGCACTTTCCAATAAATTCTGTGCATATAAAATAATAATTATATATATATATATATAAAATAAATGGTGGTGTAAAATTCTGCAAAACTTAAAATTGACAAAATCAGGAAATTAATACATAGGGAATTTAAAAGTCGAAACCTGAAAGTTATAAACACAAATTTAAAAAATAGCAGATTTCCTCGATGTAACACTAGACTTAATCAATAAAACATACCAACCCTACATGAAAACTAATGCAAATCATTATATATATCCACCCAAATTCAGAAATCCTCCATCCATAATCAAACACATACCCTGCTCCATAGAATATAGAATCAGTAATTACTCTTCTAGTGAAGATGTATTTTATAAGCATAGCAAATTTTACAATGCTGCTTTAAAAAATAGTGGCTAAAAGTGCCCTGACATTAAATAGTGAGAAAAAATAGAAACAGAAAAATCATTTGGTATCCCCCTTCATTTAACCAAATAGTTAGTACTAAGTTAGGACAGAAGTTTCTCAATTTAATTTAGAAACACTTCCCTAGTAATAATCCTCTTACTAAGATTTTTAATAAAAATATTCTTAAATTAAGATATAGCTATGCAGATAACCTTGAAAAAATTATTAAAAAAACAATAATAAAATTTTAAATCAACACTTAAATCTCAGTAACAATAGCCATTCCAAAACAACAAATAATAATGATACCAACTTCTGTAAGTGTAGAAATCCTAACAACTGTCCATTATAAAATAGGTGTCTAACAGATTCCCTTGTTTACCCAAGTACTATTTCATCTAGAGAAAATCTAACTAAAAAATTTTTATATTGGCAGTACCAAAAATTCCTTTAAGACTCAATGGTATCAACATGTCATCTTTCAGCAACAATGTGTATTGTAACAGGATGTCCCTTTCTAAATATTTTTGGCACTTAAAAGAAGTTGACAAAACTCCTATGGTAAAATGGAAAATATTAAAAATAACTAGAACCTGTAAATTCTTACATGATCCATGTTTTTCTATGTTTACAAGAAAAACTGCATATTATAAACTTTCCTAACAATAAAATCCTGTTAAACCAAAGAAATTAATTAATGGTATAATGCCACCATTGTCTACCACTTATCTTAAAATATAGTTAAAAAAAATGTTTATAAATAATTACATATTATAATTGTAGAGCCATTAATTTATTAGTATATAATGGTCCACCCAACATTTATTTGATTTATTCAACTATAATATTGTCATGTTTTACTGTCTATTCAGTATAATTAACAACCTATATAGACGTTTACACATTTTTAATTTTACCTTTTGGGCCCCTTTAAGAAGCTTCCTTAATTAAAAAAAAGATTTTTTTTTTTTTTTTTCTTTAAATAATTTGTTTCTGATAAATTTGTTTACTTCAATAAATCGGCAAATCAAAACTCGGATCCACCAATAATACATTTGTCGTTGAAATTGTTCCCTAGTATCATTGAATGACATGTCTAAGCATCAGTTTTCTTGACATGTAAAAATACCCCACCAAGATCCACCCCCTTTTTTTTATATTTTAGTGTAGACCTGATGTTCATTGGTTAATCTAGATATACCCATAAGTATATTTTTTAATTCTGACCTTATGCCCCCTCATTAACTTGCAAAAAAGGTAAAGATTTGTTTTTAAATTTCCCTAATAAATCATTTTTATCACAAGTTATCTATTAGGTTGGTGCAAAAATAATGTCGTTTTCTCACATATGTTACTATATGAGAAAACGACGTTATTTTTGCACCAACCTAATACCATCACCTGAAGAAGTACCATCTTAGTACTGAAACATGAAAGTTTTCTGTAACGATGTATGTTTTTATTGTAATTTATTACAATAAAATGTATAGATATATATTTATTTTAAATAGCAAATATAGATGGAAGGAAAAGCAATAACTAAGGATAGTTATAAGAAAAAAGAATGAAGCTGCATTTGATAATTTATATGAATATTGAGATACAAATAATTATTAATTACTATATCTTAACTAAATCTGTTGGTATCCTTTTTTTTCTTAGTAAGTTACAATTTTTAATAAAAGAAATAATGGTTAAAGTCATTTTAGTTTACAATAGATGTTAATGTGCCAGACAGTTTTACCAATCTCTTAGTCTGATAATTTTTTACTAAAATATTATGGTACAGTTAAAATGACAAATGAAGTTCTACTAACTGATACTGAAAATACTATGGACTGAACATGTGACCAACAAGGAAGTTTTGAAGAAAATAGAAAGTACAAGGGAAATGGATATTTAAAACCAGAAAGAGACAATTGAAATTTCTGAAGAGGGCCTGGAGAATTTAACACTCACAGTACATATTGAAGACAAGAGAAACAGCTCAGTACTAAACAAATTTGTCCCTGTTCTGCCATTCATTCATACAAAGAGGTATGGTAAATGGTCAGAAATTGTTTAGAATAAGACAGGAAACCTTGAATGTACTTGGCACATAAAATAATAAAGATTTAATATTAAGACATTCCCTCATCTTTCTGTTGACATTGACATACTCATTGTGCATAGAAGAATGTGAATAAATGTTATCTGATCTTCTCTTTGTTGACATTTGGATTTGATATGCTTAATAAAGATACTTGATTGTCCAGAAAAAAGCTTCATGAATCACTCTTTGCTTCTGGGCTTGCTGTTTTTTCCCAACATAGTTAATGAATTGATATCTACATTAGATTGACCGTGACACTTGCCTTGAAGAAATTATTTCATTGTATAGGTATGTAAATAAAAAAAATACTTTGAAAACAAAAAAAGAAATGAAACTTATCAGAATAATCCACAGAATTCTATTAACTGACAGAATTAAACATTGTGTGATCTTTTATTATCAGCTTAGATTTTTTAATGAATGCTTTTATCTGAATGAATCCTCAATATTGTATGTGTGTACTCAGGTAGGAGTTTTGAACCATCTGTCCGTGTGCCTCTGTTATATTCGGCTTCTTATAATCAGCAAGCAGTACTATGTCAGTCAAGCACGTGTGGTGTCTCTCCCATTTCACGTGTCTAGGCTTATAGTTTGGCCTGGATGGGATTTGCACTAGAGAAATCAATACTTTTGAAAAGCCTTTCAGTGTTGAATCTGTTCATATCCAGGGTTGCTTCTCAGGCTTTTTAAAGGTCATTATCATATTTACTACAGATTTTCAATAGCATTGTCAGTTTATTTATTTATTTATTTTTTTCTGGCTTGCATCCTTTAAGCATCACTGCATAGACTGCCCATCCCCTGAGTTTTCCAGGAAGATAAGAGCAGTTTGCTGCATTATTATTCAAGGAAATGGATTTGAGTACTAATTCACCTGTATCTGGTGATATTGGTCCATTTTCATTTATTATAAAGAAAGAAAAAAATTTATTCTAGCTCTCTGCTCTTTAGCGATAAAAACATATTTTCTGATTTTATTTACTTTTAGTATTTTAGTAAGCAAATTTTAAACACTGTTCATTGAAGTGGAATATGGAGTTAACAGACTTAGTTAGGTTGGGTGTTTTGCTTTAATTTTTGATCATGACCTTCCATGAGGATAACCAGATTGTCCCTGAATTAAAAAACAACAATCATTGTTCACAAATTGAAAACTCTCATATTTTTGGACATTTCCTTTTTACTCCTCCTCCTCACTATTTCTACAATAAATCTCTCTTAAAAAAGACAATCTCTATACTTGTATACATTAACCTTGGTTGAAGATTAAGAAAGTGTATTCTTGTTTCATATTATGATACAATAATAGTCTCCTGCAAAATGCTTAAGGCATATAAGTCTGCATCATTATCATCATCATCATCATCATGCATTCTGTATTGTTTTTATGAGGATCGGTACTTCGTTTGATAAAATAAGAACGAGTTTGAAATCTCAGAAAATAAGTCAAGGTTGAGTTAACCTTTATTTCTATTGAGGTTGATAGAGTAACATTTATTACTCAGAAACATAGTAGAAACTGGTCATAATATTCAGGAAGAGAAATGATAACTCTACTCACAAGATTTTTAACTGAAATCAATAAAATAAATCTTTACATTTGAGATATATGAATTTGATTTGCAGCCACTCAAACTTCTGCTAGTCTTTTTATATTGTGGTCTATCATAATATATCTATTCCTGATATTCATTCATCATGGTGTAATGGTTAACAAGCTTTTCTTGCTAGATCAATTACAACTGAGTAGTGAATTCAATGCTCGGAGTGCTCCATATTTTCGGCCTTGTGCCACATCTAAGCAATGCTTAGTAAATTGCTATATCTATTCTTGGTATAGAATTGTCGTAAAAAGTGAGCTAGTGATTTTTTTTTTTTTGTTAATCATTTTACCCCAAGCAAGTTAATAAAAACCACTAGGATGCAAGGGGTTACTGAGAGGGAAAGAAACAGGATACTAAAAGAACAAGATTCAAGGAGACAGAAGATGACAATTGATATTGCTTTTAAATTTTTGAAGATCGTAGTTGACAGGAAAGCAGAAAGTCAGAAGAGTTCTACAAGTGAGAAGTGCGAGAGGAGGAACTTTTAGCATAAAACTTACATTTACAACAAGCAATATCAACTGAAATTATAAGACCTAGATTTTTTTTAAAAATTTCTTTTTCTCTGTAAGATATTTCTAGTATATTAACCCCTTAGCATTCAACATGCTCAAATCTATTCCATAAATATTGGCTCTCAAAGCCTTTCTGTTTGTTGTCATGGAGTCTCACTGCTTGTGTGTCTTCCTCTGTTATTTGTGATAGTGTTATCATGTGTTATGGCAGGGCATACATGGAGCGAGTTACAGCGAGATGAACATTGAGAGCCAGTATTTACTGGAGTGTTTTGAATAATAAAGGGTTAAAGACATTTGAATGTTTATATGACTGGGCAAATAATCCATATTTTTATATTCATTTTTCTAAGGGTTAATGCTTTCCAGCTTTTGTTAAGATTTGTTCCTTAATAGTATGAAATAATTTAATCTAGTAATTTGTTAGTGGATTTCTTGTGAGCAGGTTTGATTATTCATTATTAGACATGACTATGGTATTTTTATGGTCTGTGCATGTCTGTTTCCATTCCAAGTCAGTTGTTTCCACTATGAGATAACACTTTGATCTGTTGGGTCAATGTTCAAGAGATAATTATGGTTAAAATATTATCATTGGATTTGCTCCTTTGTAGATTATGAAATTTGTTGCCATTTTTTTTTTTTTTTTTTTTTTTTTTTTTTTTACAACAATCATTCATATAAGTAAATAAATGTGTGTAGGATAGTATTCTATAATTAGCATTTAATAGTTATCTCCCTTGAAATTTTTTTTTACCAAGTTCACTATGAATGCAAACCCCAAAGTATTCTCCTTTACCATAAATAAGAGGTAGACAAGATAGCAGAATGAGAACAATCTACTTTCTCTTGGCAGATTGAGAGCAATTTGCCCCTATAGATTAAAATGTTCATTTTGCAATTCTCTGAAGATTGCCTGGACTGATGGAGGCTGGAGAGCAAAACCACCAAAACCTGATGACAACAATAAAGATGCAGACAATTGTCTGCATGCAAATAATATAAATTCCTCATCCCAGAAATTCAGAGAAATAAAGGGTGTTTCATTAAGATGGATCAAAGTCAGCAGTAAATAAATCAGTGTTATTGGTGAAAATTTATTTATTTCTCTATTAGATCATGTTATTTAAGTCATGGCAATTATGTGTGAAAAATAATATCACCCAAATGTCTGTCAAGGCTTTGGTGGCACACCTCCACTCAATGGTCAAAATTTTTGATGACGTATAGTTGCCCCTCAATCTCTGTATAGTTGCTCCTTGATCTCACCAATATGCTTTATTATCTTATCCTTCAGCTGTTGAATTGTTGTTGGATTGTGGGCATAGACCTTACTTTTGAGATTAGAATTTAGTTGCGAATCACCTTTTTTTTTTTTTCCTTTTTCATTCTTTGTGTTCATTTTAGGGATAGATTATTCTAAGAAACATTGTCCTCTTGAAAGATACCCTGTGTAAATCATTAAATGATATTAATCATAATTGTAAAACACATAAAATTTTACCAGTTTATCAAGGCAAGAGTCAAAATAGGCAATCCCATTTTATTGTTGTAAAATGGATCTATACAAATTGATCAATCAGAATTTTCTTTCTGGTCAATGAATAAGTAATTGTATCTTAAATAATTAATAAAACTATGCACATCTTTATGTTCCAGAAGCAATATCCTGTTAGTCTTTTGTTTTCTTTTAATCATTTCACTATAAGCAGAGCAATTAAGTCACTAAGTGTTGTAGAATACCTACAGACAATAATGGGTATGTCTTCATTCACATAAATACAGTAGTAAATACAGTATGTTGGGCTACAGTTAACTACTACTTCTATGCACCGCTAGCAAATCTTATATGTGTTATTCTTGTCCTATGCATTATTGTTCATTACCAACCTTTGTTTAATTATTCTATTCAGTAACCTTCCCTAGGTTACAACACTAAGGTACAAGAGAGAATTGAATTTGAATGAATATGTGGAAAAAGAAAACCTTAATGAAGGAGAACAATAAAACAACAGGAATTAAGAAAATGTAACATAGTGAGTGACAATACATTTATATTTTTGAAGATCAAAGTTGAATAGGGAAGTAAGAAGCTGGAAAAGAGTTCCACAATTGAGAAATGGAATTAGCAAAATACAAAAATTTCAAAAAATAAAGACTATCTTTAAGGATGTTGTTGGGAGCCATGATTGCCTAAGACCTGAATGGATACGACACATAGAAGAAGCTCTTGGGAAAAGCATGCATGCATACTGGACTCTTTAGTTTGGGTTGGCAATCAATCTAAAAGAAGGAAAACTTTGAATTCCAAACCATGGAGAAAGCAACGGGAAAAATTCACTATCTTTCCAAGAAAGCATCTAAGCAAAGCAATAAAGCTGCTAAGACACAAATGGTTATTGAGTTGGAAAAAATATGAGAAAAACTAAACCATTTTACTTTAGAACAATAAAAGAACATGAATTAAGAAAACAATTGACATTGTATTTAAATTTTTGAAGATTAAAATTGACTGGAAAGCAAGAGGCCAGAAGAGAGTTCCATAAGCATAGAACTTACCGTTACATCTAGCAATTTCAATGGTAAAATATTGAGACCTAGCTGCCAATTTTGTATTGCGCTTAAATTCATAAAGTGAAATTAATATTTATATTGTGGCTGATACATGGTTGTCTATAAAGTCAATTTTCTGCTATACAAGTATTCTCTCCAGCTTATTTTATGGAGTATGTACTTTTAGAACAAACCTGGAAATCCCCATCAATAATGGAAAGAGCAATAACAGTCACTGGACTCAAAAAACTTGTTTTCCTGATAAAATTATTTTAAGAGAAAGATTTTAGAAATTTCAACCAAAAGCACAACTAGCTTCTTGGTCAATGAATGCCAAATCTTTCCTTGTAGGAAAATGGCTAATATTACTACTAAGTAGGTTACTCAGTGTTTTCTTCTGCCCCATCCTGCTTTAAGTATGTCATTTGAGTGTTAAATTTACCAAGCCCCCTTTCCTCATTTTGTATCTAGAAATTTCAACTGTCTATTTTGATTTTAATTACAAGTGTTCGTTTGGTTCACATTTTCTTTAAAACTTCCTCATTGTGAACATGTTCATGATATTCTCTCTCTCTCTCTATTTTTTTTTTTTTCTTGGAGTCTCTTCTTGGTCTGTAAGGAAATTTTCCAGTATTCACTGTCATATAGAAAGATTGATATTACAGTCCCGCACTTTTTTTCTTTGTTTCTAATGAAATATTCCTATATCTTAATAACTTTAGTTTCTAGATTTACGATTACATCATGTTGAAACACTGATTCCTGTACAACCACCAAAGTTAAGCAACATTGAGCCTGGTCAGTATCTCAGCTAAATCATTATCTTATCATAATCTTACAATCTAAAAATATTTTCTGGCTTTAAATAACCTGCAAAGGGTTGATAAGCTGTAGAAAATTGAATCCGTCAACCAATAAAACACAAGCATGTTTTTAGATTTATTTACATTCTCTGGAATATAAATGTATAGGAACTAATGTGGCCACAACATGTGGGATCAGTTAATATATTGATTGTAATATAGAATTGATCCCTCACTTTATTTTTTGTTTGCTTATAAAATTCTGATTAGGCATGAATCCACCTCTTCTCCCCACCAAGCTGTGGGGTAATAAATAAGACTTGTATCACCAAACTATTATCTCCAAAAACAAAACAAAAAAAATTCTTAACTCTAAAAATATTCTCTGGCTTTAAATAACATGCAAAGAGTTAAGCCGTACTAAACAAATCCATCAATAATTTTAAGTTTCTGAAATTTTTGCTATTCCAATATGCCTTCAGATTTCTGTCTTGCATTTTCAGTCTTGAGTTTCATCAATGTTTGAAGAATTAGTGTCTTTTTCACTTGAACTTTATAACTGCTCTTTATAAAAATAACCAAGCGTTTCCAGCAAGTAGTTGCAAATATAGAAATGAGCCTTTGTATTTGATGTATGATTCATTCAGCTTGCATGGATTCTGTTCATTTTCATGATTCCTTATCAGCTTTAGGGGGTAAGGAGCATTAGCTTCGGTATAATCTTTATCAGTTTTGCTACAAGATTCTAACATAGAACAATAAATCCTTGCACATCCCTAAAAATAGCTGCTCATGAGAGTAAATATTTTTAACAGTTGGAACTGGCAGGCGATCCTTAAAATGTATTTTATTTAACGGTCAACCATAGTTGATTAGTGTAAGAAAAAAAAATCAAGATACAGCAGTTTTATTCTTCTGTTTATTAGCATATTACCCATAAAAAATGATGTGGTTATTTATAGGCAGTTTGACACTTCTATCTATCATCGGAGCATCTGTGATTCTGGGAACAGTGTTATTCATGCACACACAGGCAAGAGTGTGCGGAAAATTTTTAGTCTGACCCCCTTCCCAGAACCAGTATTTTAATAACCAAACATCAGAATATTGATTTTGGGAAGTGGGTTGGGCTGAGAATTTTTCGTGTGTGTGTGTGTGACTCCTTCATCCTTTGTTAACAAACCTTATATATTAAACTGAGCTTGACTCATGATTTTCTGGATCTCCTCCCTAACATATGTGTATTACTAAATTTGTACTTAGGGCTCAGAAAATATTCAGAGAAATATACTTTAGAAATTACAACATTAACAGAAATAAAACTGCAACAGCCTGAAGGATGATTCTGATTTTGGTCTCTATAGAGTATGTGCATGCTTGTGAGTGTAGATATTTGTTTTTTTTTGTTTTTGTTTTTTTTTGTTTTTGTTTTTTTTTGTTTTTGTTTTTTTTTTGTTTTTGTTTTTTTTTTGTTTTTGTTTTTTTTTGTTTTTGTTTTTTTTTGTTTTTTTTTGTTTTTTTTTTGTTTTTGTTTTTTTTTGTTTTTGTTTTTGTTTTTTTTTGTTTTTGTTTTTTTTTGTTTTTGTTTTTTTTTGTTTTTGTTTTTTTTGTTTTTGTTTTTTTTGTTTTTGTTTTTTTTGTTTTTGTTTTTTTTGTTTTTTTTTTGTTTTTTTCAAACTCATTGACCATCGTCTGATATAGTAACACTTCTACCAGTGCACCTTCTATATCAGGCCTTTGAAAGATGATACATGCTGTTGATAAGTTTTAGTGTGTTGATGGATCCAATGCAAGCAGGTGTCATGCCAAAAAAAAAAAAAAACAACACATATGCACCTTTTGTTAAATTAGAAATACTTTGAGAGGTGTCAGATTGTGGGTTTTCAAGAAGTGTGATTATTTGAGAGAATTGCTGTGCATGTTGGATATGTTTCATTGGTGATACTTCAGTATTAGTAACAGCGGTCAAACAAATTATTTCTGTACTTGTAGGCCATGTTCTGCGCATCTACTGTTTGCAGCACATACATTTCCCCATTATTCATTTTATCATGAAATAAAATGTTTTAGGCTTTGGTTAATGAAAGTTTATAGTTTGATTGTTATATTCATTGAAAATATTTTACATATATTTGCTATTCAAAATGGCAACCTTTTGATTTCACTGTAGTCCTTAATCTCTTTCTCAACTGAAGTGCATGATTTCTTTACCACTTCTTTGCCCAAATTCTACCACAATGTCAGAAGAGCTTCTGCCAAATCTGATACACTTGAGTATGAGTTATGTGAAACATTGCTCTCCAATATGGGCCATATCACAAAGTCATTAGGATTAATGCCAGAGCTTGATAGAGGACAAATTGACTTGTCAAAAAAATCAAGAAAATGTCTGTTGCACCAGTTCTGCATCAAATTGGCTGTGCATGTGGTAGCAATGTCTTGGGTGAAGACATAGCAACATTCAAATGTGGCTGACAACCAGAGCAACACATTTCTCTCTTACATTTGCTGGTAAAATCTGCTATTCTCATTCACTCCTTCATTTAAACACCAAAGGTGATTTCAAACATTTAGAAGCTCCAGTAGCCCACACCAGTTAGTTTCTGTTTTGTATTTGCCTATGACACACAGGCCCAACCCTCGGCATCATGATTGTGGGGTAAGATAAGTTAGAATTTACCTTTGGTATTTGTATAGGGAATAGTACTGTGTACATTTAGAACATTGTTCAAACCATACTGCT
This sequence comes from Acanthosepion lycidas, assembly GCA_963932145.1. NCBI lineage: Eukaryota > Metazoa > Mollusca > Cephalopoda > Sepiida > Sepiidae > Acanthosepion > Acanthosepion lycidas. Next base: position 24,352,200 of record OZ010599.1, read on the forward strand.
GCCATCCCTAAAATAAAAAGGTAATGTGTTGTTCAAGCAGGATAATGCCTGCCCATATGATGCCCATATTACTCAGCATATTTTCTTTTTAGCTGCTGTGATAACCATATTTGGTTGCATTGAATATATATGGGGAATGATGGGATAATGCCTAATTAGCCCTTTCTTCAAATCTTGCAGTATTGTTAATTGATACAGATGTGAAAAATTTAGTGTAATATTTATCTCTGTACTTGTATGAACGTGAGAGTACAGTCCTGTGGTATATCATCCAAGGAAGATAGACATTATATTTATATGGGATACACTGCTTATTTTGGAATCCCTGATCATTTATGTAATTCAGCAATAATATCTACTTGCTTAATTCTGAGTAAATTAAAGAATATTTAGTTTATTGTAATCTCTTGTCAGTGTATTATTTACTTTTTAAAATATTTAACACGGTTTCATGTTTTTTTTTATTGATAGCAAACAGCTTGGTTTTTGTGGATTTTACCCATTTTAAAAAATGTGATTGCAAAGTCCATATTACTTAATAACTGTTTCTAAAAACTTTAGTTTTCAAATCACAGTTCACAAAGCAAATAACAAAATTGAATAAGCATCACTAATTGCTCTGAAATTCCTGACTTTATGTGGAAAACATTTGACAAACATTCCCATTATTATTGCTGTTATTCTAATGAATCATTCTCTGAGATTTGAAAATGAAAACTCTTGATTAATAAATCATTAAAATGACAGTTCCAAATCTGTAACTAACTTCCTCTCACACTCCTAGTAAATTAATTTGATGAAGGTAAATTAAAATGCTTTCAAAATGTCTTTAATTACTTGTGATTTTTTGGTAGTTAGGCTTTTGAAGAAAAAGAAATTAAAGAAATGATCCTATCCCAGTGTGACTTGTTTTCAAGGAAGAAAGGAATTATTGAATATGTAATATGGTCTCTAATATCTCCCTGTTGTTGTTTCTGATCATGATTGACTGTAGTTTGGTTTGACTCTGATCATGACTCACTTGTCTGAACATGTATAGATCTCTTCTTCCTTTATTGAATTTCAGTTCGTATTCAAAAAGCAACAACTGCTTACTATATTACATATGGAAATATTTGTCATTACTACCACTTGTTAATGGACAATTGTATACAGTATCCAGGTTTGAAAGGTTCACTGATTGGATTGAATCTGAACCAATAGTTGTTACTTATAGACTCTCAAATTAGTTGAGTCACCTCTAAATCCCCCAAATTTATAATTATTTACGCTACAGATTGGCCATCACTAATCCAGCAGTGTGTGATTCATTTCTGCAGCTAACAGTGATATATTAAGAGTTTTCTGGACAATTGCACCCGTTATTTTGTGGTTTTTGTTATTCTGACAATATGTCAGCCAAATAAATTCTGCATTTTTTTCAAGTGTACTATCCATATAGAAAGAGAGGATCTCCATTTTTAGTGTAAAGAAAAGTCTGTGGCAAAACAGAAAACTTAGCAGCAATACTTGTAAAATGAATTGCTCTGTTTTCTCGGTGTATCACTGTTAACATTTAAATAATTTTCCCTTGTATGAACAACAGAGAAAGCCGTAACTTAGCAATGTACATTCATGTTAATTTGGCAATTCTTTTATATTGTAAAAATTACAAGGGGATCATAGTAATTGCTTTGACTGTTTATCTATGTGGTAAGCAATTGGTACTGACCTGAATTATAAAAATTGGTCCATATAAGTCTAAATTACAGGAACTGTAGGAAAAAGTGCACCTTCTCTGTTACTAGTGATTTATCTATTTTAACCTGTTCAAGGCTAGGGTTAACTGTTAATTATATATTAGGTTGGTGCAAAAATAATTTCGTTTTCTCACATGTTACTATGTGAGAAAACAACATTATTTTTGCACCAACCTAATAAATAGCGCAATGCTGTAGATAAAGCAGTGATCTGAGTTTGAATTAAAATTAACAAACGCAAATTTTGTGTTTGTTAATTTTAATGCAAACTCGGATCACTGCTGCATTTATTAGTTTTTAATTCTATCATAAAGTGGATACTGAGGTCATAGCCTGAAGTTTGTTGCCACTTGGTGTTGACCTCAGTGTCCACTTTTATATTTACACACATTAACCTTGATATAAAACACTTTTACCCATAAATATAGCATACCATAAAATTATATATTAAAAAAATATACTTGTATAGTATGCTATATTTATGGCAAAGTGCTCAATATCAGGGATAGAGCATATGTAAATATAAAAGTCAATACTGAGGTTAACACCATGTGGTGACAATCTTCAGGCTATGACTTCAGTGTCCACTTTGACCTGCTGTGATCTTTAATTTTAATTTGGGCTCAGATCACTGCTTTATCTATGGCATTGAGCTCTTCATATAATTTTACATTTTAGTATGTAAAAATGTTATATATATAGTGATTTTCTAAGCTCAGCTTAGATGTGGCACAAGGCCGAAAGTATGGGGCACCCAGTGAGGATCACTCATTACTCATTTGTAATTGATCTAGCAAGACAAGCTTTCTAGCCATTACACCACATCGAGGTGTCCAAAAATGTTTATATATATATCAACCTTTGGAAGTAAAGTCTGATGATCCATAGCCTTGTTAAAGGGGTTGTGGTGAAATAACTTATTACATGGAACCTTAAAGTGGTCTGTTTTTATTCAAACAAATATCTATCTATCTCTCTCTCTCTCTCTCTCTCTCTCTCTATATATATATATATATATATATATATATATATATATATATATAATATATATATATATACCAGCAGGCATATAAAAATTACACACAAACCCCTGTCAATAAGTACATAGCCAAATAGTCATTTTTTATAATAAATATTTATTTTTCAATGTAAACTCTGTATTTTTCTCAGTTGATGTAATTCAGTGATGTTTATTAATCATATAGATTGAATATTATACAGTGTAAAGTTGAGATTAAATTTAGTTAATAACTATGTGTCAGGCTGTGAACTTCTTCATCTACTCTCATAGAAATATGTTTTATCAATTTTAGTCTTATGAAAAAAAAAAGTATTGAATTTCTGGAGATGGTTTGAGGGTCAGTCAAAAATTAATGCCTGTTCTTTAACTTTTACCACATTGCAGGCGACAATACTGGCCGTAGAATTCTCTCCCTTTGCTACTCTAGGCACATTCTGTCGCCTTGAGATGGTTGCTATAAACAAATACTCGTCAGCTGTTATTTCCAGCATCTTAAACTGGAAATTGTCTACTACTGCTTTGGAACAAGGTTAAAATTCCATTTTCAATACCATGTTGTATTATTCTATACTCTACACGAGTTGTGACATCAATTAAACCCATGTTAATTTTTCATGTTTTGTTTTTTTTTTCTTGTAAACAAAAATGACTGCATCAATATCCAACAAAGCTTTTATACAGGAGTTTTTCTTTGATTAGGACTCTGATGATGATTTTGAAGGCTTTACTTGAGTGGATATTGATGGTGAAGTGGTTGAAGATGATAACCATGCTAGTGACACAGGAAAGTGATGATGGCCACTAGTGGCTACTATCATCCATGCTTGACTAATTTTATGGAAGCTACTGGTGACCATTGATATACTTGATCACCTTTCTGAAGGTGAAGTATTTTGTCTATTTATAAACAATGAAATAATAACTTTATTCATCAATGAAACAAATAAGTATGAGTCAGGTGAAAGAAAGAACAAACAAATGCTAGTTTCTTCTTGTATGTAAACATGTCGCGTTTTTGACAAAATGAAAGCCTTCTTAGTCATTTTGCTTCTTATTCCACCCCCAGAAGTCCAAAAGGAATAATGAAAGTTAAAGTACATTGAATTATTTATGTATTTTTTAATGTATTTTTTTTTTTTATTTCGTGTTTCATTTTTTTTTTTGTTTTCAATGTCAAAACATGCATGCAAAATGTAATGCATTACATCAAAATGTTACTCATTCATTCTTTTATTAGTATACAAAACTTAAAATCTATATGCATAGTACAAAGAAAGGTGTAACAATTTTAAAATAGTAGGTGTTCATGTTTTTGCACCCTCAAAAAAAAAAATGTAGTGGCAGGGGGGAACAGTTCTAGAAAGAAATTAGTGTGGTAAAGATTAAAGTAGATTTTATAGTAGAAACCCAAAACGTACCAAAATGAACAAAAATCTCAGGTTTTCAAATCTAGTTTACAGCATAATTTTTTTCCTTCTCAGTTTTGATATGCAACTTCTCTATTAGATTGTGTATACTTTTCTTGAAAAAGCTTCTTGGCTGTTTTCTTAGCCATTTTCATAAAGCTTCTTTCATCTTATTGAAGAACTGCTGTCCTCTGAGTGCCTCCTTCATGTGTCCAAACAGATTAAAGACTAAACATGCAAGGCTAGGACTGTTAAGTGGATGAGGCAAAATTGTCCAGCTGTTTGTTTGCTGCCATTGCTTATCTGATCTTTAAGATGCTGTGAGGTCTCATTGTAAAAGCTCAGCACTTGTTATTAAATATAGTTGAGCTTCAATGAAGCCTGGAATTGAGTTTTGACAATGTGCTTATATAGAAGCCAGAATCAGTAGTGATGACAATGGCTATAAACTTAACTTCCTTCTGGTTCCAACATTTTTATCACAGAGTGTACTACCTTAAACCTCTTCTTTCTAATTGACCTTCTGTGGTTCTACTCTATTGATCTTTTGTTCTCTAGACTTGTGTTCAGACTAGGAGTCAATCTCCTGTGACTATCTTAAGAAAATTCTGTCCTTCTCTAGAAGTTCTTGGGAAACAATCACCTTCTGCTCCTTTATTGTAATGATTATTAGTCTATTTGACCATATCCTCATTCACAGCAGCAGATAACCTGCCATTAATGCACCTGTCACTATGGTTAGTTTCTCTTTTTCTCTTTGGATATATATTAATTCTTACTGACCTATTTCCTTGCTGTGCTGACATTAAGTGCTAACTTTCTATAAATTCACAAACTTTTTGCAAATATTTGCACTATATTCTCCTTTCAAGAATAGAAATTCTATAATAGTTTTTACTTTCTGTTTGTGTCCAGGAAGGTAGTCATTTTGAAAAAGGACAAGGTAACTATACGCATTTTAGTTTTCTATACTTGTAGACACTTTTTATGGTTTATAGAAAAAAAAGTGGGGTTAAGAATTCTGATTTTAATTTTTTAGAATTAAATTAGATCTGCCATTATTTTTTGACTGACTTATATAATTCTGAAAAACAAATAGGCATTAGAAAAACAATAGAATAATTAAAATCTTTACTTGTATTGATAAGAAAGGAATCTAATCAGAACTCATAGTAGTGTTTTTGAATCACAACTCACAGGAAACATTACACTTGATATGAATGTGTACAGATAACATATTGTAATTGAGCAAGAAAGTTGAAATGCAGGCTTGTTTATTTAGATATACATATAAAATATTATTTATTTCAATATATTTGTAATGAATGTTGATATAATATTTATATGATGAAGAAACAAGTTGGACAAATGTGATGGGTTTTTTTTTTTCTTTTTGATTTCTTTTTTCTTTTTGATTTCTTTTTTCTTTTTTTTCTTTTTTTTTTCTTTTTGATTTCTTTTTTCTTTTTTTTCTTTTTTTTTCTTTTTGATTTTTTCTTTTTCTTTTTGATTTTTTTTTTCTTTTTGATTTTTTTCTTTTTAACTTTCAGTTAGGGTCCATTCAAGATTCAGAATATTTAAAAGTTTAACAAGCAGAAATAATTATATAATTACATCTTGTTGTACTAATTGCTTTTCCTCTTTAAATTTTAGGAATAGAAGTACAATCCAAAAGCAATTCGGGGAAGATGTGAGATATTTCATTTATGTATAAAGCAGTATGTGACCATGTAGCAGGTTACTGCTGACAGGAATTAGGTTTTCTTCAAGAAATAAGTTATCTTAAGATTATTTGGCCACTGAATCTTTTGAAGTCATTTTTAATGACAACCATTATAGACATGACTAGAATGACTTTCTCTTGCTTGATTTTATGTTGACATGTGCTTTGAATATATGCAATGTGTAATTGATATTTTATGGAATAAAGTTGAGGACTTTCAAGAATTTTCTACTTAGATGAATTTCAAACTGATATTCATTGCAGGAAAATCAAGTTACCAGTCTATTTTGGACAAAAGAGAATAAGTTGCTGGGGCGGAATCTTTTTTAACACTATGAACTTTTGAAAGGAACAAATTCTTGTTGATTTTCTCAAGTTACCTTGTTGTGGAGGTGGAGGGGGGGTCCTGTGCTACATACGTATTTCTTTCAAGAAAAAGAAAGGTTCTCTGCTTTGTAGTTTTTTTTTTTTATTTGTTATGCATAATTCACATTTCTGAATTGAATTTTGTTCTTTAATGAGAAATGTTAATTAGACTGAATTTTATTAAACCAATTTATTCTTGCAGACTACTTATATTTTAATAAGATTTCTACTTAAAATGAGGAAAACTTAAAAATAGAATTATGGCAGAGTAACACTTTCTCATGAATTAAATTATATCATGAGGATCTACAAAGAGCTCCCCTTCCTGATTCAGTTTCCAAGAAATATTGTTATTGAATTCAGTGGATATTCACAGATGATCGCTAATGTTATTATTATTACTTACTCATCAACAGTAATTGGTCATTGACTTTATTAAATTAGTCATTGTTAATTGTAGGCACTAGAAAAAATATGCAGTTAAATTGTGAATGCAATTTGTTATAAGTATTATTCTTAGAGACTTTTATTTTACATTTCATGTAGTTACACACACACACATACAGAGGGTGAGAAGGGCAAATTGTCGCCATTTTTATTTTATATTTATGAATCTACTTTGTATATTGAGCACTATTTTTAAATTAATGTTGCGAACACTGTTATCCTACTGGTCACGCTCCTAGACTTATATATATATATATATATATATATATATATGAGACAGAGGGACAAAGACAGATTCATGTTTCATTGAATAATTTAGATGATTTTTGTCTCCTTATTGGATCCTTTCATATTCATGGACAAGCTTTTTGGTTTTATTATTAAAGGAAGAGAGAAAATTACCATGTTGATACATATTGTTTATTCTGAGTATTTTTGACATTTTTACACACACACACACTTGTCTTTGTGGAGAATAATGGATAAGGGTTCATTAAATTCTAAGTTTTTGCTAAACAATCTGCACAAGTGAATTGTTTAAGGTAGTCAATTGCCTGTGCCTTGCAATGCACACTCTCCTCTTTCCATCATAGCACCATATCCTGTACTGGTGCACCGTATGCTGCATGTCAGATGATGCTACAATTGCTGGCTTTTTAGGATTGGAGTTTTCCATCTTCATTTTGGCCATTGATTCTTATAAGAAACTCTTCTACTCTTTCTCAACACTCTCCAGGCTAGTTTGAATTCAGTTTTTCTTCTTCTAGATTGGTTGCCAACCAAGACAATAGAGCACCGCCTGTCCTGCTATTTACACCTAGCATTCACACCTTTTGCAAGGATATTTGCACAGAAGTGGGGAATGTAACAAATTCAGATGAAATTCAAACTCAGCTCTCTGATTTCTCATTCTGACCAATTATCTATTATACCACCAACATATTCATGCTTACAGCACCTGTTATTTCCAAGCAGTCATCTGACATTGCTTAACTTGGTCATTGGACAAAAACTGGTGTTTCAATGTGATATGATCGCACACACACACACATATATATATATATATATATATATATATATATATATATATATATAGATGCATGTTTCATTAAATAATATAGACAAGTTTTGTTTATTTATTTTAAGTAAGTTTCTTTCATATTGTCTGATAAGCTTAATACTTCCCGTTTTCACTCTTGCATGAGTTAGTCATTGTTTTGAAATTTTTCATGCAACAAAAACAGACTATCATTATTGCTTCATCTATATATTGGTTGATATATTGAAAAGTAACTATCATCTTTGATAATGGCTTATGTAAGCCAAAAGCTTAGATTGGATTTAAACATGTATCATGGTGATTTCCTTTCGTCTTTCAATGATAATGTTATTAAGCTTATCAGACAATATGAAAGGAACTTAAAATAAATAGACAAAACTTGTCTATATTATTTAATGAAACATGCATCAATGAAAAGTTGCTGCCTAAATATGCACAATATATATATATATATATATATATATATATATGATAGGTTAGTTAATAAAACAAGGGTAAATAAAAGGGTACTAATATAAGTATGAGAAACATTTAAGTATTAATTATTAACCACATGACAAAAATGAAGCACAGAATATATATATATATATATATAGTCATCCACAGACACTGTTTATCTGTATCACAGCTCTTCAGTGTAGCTAGACATCTGATTGCTTCAAGCTGAGATCGAAACTCCACCGATTTGGCATCAATCACAGATCCTACCGCTAAGCACAGGAGAGAAAGGGAAATTTTAACGTTTTCTGTACAAAGTTTGCTAGTAGCCAGGAGAGATCAATTTATACTAGAAGAGCAATGCATATATGTATATTTTCTTAAATATTATATTATATAATGTCCATTTGCTTTTGTCAGCAGGCATTTGTTTATTTAGTGACTGGGCAAAGCTTGTTTTTCTCTTTTCAGGTTCACTAAGTGTTCAGAATGTTTTGACACTTTTTCTGATTATTGTCTGAATTTTATAAAGAAGTCTACTTGATCTTTTTTTTTTTTATCCCTTTCTTCTTTTTTTTGTCTTTAATAAAAAAAAATAATTGTTTTAAGCATCCTACATTTTTAAATGTCTAACTTTTTTTTATAATGATAGAAATGTTCAATTTAGAAAATAAGCAACAGTTCAGTGTCAATTTTTTTATTTTTTTTTTTTAATACTGGAAGTTGCCTTCTATCTGGGCTGCTTTTTGTATCTGCAGATTTAACTATTTTTTTTTTCCTGTAATTTGAAAATTAATGCATCAATAATATTAGATAATGTATACAAGAGATCAACATAAGACAAGTGTCATGTAACATAACTGATTTATATATAATAATGAAATGTTTATTAAAGCATTCACTTATGCAAAATAAAATCATTGTAAAAGAATATCTCTATTCTTAAATGGCATTCAATAATTTAGAGAACGTCTTTTCTCTTGGTTTTGATTGTATCAAACTCCAAATAATCTGAATTGGTTTCATACTATATGAATGGCAAAACAAGAACATAATTTCAAAGATGTTTTCATTCAAGTCAGATCTTAGTGGAATAGCAATGAACATTGATCTGCTTCAAAATGTTTCCATCTTGCAAGAAAAGTAGTCAACAATGAAGAATATACTGATATCTTGCAGCAATCTTTTTTTAATGTTTTATTAGCTGTGCACCTCCCATAATCTGATTGAAAAAATACCCCCTTCCCTATATTTGTCAGTTAAAGACAATTCAAATTTTTCACTCAGGTCTATTGATGTTCAATTTGAGCTTGCTTTTATCACTAAGATCATATAGATTTTCTAACTCTGAACAAAGATGTATTGGTCTGTTTGAGACTGAAAAAAATTGTGGACACCTTTTGGATTAGAAATGAACTCTTTTCAAACAATATTCTAGTTGAAATCTAATTATATGCATGACATGATTTTTGATATTTTTAAATTCTTTGGTTACTTGAGTTTGTTTCCGTGTTCCTTAAAATTCGTCTTGTAATTCATTTACCATCTCTTAGTGCGTTGGATTTTGCTTTCCTGGAATCTTATTTTCTTGATATTGTTCCCATTTTTGAATCTTTATCCAAGTTGACAAGGAATTGGATTTTCTCTTTCCAGAAATGCTTGAATAACTTGATATGTTTTACCAATTTGAAAGCCTTCAATGAGATTTCTAACAGCCATGTTATCATCAACCTACTTCTTGCAAATGAACAATCAAATCATAGCTGAATATTATTTTAAATTTAGCTGAAATGTTTTGTTATTTTTTAAATATAACTTGGGATTTTTATTATTATATGATTATGTAGCTAGCTTTTGATTTTTAATCTAGATGAGGATCTTAACAATAGAAAGAGACTTCAAATTTCTAAGGCGCATAATGAGGAAAGAGTGCTTAGAAAATTTGATACTCACAAGACATACTGTAGGGAAGAGAGACAAGATACAATGCATGATCTACCTAATGAGCTTGTGTAAATGGATGGCAGAACAGAGTTTAGGAGATATAGGAAAGATACAAAATTTACTAAGGAGCTACAAATGAGAGGAAATTGTGATGAGCCATGATTGCTAACATTCTGAAGGGACATGGCACATAGACTAATATCCTCCTCCTCTCCTCCTAACTTATGGTATGATGACAATGACTCTTTAAAATATGAATTAAATTTGTATCTAATCTCTTTGAAGTTAAAAACAATTTTGGCAAAGTCAAAAAGAATGTACAAATTTTCTCTTATTTTATTTGCTTTTTAAATCTTAATAAAGGCTATCTGTCCTCAATTTTACTTATCCTACAAATTCACTTTCTTCATTGGTATGTAATCTGTAAAAATATTCACAATTGTTATTTCTACAGGAAAGATCTCTGTTAATATAGAAGATAATCTATATTTAGATGAGTAAAATTATACTCTGTTACAATCGGAAAGATTATTTACTCAGTTTCGTAAGGATTTCTAAATTTAAAGTTTGATTGTTAATATAACATGCAATGTTATCCTCTTCCTTAGTACCATTATATCCCCCCCACAGACACACCACTTACTCACATGGTGGGTTACAGGGCCACATCCACAACATGCTGAATATTGCTATGGTAGTTTTTGTTACGAGTAGATTTTTATGGGGATGTTGTTGCAAGCTTCATACCTAACCAATTTTGAATTCAAAATTGTCCTTCACTTAGATTGATTGCTACCCTGTTATTTAAACCATAACTGGGGAGGTGGTTAGAACAGGGTGGTGGAGTTGGAAACAATTAAGTAGTTAGTGGAGTCAAAGTTGGTAAAACTACTCTGACTCCAGTTGAATTTACACTTTATGTAAAAAGTTTTACGTTTATAAAATTTTTGTTATTTCTTCTACTGTATATTTACAATTTCCTTTTTTTCATCTCAACTTCTTTTTTAAAGTCATTTTATTTTTTTGTAGTTATTTTGTATTTGCAAAACTATATATGTAAAAAAAATTTGTATTATCGGATTTTTTTTTTGTTATAATCTTTTACAGGATGTAAAAGACATATTTCAACTTCTGTTATAAAGTAGTTTTATTTATGTCCTGTACTTATTTCTTATTTGCAAATATATATATATATATATATATATATATATATATATAATTATTTATATTTTATATGCGCGGTACTTATTAGAAAGCAAGCGCTCAATATCAGAGATAGAGCTAACAAACTCACATCAATCCAACTATATATATATATATATATATATATATATATATATATATATATATATATATATAGTCTTACATTATAGCATTTTTATTTCTTCTATATCCTTTCAAAGATTTTGTCTCTAATTCTGTTAGAAAATATTGAAGAATGAATAGGTATGAGATAAAAGCCACAATATCTTTATTCTTTGATATAAACCAGTTATAATAATATAGGCCTACTCAAGTTAGGAGTGTATGCATAGGCTTTGAGATTTGTAGGCCATAATCACTTAGGTGTCAGGGTCAGAGGTGCCAAAGATTGAGGAATTAGAGTCAAAGGTTTTGTGTTCTAACCTCACAGCCCTGGGTCAGAATAGACAGAGTATCTCAAGAGTATGCATGCAAAATGCAGATTCCACTTTTTGCACCAATAACCACTATGCTATGGTACACCTACATAATGTTATAATTGGTATATATTATCTACATATTGTAGCATATGCCTGATAATATTTGGATTTAAGAAGAGACCCCTAGAAAGTTGCTCTATTATATGAAGATTAAATTAATAGTTATATGAATCAAAACTTGGTCCTATTTCATACAACTGCTGTTGGGTTGAAGGGATGTAACCTTTGGCTTTTATGTCTCCAGTTTATGTAAAACAACAGATATGTTGATTTTTCTGAACTTGTTCAATGTGCAAATTGACAACACATCTGTGCTGACTTTTGTGTTGTGTCTTGCTGTAATTGCAAGAAATAAAAACAATGCCTTGTTATGATAATAGAGAGAGAACTTAGGGTTTACTTTATTCAGTTTTTAACGGAAGTCAAAGTAATTGCATTATATTTACTGCCATCTTTGTTTTGTTTTTTTGCTGCCTGTCAATGTCTTCCCAGATAAGGATGATGTCACTTGCGGGATTTTATTTGTATCTGTATTGGGTTTCTCAAAGTTATTTTTTTTCTTTTTATCATGACCAGTAATCATAACTTTGTTAAACTGCTCTCTAGATTCGCACCTGTATAAAATGCAATTTCACATCTTTTTGTGTTGAATCGATGGATATGCAGTTGATGTAATGTTTAGTGACTTTACTGGAGTTCAAATTCTAGTTGAGTTTGTTACATTTACTTCTATGCAAATACCCTTGGGAAAGGTATGAAACAATCTCTTCCTCCTCAGCTATGGGTTAAATAGCAGAACAGACAGTTCTCTGGCTTTGGTTGGTAACCAGTCTACAAGGACAATTCTGAATTCACAGATTGTAATGACCAGCAGGTTGCTCTTTAGCAAAGCATAGCACCTGGAAAACACCCCTGCTATGATTATGCTGAAGACATTGGCAACAGAATGTGGCAGAATCTTGCAGACCAGATTTGGCATTGAACTGCAGAAGTGTCATGCAAAAGATCCTTCATACTGGATGATGGATGAGATTTAATTATTCCAAGTCAGATGGAAACTGCAGGAGCAGGAGTGTAGAGCTTTGTGTTCACTAATATATGATGTACTTAGACTGCATCAAGAAGTGTATGGATACTATGATGTGTTCCAGCTGTTGAAGAAGTTGGCATTGTTAAGTTTAATTAACAAAATACTCAATAACAATAAGAAGGGCAAAATAATACAAGAAAATGTAATACAGGTCAAGGAAAAGGCAAATCATCTGTAAGACAGAAAGTAAAAACTTCACGAAATAGAAATAACATTCACAAACAAAAAGGATAGTCAAGTGGTTATAGTCTTGTGACTTGTGCCGGTAAAACTGAGAAGTGTCCATTTTTATTGGCTATGAAGAAATCTCAGCATGCATCTGTAGGATTTGTCTATAGAATTGGGCAGGGGAGAATATTAGCTGTCATTCCTGGAGATTGGAAACAACATGGTACAGTATCTTGCTGAAAGAACCCATTGTTGTTGGGCCATGTAGAATGCATGAATAGTTGTAAATGGTTACGAAGCTGGTCAATGGTGTATTTAGGTGGACAAGCAGACCCATTTCATTTTACCTGACCACATTTTACACCATTATGGAACTATTATCAGCCTGCACGGTGCCTTTTTGACCACTGAAGTTTAACCTTGGTAATGATTTTTCTCAGCTTCTTTTTTTTCACACTCAGTAACCCCTTACATCTTAGTGGCTTTAGTGCCTTACTTGGGGATAAAATGAATTTTTAAAGAAAAGATTACAGTCAAGTGGTTATAGCCTTTCTGACTTCAAGGAAATAAAGAGAAACTGTGTCGATAAGACTGAGAATTGTTCTTTTTTTTATTGACTATAAAAAAATCCCAGCATGCATCTGTAGGATTTGTTTATAAATTTGAGGAGCAGAGATTTTTAGCAGTCATTCCCAACAATTGGTACCAATGTTAATGGTTGATCTTGCATGGTGTTGAAGTTAGAAGTTCTATTATGGTCTCTTGATACCAAGTTTTTAGTCTCTTATGCATCATATAATAGCATTAGTATGTAGTATTGAGATTTGTTTTTCCTATTTTAGTTTGCTTCTAGAAACTACATGGTACATTCACCCTACTTTCAACAGCAACAACAACTAAAATGTAAACATGAAGAAAAAACAATATAATCAAGATGTTGACGTTCAACACTATTTATAAAATAAAATATCAGGAAGGAAACTCCCATCAATTTTGGGAAGAGCAATAACAGTGGACTTGAGAAAACTATTTTCTGGAAAAATTGTTTTAAAAGATTTCATGAATTTCAATGGACAGCAGGTTGCTCAGTCTATGAATGGCAACTGTTTCCTTACAAGGAAACTGCTAATCTTTCCATTAACATCTATGTATATTCAAACAAAAGGAAGCTAAAAAGCCCCCATCGATACCGGAAAGAGCGATAACAGGTACTGAACTTGAGAAGCCTATTTTTCTGAAAGATTAAGATTAAGATATTATAAATTTCAACTGGCAGTGGTACTGGCTACTTGGTCAATGAATAGCAAACGTTTCCTTGTTGGGAAATGGCTAACATTACCATTATCATTACTGCCTGATGTTGGAATTGTGTTCTATAAAATAACAGCAATGATGATTACAATAAGCAAGAGTAAATTCAACTGTTGAAATCGATAAAAAAAATGATATAAGAAGGCTTGCTTTTAGATTTGTATCTGTTATGCAAAGCAAATGATTGCATGAGTTGTGTGATAGTTATCAGTGCACTAAGCTGTTAAATTCACTTTGCACTCATAGTCATGGGAAAAGTATGAACCCATTTTGCTTCCTCTTTTTGCTATAAATAGTAAAATAGCAGGTAAACTGGACACTCTACCTTGATTGGCATCCAGTCTAAGGGATGGATAACTATGAATTCAAAGCTGTTGAGAAGGCAATAGGAAACCACTCTATTATCTTTCTCAAGAACAATCATGGTAGTGTATAATCTGTTTCTTTTTTTTCTTTTTTTTAACAATGTTCACTCTGTCCAAGGCTCAACGGCCACTCTAGGTAGAGGGATACAAATTAAGAGGCAGAGTTTATGCATTTATGTGGGGAAGATAATGGTTAATGTTAGACATGAACAAGTTATGAGTGTAGAGATTGGGGAAGCATCCCCTTGGGAGTTGGTTCCACAAAGCAGTAGTTTGTGGTAAGAAGCTACTTGGGAAGGGTTTTTTTTAATGAGAGATCAGCAGTTGCCTATGCAGCATGTCTCTCCTCTCCACGCCACTGATACTACCCAAGGGACAAACTTGAGGCCAATACAGCTTGGGACCAGCATCAAAATAGTTCCCAAAATGAAATTGAACTTGACATTGGACTGTCTCAGAGACTCTGGCTCTGGATTTGAATTCAGAGTTGTTCTCCTCTTAGTTTGGTTGCCAACTATGGCTACAGAACTTGGTACTTTACTACTACTATTTTACCCATAGTTGGAGATTTCTGAATTAAGATTTTTTAAAAATTGTTTTCCTTCTCCTAAACTGGTTGCCACATGAGGCTATAGAACCCATTCTGTCCTATTTATCCATTGTTGGAGGTTTTTTTTAATTAAGTTTCTTTCTCTGAGACCAGTTGCTACCCAAGGTTATAGAACCCAGTCTGTCTTGCTATTTAGCCATAGCCGGGGGCAGGGAGAAGAGATGGATTCATACCTTTTCCAAGGGTATTAGCATGTAAGTGAATGTAATGTACTTGACTGGAATTCAAACTTGACTCTCCAATTCCTCAATCTGAACCACCATGCTTCTATAAGGGCCATAATTACCATTTCATTAAATGGGTGTGGCATGTAAAAACAACTAAAAAAAAAATTACAAAGCATTTTGCACATTTTATTAAAAGTTGTTTTTCTTGGCAACTGTTAGTTTTGTTTACTGAAAAAAAGAAAAAAAAAGAAAAGTTTATTTCTACATTTTTAAAAAAAAATTGTTTTTGCAAGTTACTGCATTCTTATCCATTCTAAGTAAGCAAATGATTATTTGTTGTTTGTTTTTTTAATTTCTTTAATATTTTTACATAATTATAGCATACTGAACAATGATCTTTCATATATTGAAAATCTACATTTTTACTAATTATTGTCATGTTATTTGGAGCTATTTAATTTGCAACTTATTCTGTCAAGTTCATTTCTAAAACAAGGTCATCTTTCTTAATCTAGAATTAGCATTGGTGATAGGAGATTTGGATCATTTTCTATAATCTGTTGCCCAGGGAGTAGGGTAGAATTGATCCTTCCTTTTTCTCTCTGTATAGTTGTAGCAATTTATATATTTGTCAATGTGAAAGAGACCTTGCTTGGTATATTATCTAATGTGACTGCTGTTGTCTCTGAAAATAAATGCATTCCTATTCAGTGACCTATAAACCATTTTATGCTTTACTGTTTAGTGTTTTCATGTTATTTTATTACTGGAATTGATTTAGTCCAAAGACTTGTTTGCACAAGCAGTTTTCCATTGAACTTCTGTCAATTGATAGATTTATCATTTAACGGACTGATTTTGGTGGTTTTGATTTTATTTCTGGGGTTAAATATTTCTCACTTTTGAATGTGTAGATAGGGTTGGTGCTAGGGTCTGGGCCCCCCACCCCCATATTGATTTCAAAATTTTCCAACAAACCCTCTAAGGAAAATTGTGGGGGAAGGGTAGTGCTTTTTTTTTTTTTTTTTTAATTACCAAAAATTAGGGAATTATCCAATTTAAGTGAAAATTTCAGTACATATTCATTAATTATTTACTTTTTATAATGAAAATTTTTTTTTTTTTTTATTTTAAAAAAAATCTGAGAAAATGTAATTCTTTTTGTAATAACCACTAATATTTTCATGACTAGATTTTACTGAAATTAGCATTTCTGCCCCCTCCCCAGTAGGCATGGGGCCCTCGTGCTGTTGAGACGCTTGGGGTAGTAAGCTGTCGATTATTATAGTTGATGATTGACAACTTAACGTAGGTAGAAAAAAAAAAAAAAAAGAAAAAAAAAAGAAAAAAAAAACAAACTTTTGGGGGTTCCTACATAGAATGCACTGCACTGGCCATTAAGATACACAATGCATATTATAATTTGATGACAGACAATGTAATGTCATTTAAAAAAAGAATTTTAAAAAAATGGTGGTTGACCATAAAACAATGCTGAAAAAAAAAATGGCAGAGGCCACAACAGGGCTCCCCAAAATGTCTCCCCCCCCCCAGGTCAAAGGTAAGATGGGCCAGCCCTGTGTGCAGAGAACCATGGACATGATAGTTTTTAATCCAGTACTTTAACTCAACTGTTGAGATTTTCCACTCGTCTGGTATGGTCTGTGCTATGCTATGCTATGTGGTAGGATTTGAAGCCAGATTACCATTATTGAAAATATTGTATGAGACTCATTTTTCTGGCTATTTCTTTATCATCCCCCTGGGTTGCATGAATCAGTTGGTCATGGGATCCCATGCAGCTGAGCACATGACCACTTCCATCTACATATTTTGGTTGAATGCTAGAGAGATACACTCTTGGGCACAATTTTGGGGCCACTCTCTAGATTTGATAATTAGTAAGTTTCCCCACCTTCTTTCATTTAATTAACTCTTACTAAGCAAGAATGCTGAAATTATTTAACCAATGAATGCATGATGTCCAATTTTCTGGAGAGGAGCTTGCCTGAAATTTAAAATCCACCATTAGGCCAGCAAAGTAGATTAGGCAAAAAGACCTAAAATTTTAAGGAAACTTTATGCAGTAATGTGTTAAATTTGTTATTATATGATAAAACACTTCAGGAAGAGAAAGTCTCTCCAGTCCCAAAGTAAGTTAGTAAGTTGGTTTTTAAAAAGGTACACAACCTTTGTAAAAAATACCAGCAATACATTTTCATAGTAAAACAAAATTACCACCAATACATTTTTTTTGGAGGCGGGGAAATACTAGCATTACATTTTTGTAAAAGAAATTACCAATGCTTCCAAGAAAATTAAATTTCAGCATTAAATGACCCGACCCATACAGAGATGATATGCCGCTAAACAATAGTAATAGATTGTGAAATAATTCCTTCCCACCCCCAAATATATTGTGATTTTTTGTAAATGACATTAAGTAAAGACAGATATATAAAATTAACTTAAAAAATTAATTCATTGAAGATCTTAGAAGAACCTCTAAAAAAGATATAGTTTGTCTCTTGCATTTTTTTTCCTGTTTAGGATTTAGTTTCTGATTTCTTCTAAAATCTACTTCAACTCTATACTGCTGACATTTAAAATTCCAAACTTTTATCTACTATTTATTTACTTTCTATTTTTTTTTTTTTTTCTCCTCAAGAGGAGTCGCTAGGTTTGCCTATCATCCAGTTCATACTCCCCTCCCTCCTGGTCTTTTAAGCAGTAGTAAGTTTATCCTTTGTTTCCTGTTTAGGATTGAGTTACTGGTTCCTTATAAAGCCTTTTTCTTCTCTCTTACTTCTGGTGGTCCCTTGCTTCTTGGTGGCATTATCACCTTGCTTCTTGGTGGCATTATCACCTTGCTTCTTGGTGGCATTATCACCTTGCTTCTTGGTGGCATTATCACCTTGCTTCTTGGTGGCATTATCACCTTGCTTCTTGGTGGCATTATCACCTTGCTTCTTGGTGGCATTATCACCTTGCTTCTTGGTGGCATTATCACCTTGCTTCTTGGTGGCATTATCACCTTGCTTCTTGGTGGCATTATCACCTTGCTTCTTGGTGGCATTATCACCTTGCTTCTTGGTGGCATTATCACCTTGCTTCTTGGTGGCATTATCACCTTGCTTCTTGGTGGCATTATCACCTTGCTTCTTGGTGGCATTATCACCTTGCTTCTTGGTGGCATTATCACCTTGCTTCTTGGTGGCATTATCACCTTGCTTAGTGCCTCTTACTCAGTAACCCTCTACCTTGAGTTGTTCTCGGGTCTTGTAAAAAAAAAAAAAAAAAAAAATTATATTTTATTACAGAATTTCTTATTGTTTATAGAGTTCAACTGCCTAAAGAAATTAAATGTAAGAAGTTGGTTTCTGATATTTGCTGTTTTCACATAAAAAAAAAATTAAAATGGATAATTCCAAAAACTTTTTTTTTTTTTTTTTTTTTTAAGAAAAAGTGGTGTCTTTTTATTTATTTATTTTTTAAATTTATACAAAGTCTAGAGAACACAACTTCTTTGACCAGGTTTGATTGTCACTATCACCCTGGATTAATCTAATCTAAAAATGGTTGTCTATGTGGCATTTCTTGATGATTAGTCATTTTAGGTTACTACCATGTTTTTTGTAGATTTTTTTTTTTTCTATTACTGGATTGGGATTTCTGAGCATTTACACATTATTTTCTCTTTGGCCCCTTTTTATTATTGATTTTTTTTTTTTTATAAATCCATGCTTAAGACCTAAGGGATTAAGGATGTTATGAAGGAGTTGATGGCCTACAAAGTTTGGGGAACCCTGGATATGAAAACATCTAATTAAGTTACATCTGGCTGATATTCCCTACATTTTTTTTTTCTTTTTTTAAATATTGATATTAGAAATTGACAGACATAACCCCCTTGTTACTTATGTTTTAGAAGGTCCTTATATAGTATTTTACTATGTGTAGCATTGTTGTGGCACAAGGCCAAAAGTATGTGGCGTCCATTGTGAAACAAACTAGGTCTTGATATAAAGGCATAATATTCTAGTCTATTAAGCAAAGCTTCTTTCCAAGTTTCAATATTCGAGACATTTGCTATTATTGCTGATTGTAAATCTAATCACAAAACAGCACCTCTCCTCTTTTTTTTTTTCTCTCCCCCTCATCAAATTTCAATCACCATTTTCAGATCCTCAGAAATCACTAATTTTATATATTGTTTTCTGCCCCCTTGTGAGTAGGTATGGGGCAGAAATGGTAATTTCAGTAAAATTTAGTCATGAAAATATTGGTGGTTACTACAAAAAGAATAACATTTATTTATTTTTTATTTTATTTTATTTTATTTTATTTTTTTTTTTTTTAGATTCAAAAAGCCCCTATATTTTTTTAATTTTTTTATTTTATTTAAGGATAAATATTAAAAAAAAATATTTTAGTTTTGTTTTGACACTATTTTTAACTTTACATCTTGCTTCCTCCCCCCTTTAGTTACATTTACTACAGGGTGTTATATTTTTAATTTCACACATGCGTGTTGTTTGTTTTTGATTTTGTTGACTGCATAGTATAGTAGGGTCAGTTGGGCACCGTCTGTGAGAAAAAGAGCACCATGACACAATTCACTTCGCCAGAAATTTGGAAATGGCCTGATATACTGCCAAAATCTCCAATGCAAATATTTCAGTGTGTTTGAGTGTCAATCTGAGGACAGTGCAGAGGATTTGGAAAGAGTTGAATGAGTCTGATGGTGATTACGAAGGTATGGCATTTTGAAAAACTCACTCTGATGATTCTGATAAGAAAAGAACTCCCGAATTTGTTTGTGGGTTGCCCTGGATTAAGAGTGTAATTGCTAGAAGACCCTATGTCTGGCAACAGGTCTCTGCACCATGCCTCACAAGCAGGAGAATCCAGTCATGGCTGTCAGACAATTTCTGCAACTACATCACCCCTTACATCTGGTCACCTAATTCCCCAGACTATTATGTGTGGGGTGCAGTTGATCAAGAGATGAATAAAACTCCTCGTAACACCAAAGATAACTTGAATGCAAGGATTATGGCAGCATTCGCCAACTTATACATGGAGACCGTCCAGAAGAGTTGCAGGAGATTCTGAAGTTGTCATGAGACCATGTTATATATATATATATATATATAATGTGTTGGATAAATTTACTCTTTAGTATTTCAAGATATTTTTGTGTAATTTTGGTAAATATATCTGTTAAAATAAGATGCCAGTATTATTTTCATTTTTGCATAACTTAGATGGCAATTTATCCACTGCACCCTGTATATGCTTGTTCAACTAATAACAATGAGAAAAACTTCATAAATAATATAGGTAATAATAAAAACATTAAAAACAAATTAATATACCTTTTTATTAAGTTGACTGACATCATTAATGAAAAGAAGTGTTTGATGAGCAGTAGAAAGTGCATTCATATTTGATTGAAAATTAGTTGTGTTTTTGGCCCAAAATTCACTATGATTTATTCATTAACCCTATTTTGATCTCCGGGAATTTATCAACCTCCCAGATATTCCTATTAACCCTCAACGGTTGATATTGTCCACTTTACTTTAGGGGGACCCCTGATATAATTTGTTTTGAAAAAAATGAATAAATTCTTGTCTTAATTAGTATTTTGTATTATGTTATTAAACCCCTAGAACTGTGATAAGCCTATAGCTTTTGAAACCAATTCACTACTCAGATCTGCAGGATGGCTTCTATGGATATTTTAAATATGTACAATACAGATAATTCTTAATCACCAAACATGAAAGAAATTCCAACAGAAAACAAAAATAGTGACATATTTGGCCATTTTAATAATATATAATTTCTCTTGACACAAAGGGCTATTGTGGGTGAAATTCTTAGAGAAAACCTGTTGACAACTACTAACAAGACAGTATTGTTTTTACTGCCTTAAAACTCTTTTTCATCTCCATAAGTTTTTACCAACCATCTTTATATAATTAAAGTGATTGTTTTGTTGAAATGTTTAGTTTGAGCTGCTAGGCATTTTTCTCTTATTCTTTATGAAGTGCTATTCAAAATCTTCCAGGCTTCTTGTGCTATGAATTGTAACATTCAATGAAAAATGTGTGCAGTTAATGCTTGTTGATGCCCAGCCTGCTGAGCTTTATACTATCTGCCTTCATTCAATTTTTATGTCAAGGTTTTGTAATGTTGTACTGGAATGTCTCTGTGATCTTTATGATGGCTGACACATTTGACTGATATGCCTGTATCATCAAATTTTGCATGAAATTTGCAAAATCTACTATCAAGGTCTTTCATATATTTTATGAGGCTTTTGGCAAGTGTTCTTTTTAGAGATTTTTTTTAAATGATATTTCAAGGCTGGTCAAGTGTCAGATTAAGATAAGTGTTTAAAGTGATCATCATGTAACAAAATGCCAGAAAAACATGAGAAAAAAATCCATGTAAACTTGCTGAAAAATCTGTATTATTTAATGATATTATGATATTCCCCCAACACTTACTTTTTTTCCCTTAGTCTGAGAACTTTTACAAACCACCCCATATGTATGTATATTAATTTTTCCATTAATTAATCTTATTCCTCCTTAGCAAAAGTTCTTTAACTCTTGAAATGTGTATAATGATGTTGTAGCCAAAATACCTAAAATCTCCAAAATCAAATCATAAATTGATTTATATAAATGGGAAACATTTCATTTTCTATTTAGTTACCAGTTGTCATATTTAAAGTATCCATTTTTGATGATAGACTTTTATCTGCTGCACAATGATATATCAGAGAGACAATAAATTTGTGTAAAACAAAATGGTGGATGCTTACATCCTCAAAACTGCTCTGGGGATGATGGAAATACTTATTGAAATATTAACAAAATTGCACTGTCATAATTCATCAAATGTTATCTCCCTTGTAAATTTCTTTTTTTAAATTTTCTAATTGATAAAACATTTTTTGTTATGATACTTGTAGATACATAAAATTTTGAGTAATAATGTCATTCCTTTGCTTATTTTCAAATACTTAACACATTATTTTTGACAAAGTGAATTATACTTTTATCTGGTCGGGTGCTTCTGCTATGTATCTTGACAAAATCCAAAGAATCAGCAATGTTTTCAGTCCTGACTTGGCATCTCAGCTTCGGTCATTTTCCCCCACTGCTGTAACATAGATTCTCTGTGCCTTTTCTCTAACTATTTTCATGGCAACTGTTCTGATGAGCTTTCCTCTTTGGTACCTAGATTTTATTAATTTAAGTGCAGTACTAGATTGGCAGATAGGTCTCACCATTTTACAGTTGAAATTGCTAGATGTAACCATAAGATCTATGCTAACAGTTTCTTCTCTCAGACTTATCGTTTGTGGAACTCTCTTCTGGTTTCTTGCTTTCCAGTTAACTTTGATCTTCAAAAATCTTAATGTGATGTCAGTCATCATTTTCTGTTTTCTTGAATTCAGTTCTTTTATTGTTTCCTCTCTTGAATAATGATTTTTCTCAGATTATTACAATCCTTGTGTCTTAGTGGCTTTATTGCCTTGTTTGTGATGAAACTATAAAAAAAAATATTGTTTGAATTAAGATTGAATTAACAGCAAAAGTATAGTGATGGTACAATTTATGAAGTAATAAGCTTTGAGTTCCTGTGGTATTTAAAGGAATTTTTAACCAATTTGGACTGCAAAAATTTTTCTCACCCAGGTGTAATTATTTCTAATTTTTTGAAAATATATGAAGCCAGTGCAGTACTTGATTGACAGCTAGGTATCATAATTTTACTGTTGAAATTGCTAGATGTAACTCATTATATTCTGTCTTCTTAATTCCTGTTCTTTTATTGTCCTCATTTCTTAATGATGATTTTTCTCATATTCTTTCACTCTCAGTAACCCCTTGTGTCTTTTGCTTTGGGTGAAATGATTAAAAAAAACCTTCTGTATTAAGATTGAATTATCAACAAATAAAGTATAGAGAATGAGATACAATTTATGAAGCTTTGAATTGCTGTGAAATTTTAAAGTATATGTTAAAGAAATTTTTGACCAATTTGGACTGAAGATTTTTGTCTCCAGGTGAAAAATGTTAGATATCTTTCTCTTGTTCTTTACATGTGACGTTGTATTAGTGAGATATCTTCTCATCCATTTTAGAACTACTAATCTTCTTGAGATAACCTATTATCCACTTCAGGGCAAAAAAAAAAAAAAAATATCTTGAAGTATATTGTCTGCTAGTTCCAAGTGCTACTTCTTATATGACACTCTGCAGTCTAGTAACACCCTTATTTTAGTATATTTTAAATTTGTTACTGGAATTCTTTTTTTTTTTTTTTTTAACCTTTTTAAACTATCTTTGCAGCTTATGAATTGGAGAGAAAAAATGACTAACTGCCATTTGAAACTGGATTGAAGACCATTAAATTTGGCAACTTTCAATGTTTCTTTTAGCCTAATACACTCCTGATATAATCTGAGCTACAGGGACCATTATTTTATTGCATGAAACAATGAGCCTTGTTTGGAAACATTAATTGTATTATTTCTTGTTTTAAACTATGGTCCCTCTTTCATTACACATATGTCTGTGGAGGGAGCTAGTAAGACTGGGAATTAGGCATATATTTGCAAGAGGAGATAACCTCAGGGGTCAATTTCAGTTTTCTGATATTTTATATAGTCCAGCAATGGCCAAATTTCAAGGTTTTGAATTGGAGTTACAACCTGTAGTTAATTATACTGTACCAAAAAAAATAGTAATATTTATATAAAGCATATTTTTGTCTTTGCTCCTCAAGGCCAGTTTGTAATTAACAGTGACCTCGTTTATGTGCAACTAGTCATATGGCAAGGAAAGAAGAAAGACTATTGTCCATCAAAAGAATTAGCCCCTAGTTTGTGATGGATGGATAGACTAATGAAAGTTGAAGAATTATATATATATATATATATATATAGTGACAGTTGGAATAAAATTCTTAGTTCTTTCCAACGAGGTGAAATGCATTGACAAGAACTAAGAATTTTATTCTGATTTTAATTTTTAAACCAATTTGTCTTTATTTTCAGAATTATTTCTGGGAAATTTAATATAGTTAAATTTCCCAGAATATAGAGGTAAAAGCCTGCCAATATTGCAAAAAAGTAAGCTTTTTTTTTTTTTTTTTTAAGTAATTAGTTGTTTTTAGAAGAAATATGATGGAATTTTAATTAAAAATTCTAAATCATTTTGCTCTAAATTCCCCCTCCCCTCCACCACCACCAATCTAACCAGTCATTCTAGACAAACATTTTATTGTCTCTGAATGATGTGAATTTCAAGCCCTGTCTCAACATAGCAGAACAAGAAAATCTGCTCCTGTAGATTAAATAAAGGGTTTAATTCAAAATTTCCTGAAGGTTACCCAGTCCGGCAGGCACCTAAAGGGGGGCTGGAGGACACAGCACCCAAAATGTGATTATAACCAAAAAGATGAGGACATTAGTCTGAATGTAAATAATAATAATTCCTCATCCCTGAAATTCAATCAGAAATTAACTTAATTCCCCCGTAGGATTTATTTACAAAAACAAAAAAAAAAACCTGTAGATTTATTTGAATAGTGAACCCAATTAAATCTGCCTTATATCGTACTGAGCTGAGCCAATGAAAAGCTACTAGCTGACTGTAAAGGTCAGTGGATTAAGTAATCTGGCGGGTTATCCTGTTAACTCATGCCATGTGTCTCTATCTCAGCTGCTTCTTGTCATAGAGAGCAGTTGTTTGTCATTAAGCAGGACCGTTGCAGCATAACACTACACGCTAATCTCAAGTGAGAGATTCCCTATCTTTATAATCAAGGAGGTTTTGTTCTTTATTACAAAGAAAAGTCTTTTAAAAAAGCCAGAAACAAAAAAAAAAACAAAAAAAAACAAAAAAAACAAAACATCAAGATGGAGATTGGTAAAAAGTCTCTGAAGAAAACTTTAGAGATAAAGAATTTGTCTGGAAAGATGGATATGGTGATTGATAATTTTGGTAAGTGGAACTTTGAAGCAATTAACTGTTATTCTCTTTAGAGTAAAATTTTTCACTTTCATTATTTCTCATTTTCTCTCTTTTATAATGGTGCGTTTTGAAAAATAAGTTTTTAGAAAATATTTGTATGAACCCATTTTTTGCCTGTTTTGCTTTAACTTTATTTCTTTTACTTTTCTTTTGTATAAATCAAATAAGTCTGTCATTATTTTAACACTTTATACTTACCATTCTTATGGTGATTTTTATAAATGGAACACTCGTTATTTGAATGCTATTTTCTGCAGTGGAGCAGTAGTTTGTAAGATAGTCTTGCAAACTCTTATTACAGTAGTGAGTTTGATCTTCAGTGGGTGCCCCCACACTCTATGATTTTGTATCAGACCCAGTAAAGCCTACCTTTTCTAATTTTACTTTTGTACCTAAGTTTTTTTTGTGTTTTTTTTGTGTTTTTTTTTTAATCTGAAATTTTAACAATTAAGATTGGAGAATATTTAATCCATATCTTTCCAAGATCAGTTAAATTTAACTTTTTTTTTTTTTTTTTTTTTTTTTTTTTTTGTAAATTTTTGCTACTACACCTGTCACCCTTATTGACCTAATGCACATGATCAATTCCACCCTTATTTCATCATCATTGACTAGTTGATTACTCAAAGTACATGAAATAATAGTTGGGGATGAGTTGGATGTAATAGTAAAATAATACCCTTCTTTTTTTCTTCTCTCTTTTTTGCCTTGTGTCTAAACTATAATTATAAAGTATAATTTTTGGGAAAATTAAAAATTTTCTGGAAATATGTTGGAAAATTTAAGTTTTCATTTGAAATCAAGAAAATCATAAGTTTGAGTAAAATGGTCACAATATGTGGAAATAAAATGGTATCAGTTTAGACTGATGCCAAGAGGATATGGTTCAGTGATTGCCATTAATTTTTGAATTTCAAAGAACTCACTGTTTTTTAATTTTCATAGAAATTAATAATTTGACTTTAGCATGTTATCTTCATATCATTCTTATGTTTAATAAAGTATATTGTAAATCAATGAAACATTCAACAAGCTACTTGTATTGCTAACAGGCAAGTTAACACTTCATTATATATATATATATATATATATATATATATATATATATATATATATATATAGTTTTATTTATGCTATATTTATGGGTTAAAATGTTCAATATCAAAGATAGAATGTATCTAAATATATATTGGGCATTGAGGTCAACTCCAACTGGTGACAGTCTGTTTCATGCTTAAGCGCAATCTTCAGGCTATCCATTTATGGCCAGAAAATTGCGTTATATGTTACTTATTATTTTCCTATTTATCCATTTGAGTTTCACCATCACTGAGACCATTTGTGTTAAACAAAGTTAAGTAAATAGCTTAATATATTATTTACAGTTGGACTAATATCCTCATCTTTATTCTTGTTATCACGATATTTCAACCATTATGCCCTCTTTAGGTGCCTCTTGATCTGGGTAACCTTTGAACTCGTTCCTTTATTTAATCTACAGTCATAGATTGTTCTTGTTCTGCTATCCATGTCTAGCGATTTTTTTTTTTTTTTTTTTTTTTTTTTTTTTTAAAGTACTGCTCATTTATTGTTAGTCCTGTTGCTACTGAGTCTATGTACTACCTTCCTCAGAGATTGAACTTGCAATTACTATAGTAACTCTTTAATCCTCTAGGCTATTGGATAACTGGACAGTACTAAAATAGAATAAGAGATCCCTAACATGGACAGTAGATTGAGAACAATCTACCATTTTAAATTAAATAAAGGATTCAATTTGAGATTCCTTAAAGGTTACCTTAACTGATAGACACCTGGAGAAGGCTGTAGGGGATGATTGGCAAAACATTGTGATAATATTAGGTAGGTGCAAAAATAATGACGTAATAATGTTGTTTTTTGATGTATTTTTTAACGTCAAAAAAACGACATTATTACGTCATTATTTTTGCACCAACCTAATAACAATGAAGATGAGAACATTAGTCTGACTGTAAATAAGGTTAACTCTTCATCCTAAAAATTCAGACATAGATTAGCTTAATATGTATCTGAAGAAATTTTTCATCTTTAAATGTTTGTATTTTTTTTTTTTTATACTAAGTCTGGTTTTTAAAAATAATGTCTTATTAGAAGACCTGATTTCTAATTGTGAATCTTGTTTAATGATGTTAGTTTTGTAGTTGAATGAGAATTGTAACTTGCTTTGAGTCAATTCTCTAATTAGATAATATCAGGAATATAATTTTATACATGCCAAATAACTTGTGGAATTTGAACATGTTAACAAATTATAAAATTCATGATTAAAAGTTTTATTGATTGATTTTTTTTTTTTTTTTTTGTGTTTTTAAGAACATCTTTAAATTTGTATGCTTGTGTGTACACACACACACACACACACATGTATTGAGCTGCTTGGACACCAGGCAAAATCCTGATGGGTTGATGAGTTTGGGCTATGCCAAGTGCTAAGTCAGTAGGTTTGATAACCTGTTTGGCTTCTCTAGTTTCAGTACTTAGAGCACCCTGAAATGCCAGCATTATGGGCTTGAACCAGAATCCTATAGAGAAACTAGCATAAAATGGCTGTATATATTGCTCTGAATTCTCATCTAGAAATTGAATCGGGAAATACTCTTTTGACTGCTATCTTAATCACTGTTGGAATAGATTTTGTATCCAAGAGTTGGGCTGAAATTCCTAATTCCTAATATCAAAAATTGTCCTCCTGATCGTAGTTACTGTGACTCTTTGATATTATAATCAGTGAAAGAATTTGGAGAAAGAAATTCTTTTAAGATATTTCATTTCACAGCATCATTCCTATTTTACATACTTACATATGTCAAATCCACTTTTCTTACATGGGTTTGGAGAAGGCAATGAGTAACCTAAATATCTACACCACTTAAAATATTGTTGGAAATGCTGCGTCAATTTTTCTTCCCCGTTATTTGATTTATTTATTTATTGGCTGCATTAAAACAAATTAATATTTTTGTTTAAATTAGGAAATCTTTTTACTATTATTTTTTGGAGAGATGACAACTTTTATGTAGATTTTAAAAAAATACATTATTTTGGTCTATGAATTATGGTGGGTAATCTTTTTTGTTTGTCTGCTTCAAATTAAAAAAAACAACAAAAAAACCTTCTTTTTCTGTATTTATTATTTTTGCATTTATTTTGGTGAACAGAGGGGAGAGAGAGTGTGATGAAACCTTGATTTAATATTTTTCTTTAAAATATATTACTATTAATTACTTGCATAGTACCTGTTAAAACAGAAGGAATTATGTATTGGTACTTCTGCCTCAGATCAAAATCTATCAAGGATCCAAATGTTATGCATACAAAAAAAAAAAAAAAAAAAATAGAAAGTAAACAAATAGATATGGATACATAATGTTTTATATGTGGGGATGTTGAAAAGTTCTGAAAGTCCTCAGCCAGACCAAAAAGGGATTCTAAAAGAAAAAAAAAATTTTTTTTGGTCATATTTTGAGAAATAGGTTAGGTCAAGAATTATTCAACACCTCTTTCTATCTGTAGATTAAGTGAAATTAATTTTATTTATTCAAAGCTCATAGTGCAAAAGCGCCAAATGTTAGTCAAGTTATCATGGTGAAAGACCATATTTGTACAGACTTTTCTAATTCTCCAAACCAGATAGGATAATTTCCTGCAGCTGCTTAAAATTGCAGAAACTTCTAAAACAAGCACAATGCAATGCAGACTGCTTCCTATTCTTTTTCTTCTTTCTGCTGCAGCTCTCCATCTTCCCCTTCATATTCTTCTCCTTCCCCTTCATATTCTTCTCCTTCCCCTTCATATTCTTCTCCTTCCCCTTCATATTCTTCTCCTTCCCCTTCATATTCTTCTCCTTCCCCTTCATATACTTCTCCTTCCCCTTCATATACTTCTCCTTCCCCTTCATATTCTTCTCCTTCCTCTTTCTCCTTCCTCTTTCTCCTTCCTCTTTCTCCTTCCTCTTTCTCCTTCCTCTTTCTTTCTCCTTCCTCTTTCTCTCTCCTTCCTCTTTCTCTCTCCTTCCTCTTTCTCTCTCCTTCCTCTTTCTCTCTCCTTCCTCTTTCTCTCTCCTTCCTCTTTCTCTCTCCTTCCTCTTTCTCTCTCCTTCCTCTTTCTCTCTCTTTCTTTCTCCTTTCTCTCTCTTTCTTTCTCCTTTCTCTCTCTTTCTTTCTCCTTTCTCTCTCTCTCCTTTCTCCTTTCTCTCTCTCTCCTTTCTCCTTTCTCTCTCTCTCCTTTCTCCTTTCTCTCTCTCTCCTTCTCTTCTCTTTCTCTCTCTCCTTTCTCCCTGTTTCTAATGATTATATAAATAAAACCTTTGTGCACTTTATCCAATTCCAAGGCTGTAGTTCAGTGCCCTTCAAAATGTCTTTTCTTAGACTTTTCTTCATATATAATATAAAATTAAGCTTATCACTTTTATAGTTTATCTGAAAACAATTTTTCTATTTTATTTTTGGTGCTTTATCACGACATTTTCTTTTTAAAGGAAACCTTGTTAAACTCTTTCTAAATCCTGGAAGTCATGGAATTCTAACTGATTATTACTTCATCCATTTATGCATTCTTTTATCACTTGACTGTTGTATAATCCTCATCTTTACACATAAGGCCCGTAACAGATTAGTAAGATAGAAAAGATGGGAAACAAAAAGGATGTGCTCTTACTCAGAGCAGGCTCCCATTATCTTTACGCAACACATTCTTATACATAAGCATTCATAAATTTGTTCCTCACTTAATATATCTCAATATCTGTTTACATGATACATTTACTTATTTTTAGGAAACTTACATTGCCTGTTATTGCATATATGAGAGTAAGTAAAAAATTACTTGCACTTTCGCAATAACATATATATCTAGGCTTGACATCTCCTCATGTTTGCTTATAGTTGGTACTATTGTGGTTACATGATCAAAGTTTGAGCTTGATTGCACCAGTTTTCTTGCTGCTGATACAGTGTATACATGGCCGCTCTGCTAGTAGTGTGCACCAAGGAATAGAGATCTTATTTTTCTGGTTGGAAGGTGTGTTACGGGCTGAGATTCATTCGAGGCTTTTAACACAATATGGTGACAGTGCACTGCCATGTAGAAGTCTGTATCAGAGAAGTTTAAAAGTGACCAGACAAGCATGACACACAAAGAAGGATCAGGCAGCCCATCAACCTTCACCACTGATGAGAAGCTCAAGAGATGGTAATGGAGAAACTGACAAGTTATCATTGATGAGCTAGCATGTTCTCTGCACATCACTGCTCTTTGTTCTTCCTTGGTGCATGCTGCTAATGGAGTGACCATGTTTAAGAAAACTGGCACGATCAAACTCAAACTTTGATCATGTGACCACAATAATAGCAACTATAAACATGAATGAACAGAAGGCTGTGCGACAACATATGTTATAGCAAAAGTGCAGATAATTTTCAACTTACCCGTGTGTGTGTGTATGTGTGTGTGTATATATGTGTGTGCATACTAGGCTGAGCAGACCATAGTTACAGTTTTTAGGAGAGAGTGTATAATCTGGAATGATTAGTTTTGAGCAATTTCAGTAGACTCAAAACCCTTGGTCACATTGCCTTGTGACATTATGCCAATATTAATGACTACTGAAGCTTTTCATTTACCCAATTCTACTCACTTGGTTTGGGTCAACTGGTGTGGGGTATGGTCTTTCTTTTTTTTCATGCATGTGACATCCGACTGATAACATTAAATCATCACCTTCCTGACAAATCAACCGTGGTTATTTTTGAACATGGGACTCTTGGCCAAAAAACAAATGTTCTGACCACATGGATATGTGCCCATATCTCTATTTATCTAATATATATATATATATATATATATATAAATAAAATTATTTGTCACCTTGCTTATTGATTGATTCAGCACCTTGACAAACCGTTTTGCAATTATTCTGTTCACTCACTAGGAGGCTTCAACAATTGACTGCAGATTTTCTCATTTTTCTCTGTCTCTGTATGCGTATGTGCGCATGTGATAAATTCTATGGTTATTTCTCTTTTTCAGTGCATACACGCATGCACACACACTTACAAGGCATAGCTATGTCTTTATGAAACTCACATTCTCTACTGTTGATATATTTCAAACTTGTGTGTATATATATATATATATATATATATATATATATATATATATATATATATATATTAGGTTGGTGCAAAAATAATGACATAATAATGTTGTTTTTTGATGTTAAAAATGTTAAAAAAACAACATTATTACGTCAATACAATACAGTAGTGAAAGTGTTTTTAGTCTCAGCTGTATACAACTGCTTCCTAAGATCAATGGTTAAAAAATGTCTTTGAGAGAGTAAAGCTTGTGGATTTTGACAAAACCATCTTCCTTCAAACATAGTTGAATGGTGCTACAGAATCACATAGATAAGAGAAATCAGATAGCTCAAAGACTTTCAACAGCTAAAATAGATAGCACATAGAATTTGAAAATGTTGACATTCTACACTAGCCCCCCCCCCAACCAATACTGGAAAGAGCAACTGGACTTGAGAAATCTATTTTCCTGAAAAATTGTTTTAATATAAAGATTTTATAAATTTCAACCAAAAGTAGCACTGTCTGTTCACTTAGTGAATGTTTCCTTATAAGGAAAAGTCTAATATTGCCATTACCCTTTTAGTTGTTCGAGATCAGGTTTTATTATAGTTCTAATAATCACTTTTTAATAAATGAATATGGCTGAGTACTAAAGGTAGTTAAAATAATAGCAGTGTCAATGGAAAAATCACCCTTTTGATATACTGTTCTTTGCCAACAATATTTAAAAAATACATTCTGAAAAAGAATTTGTTTTAGTGTTGAAATTAGATCAACATTTCACTTGTTTATCTTTTGTATTTTAAAGGGGATTAGAATTAACCACATGCATCAAGAGAATCTATATAATAACTGCTTTGCCTCCTATGTTAATGTGTGCGTGCAAATATATAAGTGGAGTGGGGGAGGGTAATTCACTTCCCATAATCACTATTTCAATAACCCCCTAAGGTATGAGCTAGGTATTGGGGATGTCTACATTAAGCAGATACAGAAATAACTGGGTAGAGCAGCAACTGGTCACAGAAAATGTGATGCAGAAATCCAGAGGCACATAAAAATAGCAAAATATGTCTTACAGAAACTAAGTAAAGTATGAAAAAAGGAAAATATGATAGTAGAAAAAGAAAATAATGAATTGCTATGTATGTAAAGAGTGAGCCGAAATTCCTTTCACTATTGAAAAACTTTGTAATATTTATATCTATTTACTAAATGAAATAATGTTGCTGCATATATCAATATATCGCAAGGAAATTTTATTGGTTTAATTAAAGAAGACAATCTTGTGCCAATTTCTTTCAATTGTCATTTCCCAAATACTCGTTCATTTTCAATTTTGGATTATCCTGTATATAATCTTCTATATTGGAGTGAATGCTAGACTAATTCCTAACAGATGAAGAGACTTGAAGTGACAGATGTGGTTCTACTGATAATTGCTAAAAATACCATGGGAGAAACATGTGAACAATAAGGAATTCTAAAGGAAAATAGGAACTACAAAGAAGTTTAGAATCAGAGAGAGAGAGAGATAGCTTAAAGTTTTTGGATACCTAATGAGGAAAGATGGCATAAAGAATTTAACACTCACAGGGTATATGAAAGGCAAAAAGACTTCAGTGGAGAGAACAGCAAGTAACTTACTTAATGCATTAGTGTGAAGATGTTCAAAAAGAGTATTTGTAAAGGTAAAAAATTACTTAGAGCAACAGCAGAAAGTTTTGGAGAGCCTCTTGGTGTATAAAAGAACATCAGAATAATGATAATGATTTTATTAAGTGGGCCAGCTGTTTTTTAAATATCATGATTGTCTAATAGATTTTATGAAACTGGAAGTTGAATTCCTCTCAAATTTGCATCATATTAATTATGATGTAACGTGGATATTTTTTATATCTTGAATGGTAGATCAACAAGTGCTGCTCATAGCAATTAAGACATTTCTTGTCAGTTTTGAACGACAAATTGCTTTCCTGATGTCAAAGATTGATATGAAATACTTGTAATCACATATTTTCTTGTCATCAGTCATATGAATGCTTGTGGCTAAAAATACTCTTTTTTTTTTTTTTTTTTTTTTTTCTTGTACTAAACATTTGTTGTACTTTCTGTACTATAAATTCTCTATTAATTTGAGAAAATAGAGAGGTAATACACTTGTGAGCGTTATTAAAGAAACTTTCTATTCTGATTTCTTGATAAACAATTTCAATTTTGGGCACAGTTGAAGTAAATGTTTCTGAATATCTATAATAGTTTTTGTTCACTTCAAGAATCTAATTAAAATTTAATATATTTGTCATCCTAACCAGTCTTCTTGAATATGATGCTTATTTTTCTTGGACTAATTTTTCAGAATTGTATATAATTTTGTCCACTTATGCATTCAGGGTTTAAATCCATGTTGAAACACCAGTTCCTGTATGGTCACCAAAATTAATCAACTTTGAGCCTGGTCAGTACCTAGATGGGTAACTGTTTTGGAATACAAGGTGCTGTAAGATTTGATGTGTGGGTGGAGTAATGGGTAATGGCTTAGAATTGTTAATCAGAGCCAAGTTCCAATTTCATTTGGATTCATTATACTCACTTTTGCACAAATACCCTTGGGAAAGGTATGAATCCACCTCTTCTCCCATATATGGGTTAATTAGTAAGTTTTGTATCACTGAATTCTTATATAAAAAAAAATGCAATCTAAAAATATTTTTCTGGCTTTAAATAACCTGCAAAGGGTTAATAAATCATAGAAAATGAATCAACCGAACCAATTATGCATTCAGAACAAGTGAGAAATTAATGAGCAAAATTCCCTTT
Organism: Acanthosepion lycidas; assembly: GCA_963932145.1. Lineage (NCBI taxonomy): Eukaryota > Metazoa > Mollusca > Cephalopoda > Sepiida > Sepiidae > Acanthosepion > Acanthosepion lycidas. The sequence goes on from OZ010599.1 coordinate 24,386,740, forward strand.
AGAAATCCAGTATTTATACCTTTTTGTTCCTGGTGGTAGATTTATAAAGTACTATTTTGTGATTCTTTATCATTATAAGTTCTTTCTCCTAGACTTGCTACCACTCAAGGTTCAAAAGTCAGTCTACACTGCTATTTAATGCATAGCTAGTAGTGGGGTGTAAATAAATCATTGATGCAAAAGTGAACACACTGAGGCTAGCATTTGAACTCTGCTCACTGACTCCACTTTCTGCACTGATTACCATTACACTACCTACTCATTCAAGTAAGACATCAGTAAATTACCTTACCTGATATGATACAAGACTCCCCACCTCCTCTCTCTCACTCTCTCTCAAAAAATATCTATCAGGTCTTATCTACAGAATTGAGTTATTTGGTCAGGTGCTACTACTGTAGACTACCAATACTTGTGCCTAGCATAATTCTATGGAATTAAATTTATGTTGGAGTTTGATATTACATATCAAATATGGTTAACAGAAAATGGTTTTAAATAAATCTGAACAGTGATTCCTTTTATTTACTATTAGGTTGGTGAAAAATAATGACGTAATAATGTTGTTTTTTTGACGTTAAAAAATACGTCAAAAACGACATTATTACGTCATTATTTTTGCACCAACCTAATACTTTGAGCTTAGATCTTAGAGATTGTCCTGATTTATCATTTAAATTTGTAAGATGCAATAAGTTAAGCAATGCTCTCGACTGAATGGGGGAACCAGTTTAAAAATTCTCAGTGATTTTGTTTTTTACAGCTTATCACCCCTTTGCAGGTTATTTAAAATCAGAAAAATATTTTTAGATTGTAAGATTTTTTTTTTTTTTTTCTGTAGTGATTTAGTGATATAAGTCTTACTAATTAATACATCGCTTAGTAGAGAATAGTTGGATTCCTACCTAATCAGAATTTGATAAACAAAGGTATAAAGTATAGGATCAATTATATATTACAATCAGTATATAAACTGATCCCTCAATTTGTGGCCACGTTAGTTTCTATATATATTCTGGAGAATGTAAATAAATGTAAAAGACATGCCTGTGTAGCTAATCAGTATTTGATTACTTTTTTATGGCTTATCAACCCTTTTCAGTTTATTTAAAACCAGAAAATATTAAAAAAAAAAAATTTTTTAAATCTTTTGCAATCTAAAAATATGTTACTAATACAAGTCTTACTAATTATCCCATAGCTGGGAGAGAGTAAGGGTACTTGTATGTAAGTGAATATAACAAACCCAATGGGAATTGGAACTCTGATTTCTGATTAACAATTCTGAACCATTAACCATTACACCACTCACATGTCCAAGTTAGCACATGATATTCCCAAGCAGTCACCTATCTAAGTAGTGACCAGACTTGACATTGCTTAACTTCAGTGATCATATGGGAACCAATGTTTCAACATGTGTTCCTAAGACTGCATTAGTGAAAAGGAAAATTGTTATCCAAAACATTTGCAGATGGAGAAAGTTTGATTTCTGAGAAAACAAATGCTCCTCATGTTACTGTGTTAAATAAAACCCTGTCTATTCTTTTGGTCTTCCTTTTGGGTTTTTCTTCACTGTTTCTGACATTTATTGGTAGTAAGGGGAATTGAAATAAATTATTAATAGATAGAAGTTCCCACAATAATACGGAGTGTCAAAAGGACAGTTTTTCCCATGACTATGCGTCTTTTACTATCTTCACTCTTTGGCAGATTGTTTATTTACAAGAATAATTTTATATTTCCAACATTACAGAGCTGTTTGTTGTTTTGTTTTTTGTTTTTTTGCTTAATGATGAAGGAGGTAGATTGTAAGCATCTGTAGTGTTTTTTTTTTTTGTTTTTTTTTTTTTCACATTTTCCATAACCATTTCCAGTTTCTTTTTGGCTTTGCTTTTTCTTTGGTATTGCGGAACACTTTGCAATTTTAAAGTCGACTTGGCTAATGATACAAATGTATTATTGAGTTTTCTTTTTTTTTTTTTTTTTTTTTTGGTGAATGGGTTAATTTGTCATTTAATTCTTATACAAGGTTACTCTACATCGATGGATCAGAAGTCTCTTCGGAAGATCCTATATCATTTGTTTGATAACATTTGCTGCATAAATTCAACCCAGGCATTAAAGTTAAACCATTAGCATCAAGCTTTTGGGCAAGTGCTAAAAGGCCACAGAGAACACCTAAAGAATAAAAAAAATTTCGAAGTATGATGCTTTATTTTCCTTTTTTCAAATTGCGAAACATCTTTTTTAGGAACTTTATTAAAACATAATTTCCTTGAACTAAAATAACTGAAAACAATTGCTTTTTGTTGCATTAAGTTTAAGAAATTTAACATAAATATTTATTCCATATATTTTGCTCAGCCACAAGGTAAGCATTATCATTTGATAACATTTGTCAAAATGGCATAATCATTCTAGAAAATGTTTCTGACACAAATAAATCTATACATTCAAAGTCATTTATCTCAGCTTAACAATGTAAGATAAAGAACTCAATCTTCCAAAGAAACCCTCACAAATAACTATAGAGGGACATTAAACTCCACAGACAAAAGTAACTATAGAATCATCTATATTTATGTCGTAGTATAAAGGTTTTTTTTTTTTCTGTTAATCATTTACATTTTAAAAAATAAATGTCTTGAATGCAAATGGCATATGACTCCAAACATAAAAAAAAGTGTAATCAACAAGAAAAAAATAATCACCTTTTGTTTTACTTTTGTGATAAGCAAGTAAGTAGTTACTGTGATGGTTACATACATTTTTATATAAGAACTTGCCACAAGAAATTTCTCTGGCCCCATTTGCAGAGCCTGGGCCAATTCAAGCCTAATATTTGTTTTTGAATCATTAAATGCAAATTATATCACATTTCCTTTAAGATTTACTTAGTATTATTCTGATTGTTAGATTGTACTAACTTTTCAAGTTTACGCATTTAGAAAAATTTGCAAGAAGGTCAGTGTCCGAAAAAAAATCTAATAAATTCATTTTTTATTTTCCAGATCTTCAGTGTAGACATGACTGATTCAGGTGTCATTGGAATTTTGTCAGGTAGCATAGATTTATGTTCAAAGTCTGTAAGGAATATGGATGAGTTGGATGCTAATGATAATATTTTTTTTTAATTAGCAATGCATATTAGAACACCCATAAAAATTGAAATATTTATTTAAATTTTTATGGGTGCTCTAATATGCATTGATAATTGTTAAAAGTTAGGGAATGAATTACCCAAATACTATGTAATATTTTCCCAATGTTTTCTTACCTATGGATGTTATTAGCTTTAGCAAATTTAGTCAATATTAGAAGATCATAATTGTGAAATTACTATGAATCAGAAGTTTTAAGAAAAAGAATATTAAGAAGTTTAAAAACTGGTAGATTTGAGAGATGGTTAATGAAACTTGTTGGTATTTATTCCCCAAATACTCCAGTTTTCAAATGTTGTACTGCCTCCTGATACTTTTAGTGGCTGAAGATGATATTTCTTAATTTTGTTGTATGTCTGGCCACCAAAAATTCACCAGAAAACTGCTAATATCTACTTTTTGGTTATTTTCTGTAAAATTATTAAAGAATATTTTGATTCCTTGACTAACTATCCAGAAACGTATCAAATTTCATTCATTACTGGCAATTGGATCAGAAGATATAAGGGTTTTTGTGAAATATTGAGTTTGAAAATGGAAATGTCTGTCAATGGAAAATGTTGATCCAGCAAAATTTCAACTTGCAATATTTTGAAAAATTTAGGAATTTTCATTTAAAATTTTCAGTATTTTTACCAAATACATCACATACCAACAAGAAAAAAAAAAAAAAATACTTTTTGGTATTTCCATTTTTCCTTTTTTTTTTTTTTTTTAAATTGAATTGAATGACACTTTCATATATTTAGGTTTTAATTCAAATTCTAATAATTGCTTTTTAAAACAAACATTACTGTAGAGTGAAGGTAGTTAAAAAAAAGCAGTGTCATTGGAAAAAATGCCCTTTTTGACACTGTCTTATTGTGGATGACATTTATCCATGTTTGCCAAAATTCCTTTGTAGATTTTCTTCTGATTAATGCCAATTTTTATTAATTCATTTTTAACTTAACCCTATGGCATTCAACTTGCTCAAACCCATCCCATAAATATTGGCTCTCAGTTTCACTGTGAGACTTTCTGCATTATTTACAATGATGTCATCATGTATTATGGCTGAGTAAACATGGGTTGTGTTGAACACTGAGAGCCGATATTTACAGGGCAAGTTTGGGTGAGTTAAATGATATATATATATATATATATATATATATATATATATATATATATTAGGTTGGTGCAAAAATAATGATGTAATAATGTCGTTATTTTTGCACCAACCTAATATATATTTTATAAATTCATGAATCATTCATACAAAAAAACAAATATAGAGGTTAATGATTTAAATGGCGAGAATACTTCGTCGCAAACAATCTAAATAAGATACATCAACCCCGAACCTGTATATGAATGATATGATCCCCGTTTATAAATTCCAGTTGCATAAGGTCTTTTTAATTTTACAAGCTTTCGTCTGTTCCTACAGACATCATCAGGTATGGAAGTAGATTTTGTTCTTGTTTTTACTTCTCAGTAATAAGAGGACAATGAAAATAGAAATGTAATCCGAAAAAATGCTATGAGAAATGTGTTATTGTTTTGGAACGTGTGGTCACAATGCTGAGTTTGAATTTAAATTTTAAGGTTCTGCGTTTTTGTACAAATATAGCAATAAGAGAATTCTTTTTTACTGGTAGATTTTCTGTGAATATGGCATGAACTATATTGTTCAATAATTACAGTAATGTCACACTTATGCGAGAGTTGCACGTTGGATCAGTTATTTTAATTTCAATTAAAAGGTGCCAATATAATTTATAAATTCATGAATCATTCATACAAAAAACAAATATCTATATATATATATATATATATATATATATATATATAGTACTGTATCTCCTCCATGGGAAGACACATTGTTTTCCTGAAAAATGCCCTAAAAAATCACCCTGAATCTTGTTGCTGAAAGGTCAAGTTTTACAAAGGAATTTGCCAACCCTCAAGAACCCTAGTCATGAGATACAATTGCAAACACCAAACATATAATGTAAGCTTACAATTGACATTCATATGTAATAAATACTGTATATCCCATTAGTCTCATACCAGGGTGGTCTGAAAGTCCTGTCACCCACTACTAAAAATACCCTTAAAAAAAAATAAATAAATAAATAAATCACCCTGAATCTTATTGCTGAAAGGTCAAGTTTTACAGAGCAATTTGCTTCAGTCATGAGAGACAAACAATCGCAAACACCAAACATATAATGTAAGCCTACAATTGTCATTTATGTGTAATAAATACTGTATATCCTGTTAGTATACCATATAAAATGTGGTCTGAAAGTTTTGTCACCCCTTACTAAAAAGTAATGACAACAATAGAACAAGTAATGCAATAATACAAAGCACATGGACTGGATTCAGTTTACTCAATTTCATTGACGCTGTCACACATCGAGAAGGTCTGTATGAAGACCATCATTTTTGTTGGCACAAGATGATGTGGCACCATGTCCTGTGTGATATTTTACAAAACCGTGTTTTGTTGATTATTGCAAAATTTCTCTGAATGTCGTCCTTCAAATGATGGGTATTCTGGTATTGTTCATGTGAAACTCTCTCTCTCCTCTTGATAATAACCCCACAGAATGTTAAAATAGAAAATTATATTATGTAGGGGTGTATGTGTGACAGGACTTCCAGACCATCCTATATATATATATATATATATATATATATATATGTTTGTTTTGTTTTTGCTTTTTTTTTTAAAGTATCAATGATAACCAGTAAGCAGCTTCTTACTGGTACTGTAAATCTTTTGTTTATCTAGACATACCGTATAGTATCTTAACAAGCCCCAACACCAGTCATATAATTCAGGCTGGCAGTTTTGTTTCATATGTACACCAAGAATTATTATTGCACTTTGTATACTATTGATACAAACCAGATAGATCAATAGGCCTACTGTTAATTCCAAATGTACTTCTCAGTACCAACAATCTGCCATGTTTGCTTATGGTGGCAACTATGAGTTGTTTCTGATGTGAATAGCTGTAACATTATGCTCAAATATTGAAAATATAATTAATAATACCCACAAACATTTAATAATAGGTCCAAAATGTGATAATTAGTTGTGGCAGAAAGAAGACTGACATTGTAGAGTCGGTAACTTGGACTTGCTAGTATGGTAAGAGATTAAATCCTCAAATATTTTTTTTTCCATAAAATACCTAGCTAATTATAGGGTGCGTCTTACGACTTGGTAAATATGGTACATAGTAGAAAACAAAGTTGAATTAGTAATAATGTTGAAACTTAAATAATATATTTGTGTACTTCCAAAAATGTGATATTTGTTGCTTCATTTTTTTGATGACGCCAATGTAAATTAGAAATCTCTGAAATTGTAACAAGTATCTATATCATATGTACACACACTTAATTATAGGATATTACATTCAAACATGTTCAAATGTAATATCCTATAATAAAGATTATCACTCTACAATTGTATTGAGCCCTATTTTTAAATTAATGTTGTGAACGTTTTAATTTATATTTGATTCATTCTAATTTTATGTATGTATATATATATATATATATATATAAAAAATTTTGTATGTATTTTTATATATATATATATATATATATATATAAAAATTTTGTATGTTTATATATATATATATATATATATATATATATATATATAAATTTTGTATGTTTTTATATATATATATATATATATATATAAAAATTTTGTATGTTTTTATATATATATATATATATATATATATATATATATAAAATATAATGTCAATGGCGGATGTTTCGGTCTAGTAGACCATCTTCAGGACATATTCATAAAACATAATTAGCATTAGACTATATTTAATTCAACATGAAAAGACGATGGACATAAGAGTAAGACTAATCAAAACAGACAACTGAAATTTTTCAAGATCAGCGTTCCGTTTCAATATGATCACATGTGTGTGATAGTAACTTTCTATATATTTTAAATCTCTAATATCAACTTATCTAACATGCTTGTAAAATCCCCTCCAAATGTAAGCGTACAGAAAGTTTCTTTGTGTTTTCTTTTAATTTCCAGCAGCCATAATAATCATAAATATCAGTTATATGTATCTGAGAATTTACATTGTAATTAAGCAGTTTATTTTTGTAGGTATTATGTGGAGGTGATGTAATCTGAGAGCCAAATTTGAATCTCTGTTTGATTTATTACTTTCACTAATGTGCAAATAATCTTGAAAAAGGTAAGAATCCATCTTCCCCCCCACTAATGGATTAAATAGAACTTGTATCTGTTCTCAAAAAATTGTTAATGAAATATTCACTTGCAAAAAAAATTTTTTTTACAATCCAAAATGTTTCATCTTTAAATAACTCACAAAAGGTTGATAAATCATTAAAAAGAAATATAAAAAATCAGTCAATCAAAATGTAATGTATATATTTGTTTGGCCCCATAAACATTGGTAGCTTTTGTGTCTGCCACTTGGGATTTTTCCTTACCTTTCTTTCTGCTTATATTTCTTTTTTTCTTTTTTTTTTTTTTTTTTCAGCTTGTCTTAACTATAAACATCTAATTAGGTTTGTCTCTTTCCAAACGCTCCTTGTCATTCTGCATTATTCTTTGCCAATCTGCTGCAGGCATGGCCAGTACAACAATTGGTATTTCTTTCAATATAGTTGCTGATTCTATTTATGTAGAAACTAGAAATTTCTTTATTAATATTCATGCTATCTGTTTATGTACTTTCATGTGTGACATGTTTAATAAAGAAATTAAGTATGCATACATGTCAGACAATTGTTTGTGGGAAATAATGTGAGACAGAGAGAGAGAGGGGGACCTGTTTGATAAAACTAATGTGGGTGACCTTTTTAAGATTTTTAATCTTAAAAAAAAAACAAAAAAAAAACAGAAAAAAGTTATTCATAAATTTAACTTGAATTTTCTCTTTTAGATGTATATATTATTTAGGTAATGGTCAGTAAGTCAACAGTCGAGTGATGGATGAAGGGAAATAAAGCTTTTTTTTATACAACAAATATTTTCAATATAATTTCTTGCCTTATTGGTGGATTTAATTCGGTGATAATTCAGCAAAGATTTCTCATCAAAATTCAGCCCAAATTATGTGCCAGGCTACAGAAATTGAATACCCCCCACCATATATATATATATATATATATATGAAAGAGAGAGACTCTCACATACACATATATATATATATATATATATATATATATATATATATATATATATATATATATATATGAAAGAGAGAGACTCTCACACTATGAGCCCAACCTCCGTATTTTGAAGAATTGCTTAAAAGCTGAAGGTTACATACCTTTTTCAAAACTAATTGACTAGCTCATTTTGAGGCAGGGAGTCTTTCTCTTCCTGATTGGGTTATATTATATATTCAGTAATAACACAATTAACCCATTACTGAATACTGTTGCCTTGAAATTTTAACTCTTTTTTGCATAATCTACCTTGCCAGCAAATGGTAATCTTAGAGCTGGTCAATTTAGAATTTTCGGTACCCACCCCATTCTCTAAAAAATTTGATGACATGCACTAATGGATTAAATAGTTTCAGACTTTTAGCTTATTAGTAGTTAGTTAAACCAAAGTAGGCATGAAATTCTTAAATCCAGAGTGTGGTCCCAAACATCTGGTGTATGTATGTATGTATGTATGTATGTATATATATATATATATATATATATATATATATATATATATATATATATATATATATATATATATTCTCTCAATGACTTATTATAAAAGTTAGATTTCTATATATCAATTATAATGTACAATGATATTGTTTTCTCTCTTCTTTGTAGTATTGACTCTAGTGTGATATTCACATACTCTGCATAAACATATTTTGTGTCTGTCTAATATATAAACAAGGTGATCGAAAAGTAATTCCCTGTTTTAGATATGTGTGACCAGCCAGAAGTCCTGACTTAAAACCCTGCGGCTGATTTCTTTTGGGTTGGTTAAAGTAACAAGTCTACCATACCGAATCAAGAGTTTGGAAGAACTTGAAGGGCAAATACAAGAAGTTATGTCCTCCATACCACAAGAGTTACTGGTGAAATCAGTTGACATGATTCCTGGCCAACTTGAGAAGCTAGTAGCAAAGTTTGGTGCCTGTGTCAAATTTTAAATAAAATCTCATGCTGAACGCTTTCCTCCCGAATCCATTTCTTGTAAAAATTATAGCTAATAAATGAATGATAAGTATTTTAAAATGGGGAGTTACTTTTCAATCACCCTGTGTGTGTGAGTAATATATATATATATATATATATATATATATACACACTTCATAAAGATTCATTTAGTAGTAGCAGCAGCTGTATCTTTTAGATTGTGGCAAAATGTTTTTTCTTTTATTAAAAAAAACAGCCTTTGTGCATTAAAATATATATATATATATATATATATATATATAATTGAAGAGGCATGAAATTTTAATCTCACTGTTCTAAGGTTTTATATTTTTTAAAATTTTTGTTTGTCTTCAGAATTCTCTATATTCTATTTTTGTTTAGGATTCTCTCATTTGTTTTACTTTAAGAAAATAGAGATAGATGCATTCAATAATTGGTTGTTATTTGTGGCCTTGATTTAATCTATTTTGCTTTAACCCCCCCCCCCCCAAAAACAACAAAAACCTGATGCTGATATTCTATGAAATATTGAAAACTACATATGTGGTTGATGTGACATATCTCTTTAAAATAAGACTTGATTGTGTGGCTGAATTTCTTGCTACAATTTGAAGTCTAAATGGAAACTTCCATGATTCTCTTTCATGTATTTACAGTATGAGGTAGAAATATTGCTTCTTAAATGTTCTTTGAACAATTGTGTATTATAAATTTTTTGATGAGTATTTCATTTTAAATTAGTTGCTTTTTTTCTCACAATATTCAAACTATCATTTTACAATAAGTAGTATAGATGGGAAATAAACAATTGGCCTCCAGCAAGACTCAAACACTTATCTCTTATTCATTTCTAGTGAAGCAAACACTAAGAAAATATGATAGTTATGACTATGATCAGATGAAAACAAATCTCTCTTCTCTTTCTCTGTCTGTCCGTATATATTAGGTTGGTGCAAAAATAATGTCGTTTTCTCACATAGTAACATATGTGAGAAAACGACATTATTTTTGCACCAACCTAATATATAATTTAGTCAGTTATAAAGTTTATGTCAGTTATAAAGTTTTGTACCACAAAACATATCTTTTTATATTTTCCTCAGTGGAAGCACAACTGTGAGTTTCATGCACAATGTAATCCTGTGCATGAAACTTGGAATTGTACTGAGGGACACAGGTTTGAATCCTGACACATATTTTACTTTAGTAAGATTTCTTGAATATTCTGGATGGTAGACAAAAAAATATACTGTTTAATAAATAAACGGAGCATCTACTCAGATATTGAGTATCCACTAAAAATAATGTGGTAAAACACATGCACACACAATAAATAAAAAAATAAAAAAAATTAAAGTTTTATGGTTTTATGGGTAAAAGTGCTCAATATCAGGGACATACATACATACATATACATACATATATATATATATATAGAGAGAGAGAGAGAGAGAGTGAACACTGAGCAGCAACAGTCTGTTTCATGCTTGAATACAATCTTCTAACGTGAAGTTTACATGCAAGCATGAAACAGACGGTCTCAACTCTGTGTTAACCTCAGACTGATGACTGATAATTAATCAATTTATTTTTGTCCTTTTTTAATTTTGTGATTCCTTGTATACAGTTTCTGAGTGCAATTCTTGTTCGGTTTGTAATACCATTTAAGCAGGATTAAGACTTTAGCAATTAAGTTAAAAAGAAAAATACATGTCTACATAAAAACGTGGACATATGTAAGCTGACTGATTTGGAAATTTCCTAGTTAATCTCCTGCCTTTGATTCAACCTGCAAGTTCAAGGATGTAATGCCCTCTAAAACTTAATCCATCAGATTAAAAATAATCAATAGTTTCAGGTTTTTAATCTTCATTAGTTAAGTAATATTTTGTGATCATTACCTGAATTAAATACTTAACGTAATTCCACCTCCTTTACTGGATTTTCAGGTTTATTCTTGTTAAGGCAGATTGGTGTTGATTCTTTCTCTGTTGTTGTTCAGTCATATTGCTTATCAATGTGCAATCTGTTGATATTGAACAACTGTTACAATGAACTTGCTCTTTCAAAAGAGGTTATTTTAAACATTTCACTCCTTTTTTCTAATCAGTAGTGTGTATTAAGTGATCACTTAACCATAATGAAATCAATGTTTGTATTTTCATTTAATGCAATTTTAATTAAATGAGAGAAAAATTAATGAAGGACTATATTGAAAGTGCACTAATTTCAAAATCCTATATAGCAAATTTGCATCAAAGATCATACAATATAATAGGAGTAGATAGGTTTGTCTATCATTTGGTTCACAATCTTACTCCAGGAGTAGAAGTTTATTCTTTGTTTCCTGTTTAGGATTAGGTTTTCTGTTCCTTCTAAAGTCTACTTCAGTTCTATTCGTCTAATATCGCCATCTGAACTCTGAAATTTTATTTACTATTTATTTTATTATTTTTCTTCTATAGGAGTAGATAAGATTGCTTATTGTCCAGTTCACACTCCTCCCCAGTCTTTTGAACAGGAGTAGGTGTTTATCCCTTGTTTCCTGTTTAGGATTGGAATTACCGGTTCCTTCTAAAGTCTTCTCATTCTCTTTCACTCCCAGTAGCTCCTTGTGTCTTAGTGGCATTGCTTGGGGTGAATTAAAAAAAAAAAAAAAATTACCACACATCCAACGGGGTATGATAATAAAAAAAACAAAGAAACAAACAAGGAACAATAATGCTAAATATAAAAGCAAAAGTGATTAAAAGCTGAATGAGATAGACTAAGTTAAATGTCACAATACACTGGGCAACACAATTTATAGATGGGGCACCTCTGTATCTATAATATTTCAATAGACACACTAACCAGTGTTTGTTCTTTTCAACCTTTTTTTACATACATAGAAGGCTGATTCCATCAATAAAATGTTAGTCTGAAGAAATTCCTTCTTGGAAAAAAAAAAAGCATCAATGTTTCCATTGTCATTCACTTACACATCATTCTTCTGATATGTTATATCTTTCATTTTTGGGTTCAATTTTCTCTTTTATTTAGCTTGTCATTCTTTTCTTACATTGTTACAAAATTTAAAATGTTTGCATTTTATTCACATTATTTACATTTGGACTAATATCCATCCCTTTGTTATTATCATAATGTTTTGGTCATTGTGCTCTACAGTCGTCTTCAGAGAATTCCAAATTGAGGAATGCTTTTCATTCTTTTTACTTATTGCTTACACTGTTACCATTCATTTGGAACTTACTACCCAAAATTGCTATTTGATCAAATCATGGACCAATGTTTTAATCCACTAGGCTATTGTTCTGTAGGCCAATAGATAAGAGTATTGTCCAAATAGAAAAAAAAAAAATCTGTGTAAACAGGATTGACATTGACCAAAATAATTCTTATCACTGATAAAACTGACCTCACCAAAGAGACAAGAGAACTAATCGGCTCTCTTACTTTACCAAGTTTCAGTTGGTCACTTCGATCATCATTTCCTTCGATTGTAATCTACTTCCTTGTCAGTTTCAAATTGTTTCTATTTGAGTGTTTTATAAGTATGCAAATAGTAGTAGTAGGCATCCATTTATCTCGTGAGATAATGGTAGTGCCCTCTTTGGTCAAACATTTCCTTTTGCGTGCAGTGTTTCAAGTGGCTTTTCTGCATGTGTGACAGATGAAGCTGGAATGTGGAATGGAGGGCTGACATTGCTCTCTCTGCTTCCTTCGTTGTCTTATCTCCAACAGTTGGCTTTGCCTTTTCCTGGCCTTCATGATGACTCCTTGAACATCATGGTGCCAGATGCTGCAATCTTCTGCTTGCTTTCTCAGCTGCCTGTATTTCAGGTCCTTCTTGGAAACTCCTTTGAAACATAGTGTAGGGTGACCTACCAGAATTTTGAATTCAAGAAGAGAGAGGACATGTTTTTTTTTTTTTGTGAAGGTTTTAAAAAAAATTCATGGATTTTTAAGTTTAATTGAAAAATGTAAATTTTGCTTAAAAGTAATATAATAATATAATTTTCAATTATTACTTCTTTTATTTCATGTATTTTCAACTTTTTCCACTGTTACCGAGTTTTTATGCATGTATTAGTATTTGTTTTGTACAAATACTACAATGCAAAATACTTGCATTTAAGTCACCTACCTTTTTGTACAGGAGGGGGTCCGAAAGTATTGTCACCTCCCCCACTCACCAAAAAGCAGTGAGAACAATAGAAGAACAAGTAATACAAATCAGGTGTACTGGATTCAGTTTATTCACTTTCATTGATGCTGTCACACATTGAGAAGGTCTGTATGAACACCATCATTTTCATGCCACAAAATGATGTGGCACTATGTCTTGTGTGATATTCTATGAAGCTGTGCTTTGTTGATTACTGCAAAGGCTCTCCGAATTGCATCTTTCAACTGATGGGTATTCTGGTATCGTTCATGTGAAACTATCTCCTTGATAATACCCCACAGAGTGTTGAAATAGAAAATTATATTCTGTAGGGGTGACAAGACTTTCAGATTTAAATCTTGGCTGATGTTATTTCTTCTATGTGCCATGTCTCTCCATAAATTCCCACCTTTTGTATCCTTAAGCAATGTTTGTCTCTGTAGTATCCCTCCCAGTCCATTTTCTGCCATCCATTTATATAAGTTTGTGTGGTAGGTTATTCACTGTTTCCCAATGTCCCTCTTTCCTTCAGAATGTCCTAGTAAGTGTCAAATTTTACAATCCTCCTTTCCTCATGTGTGTTAGAAATTTCAACTCTTTCTGTTCCTCCATATAAATGTCCTTTATGTTTCTAATTTCCTTAAAACTACCTTGTTGCTCACATGTTCTGTCCATGGTATTCTCAGAATTCTTTTATAGAACCACTCTGTTGTCTCAAGTCTTGTTTAGTAGTTCATCTGTTAGGAAATTGTCCATCATTCACTGCCATATAGAAGAATTTATATTATGTAGCATTTCAGGGATCCACCGACCACCAACCCATTCATCGCTTTCTTAATACTTTGTCTAGTTTTAGGAAGGCATCTTTCACTATTCCAATATACCTATTGGGGTTTCTGTGTCACATTTTCCACTGTCTATTATAACACATCCCATATTGTTAAACTTTGTACTTTCTTGATTTTGACATATCCAATTTGTAGCTTGTATCTTGAGCTCTCCCTCTGGCTACATACCATACATTATCTCTTTTTAAAATTGATGCTTTCTTTTTTTCTTCTGGCTTTCCTTTACTACCTTATTTTTTACAGTTTTCTTTCTGTCTGCCATCAACATAGTGTCATCTGCATATCTTAGGTTGTTAAGATTATATCTATTCATAGTAAATCCTTCTGGTCCTCATAGTTCTTGTATCACTGAATTGGTTAAATAAAACTTTGTCTTACACTCCTTTCTATTTTTGTATATTTGATCAATTTATTTTCTCTCCGTATGCAAGTAGTTTTTTTTTTCCCCATTAGATATCCTAGATTATTCTATCTTTCCCAAATAATAAAGTTTTCCTAGTAGCTGAAATTGATCTTTGTGCTTTATTTTATGAAATACTTTTTTTTATAGTCTGAAACATAGATATATATCTTTTTGCATTTGTATTGTTCAGTATTTCTTGAATGATATTTGCTGTATTACTTCATGAATTGAAATCTTTTTATCATTCTATTTTTAAAACTGAAATGTTCTTTGTGATTTCAAGTATTTTGTTTATAAAATTCATCTACCCCAAGCAAGGTATGCTGCCACTCGGACACAAGGAGTTACTGGGAGTGAAATAGAATGAGATGATAATGAGGAGAAAGGATAATAAAGGTACAGGTTTCAGGAATACAGAAGATGGTGATTAATGTTACATTTGAATTTAAGATTGTAGGTAGCAGGGAAGCAAAAAAAGTTGCAAAGGAGTTCTACAGTCGAAGTATGAGGAATTGAAGCAAGGTTAATAAAGGGCATTCAGATGCAAGTAGTTACTGGAAGTAAAATAGAATGAGACAATAGTGAGGAGAAAGGACAATAAAGGAACACGGTTCAGGTATAGAGAAGATGGAGATTGGTATTGCATTTAAATTTAAGATTGTAGGCAGCAGGAAAGCAAGAAATTGGAAGGGAGTTCCACAGGCAAGAAAAGAATCTATTAGAATAGAACTTACTGTTGTATCTAGCTAGTTCAGCTGTAAAACATTGAGACATAGTTGCCAATCTAGTATCAGACTTAAATTCATGGGAGGAAAGCATTTGTTGAAAATATTAAAAAGTAAAAATATTAATAAAGATTTGGTGGGGGGATTGTTTGTTCTTAGGAGTAAATCTTGAATATTTTGGTAGGAAGTTTAGATTTGGTACATTCTCTTTGTTGGAATTCTTAATATTTAGCAACTGAACAAAAACTTGTACATATACAGCCTACACACTGAGCTGCACACTGGCTCTCTGACAATGAAATATGCTATAAATATAAATGCACTAAATAATAGAACTATTAGAAGGGAATGTATGTACAGGCAATCAATATTTTTGACTTCTTTGTCTCGTGATATTTAATTAATTAAAAATGTCTTGAGTCATTTAGTTTGATGAAATTGATATTGCAACAAAAAA
Organism: Acanthosepion lycidas; assembly: GCA_963932145.1. NCBI lineage: Eukaryota > Metazoa > Mollusca > Cephalopoda > Sepiida > Sepiidae > Acanthosepion > Acanthosepion lycidas. Next base: position 24,402,688 of record OZ010599.1, read on the forward strand.
TGATTAAAATAACTTTCCTATTTTCTGAATATTTTGAAGTCTTGTGATTCTGAGAAAGGCATGTAACATATAATGTATACATTTTAATATAAAGTCAGCCATTGAAATTATAAAGTGAAGGTCCATTTTGCCTGTCGGTAATTCATTATTAGTCGTTCACTTGGTATGTCTATTCACATTAGATCAAATCCGTTAACACTTTCAGAAGAGTTTAGCATATATTCTGAACTCTGAAGATTTAAATATCAGTTTAATTTTAATTTTTTTTTTCTTTTCTTTTTTTAATATTTGTAAAAAGAAAAAAATTGTGGCATTGAGGATATTGAAATTCATCTTTAAACCAATTTGACCAAATGACCAAACATTCCCCCCCCAAATACGTTCATGGTTGAGCTGAAAAATTTTCACCGTCCTTTCATCATTAATGTAATAATGTCAGATATAGAATTGTGGAAGAGAAGACCCTTTCTCGTTTTTTTTTTTTTTTTTTTTATAACTGTATTTGTGTGTGTCTGTGTGTATGTATGTGCGTGTGTGCATGCACACACACATCTACCTATTTTTTAAATTTTTTTTTAGAAAAGGGGGATGTATTTTACTTTTGGGACCAAATTAATTATTCACTTGCCAGTAATTTACAGTCACTTAGAGACGCATTGGTATGTATCGAAATACGACTGCAATTGTGTAGCAATTTTTAGATGTTTTAATATCCTAAAATATATATATATATATATATATATATATATATATACACACACACACACACACACACACACACACACACACACACAACTTTCATTAAAGAGGACTGACAAGGTATTGCAATTAAGCTTTTTATTTAATTTTTCTTGTGTTCATGTGTTTTTCTTTTCTGGATATACAGTGTGTAAAAATAGTCCAAATGTTCTATATTCTATCTATAAATGTACATATTTAATGAAAAAAAAGGGGGGAAAAAAAAAACATCCTTGCCTTGATAATAATTAATAGAATAGCTGAAAACGCTCAGCAATATGGAAAACTTGAACAATTTTACACACTGTATGTCCAGAAAAGAAAACACTTATATGAGCACAAGAAAGATTAAATAAAAAACTTAATCGCAGTAGCTTCTCAGTCATCTTTAATGAAACTTGTATAAAAGAGGAATTGATGCTAAAATACACAATATATATATATATATATATATATTACATAAACATTTCTCAATTCACTTGTTGACGAGTATAACAGAATAATGTATTTGTAAAATATTTCTTGAAATTTTAAAGATGATCCATATCTACAGTTTTTGGAGGAAACTCTGCTTTAGTGAGATTGTCGGTTCTAACTTTACAGGAATTGTTTACTAGTATATTGTTTCATCTCTGTTTTAAATGGTCATCAATTTTTATTCTTATCTGCTCAGACTTAATGTTGGAATTGATTTTAACATCTCCACTTTTTAAATAATTCATTCAAAGCATAAAGGGAATGTTAGCAAAACAACATTATTATATTCATTTTTATTGATTTATTTCAATCCCAGCTTTTCTTATTTCATGTTCTGATCTTGATGTCAGCATGGGCATTTAGTTGTAATATTCTTACAGACCTTAAATAATTCAGTAATAGTGATTTCCTCTTTAAATCTGCATTAAATGCTGAAGGTGATGATGGTATAAGAACTACTTTTACTGACATTCTCAGGTTTTCTTTTGAGAATGTCAATGTTTATTTTTTATCCTTCTTTGCTTTGGAAACCAAAGCAAAGAAGGATAAAAAATAAACATTTTAATGATCAGATCAAGTACATATTTCTTGACTAATTATTTTGTAGCATTGGTTTTATGGCTGTATCATGCTGAAACATTGGTTCTTGTATGATCACCAAAATTAACATTGAGCCTGGTCAGTACCTAGATGGGTAACCACTCCAGAATACTAGGTGTAAGCTTGGAAGTGCAGGTGGTGTAATGGATAACTGTTCAGAATTGTACATTGAAAAGCTAAGTTCCAATTCCAGTTGGGTTCATTATATTCACTTATGTAGTAATACCTTTGGGAAAGGGTATGAATCCACTTCTTCTCCCTCCAGCTACATAAAAATTAGTCAAACTTGTATCAGTTAAAATCATAATCTCCAAAATAATGATATAATAATTTTTTTTTTTTTTTTTTTTTATAGAAAAAAAAGAAAAGTAACTTTTCTGGCTTAAATAACCTGAAATAGGTTGGTAAGCTGTAAAAAAACAAATCAATTTTGGTTTTGTTTTTTGAAGTTTTTAAAAAAAAAATATGTCCTGTTCTTTTGCATTCAAATTTATTCTTACTGATGTTATCTTTATATTAGTAAAGTTCAGGGGCTTAAGCTGATTGTGGTCTATTTTAAGTGGACCTTTCTTTTTTTTTTTTTTTTTTTTTTTTTTTACCCCAAAAATATACACACTAATTCATAAGAAGACTAGATATAACTAAAACTACAGCTAATCAGCAGATCAGTTCTCAGAAAACACCAATTGGAGGATGTATTGGTTTGAATTTTAGTAAAGAAATGTAATGAAAAAGAGCGAGAGAAAAAAGTTCAAATCTGATTTTTTTTCAAACTGTCATGATAGTTCAGTGAAATTAATTGTTCTATATTTAATTATTACTTTTTTTTTCATTGAATTATTTCGTTTTATCTACATTTTGAATTATACACTGAACTTGGTAAATAAAACCAAATATGTATAAATATTTCTACAGGTTAACTCTGAGAAATTTTTCATATTTGTTGAAATGGAAAACCAAATGTGTTTATAAAACAAAAAAAACAAAAAAAGGTCTTCTTTTTAAAGTGTGTTGGCAATACAAATTATTAGGAAAGCTCTGGTCTAAATTGTGAGAATTTTAAATCTGAAAGTCTAGCTTGAAATCAGAAATTTTTTTTTTTTTTTTTTTTGTCTTGAACTTGAATGCAAGTATATCCTGTTTCAAAGTTCATGCCCTTGAAAGTGGTAAAGGGATATTCCACTGGGAATAAATTGAATTCCAATGCACACACGCACACTCACTTTTATGTATGAGGGCAGTTATAACTAATTTATTTATGTACAGCTGAAGGAAAATACTAATTAAAATGCCTTTCATTTTAATCATGTTAAGACATTTTTTGGTAGCACTCAACATGAGAAAAAACTTGAAACATTAATAATATGTATAAAAGGTACAATTAACCGTGCATTTTTACATTTTGCATTAGTTTATTATTTTTTGATTGTGTTTGATTTGAATAAAATAATATAATGTTCCACATCTACAATACAAATCTGAATACTAGTCAGTGTAAAAATTAAATTTTTCATGAACTGATTGGAATATATATATATATATATAATGCATTTATTGTTTTTAATCATTTCACCACAAGCAAGATGATAATGCCCCTTTGATGCAAGGTGTTACTGGGAGTGAAAGATAAAGGACAATAAAAGAACAGGTATCAGGAAGAAAGAAGATAGCAATTAGCGTTACATTTAAATTTTTGAAGATTGTATGTGACAGGGAACTACACACGCATATATATATATATATATATATATATATATATATATATATATAGAGAGAGAGAGAGAGAGAGAGGAATGGGTAAGATAAAATGTACATACATGCACAAATACTTGCATGTACATAAGTATATTTATTTCTCAGGTGTTATAAATACAGAGGTGAATGTTATGAGATAGAGCTATAAGTATATATTAGTGAATAATATTCAACGTTGATAATACTACTCGGAGTTTCATACAGTTAATGCAATCTTCAGGTTGATTAATCACATTAACATTGGTATTTAATTCTTTGCATAAATTGTTTCTTTATGATATAAAATATCAACTACACACTCATATATAATAGTTTTAAGGTATGCTATGTTTATGGGTAAAAGTACCTAATATCAGAGATTGAGCCTATATAAGTATAAAAGTGGACACTGAAGTCAATACCAAGTTGCATTCAAGCATAAAACAGATTGTTGCTGCTTGGTATTAACCTCTGTATCTACTTACATATATGCGTGTGTGTGTTTTTTGCATGATGTATAATAATATCCAAAACAAAATTGAAGATTAGACAGTGGAAAATTTATTAACAATGTGTCTGCTCTCTTTGGCTTCCTCAGGTTAGAATGAAAACAGTCTCTTATGCTGCAGCATTGAAGGTGATACAGTAATCTAATTTAATTTGATTTTTGGTTATTACTTATCCTCAGAGATCCCGAGGCATTTTTCTTGGCATACAATTGTCTTTCTTTCATTTTAACCTGAGGAAGCCAAAATAGGGCAGTTGCTCTTGGTAAAATGTGTTGTTAATAAATTTCCCATTTTCTCCTCTTCACGCACATATGTGTGTGCAATAACATATCTTTAAATAGTATTTGTCTTCTCAGCTTTGGTACTTTACCATCAACCATATTCCTGCAGATATATACAAAATACTGATTGACAATTGAATCCAAACTGTTTATTGTAGAATGTATTGGTGTTCAGTTGCAGTATGGCTTATTTTCACTCCATGGTGAATAAAGAAAAAATGCTGCTGAGGCCCCCCCCCCAAAAAAAAACAACAATGGGGTGAAAGATATTTAACTTGATACGTTAAAAACAAAGTTGCCTGCAGAATAAGAAATATCTCCACAAAAAGTAATGATTAACCTGCTGCAAACCATAGTTATCCTTTTAATTGGGGGATTGCATAAAGATATCTCATGCCAAACTTTACTTAGTCCCATGATTATCTATCAAGAATGAAATAGTTATAGTCTGCATTGACCTCATTCTGGAAGCTGAAAAGTGAAAACTAATCTTTATTTGGGGAAATTTCTCTTTATCAAAACGAGTAATAGTTAATATTTTTATCATCTGCCTGGTGCCTCATGGCACATAAGGCCTCTACAGAATGTCTCCACTCTGCCCTGCCTTGTCTCCTCATGCCTTACCCCAGCATCACCAGTATATTGCTTTCCTCTCCTTTTACATAATTCTTAGCCATCTTATTTATAAGTTCTATGCTAACAATTTATTCTCTCACACTCTACACTTCTCATTTGTCAACTCTCTTCTAACTTCTTGCTTTCCAGTCAATTTTGATCTTAAAAAAATTAAATGCAATGTCAGTCTTTATCTTTTTGTTTTCCAGTTTTTTTATTGTTCTTTCCCCTTAATGTTTTTTTTCTTATATTCCTTCACATTCAATATCCCCCTTGTGTCTTAGTGGCTTTATTGCCTTGCTTGGGGTGAAATGATTTTAAAAAAATGTATTTGGGGATGGGAGACACTGACCTGGGCCTTGTTTTAAAGTGTGGCCCATGTAAAGAACTCTAGGAGAATGAAAACTGATTTCAAACCCAAATAGATCAAATAGATGAAACTGTGTTCACTTGGTCTTCTAAGACGAAGGAAATCCCCAATAAAAAACCAACGTTCCTCAGAGTGCAGAGGTTGGGTGTGGGGCCAATCATCTTGTACACAATTGTAGCACAATTCAATTACAAAGACCTCAAACAGAACAGTCATATCATATGTCAATGTTAAAGATTATGAAAGAAGATGGAACAATATTTATTCTAGGGAAGAAATTTTTTTCTTTTCATTTTGGAAGTAATATCTGATGTTTATCACATTTTTATAATATTGATTTGAATGCTTGCAAGTATTTCACTCAAGTTTAATTGGTTTTTGCTTACCCACTAGTTAGATGATGAAATGCCCAATTTTTATCATAACTTTAAACTTGGCAAATGAATAAAGAGGACATGATTTCTATTTCAGAAGGTTTCATATGAAATCAATATAGCTTATGTTATTGATCGTGGAATGTCAAAAGAGCTATTAGATGACATTTAGCTGATGACCTTTTTTTTACCATCTTAATCACTTTAGAATTGAAAAGAAGCTTCAAGAGTCTGGAATGATTGGAGAGCAGAAGATTTCCTTTATTTATCACCAAGTGATAGCACTTTTGTTGTTCCAGAACAGAAGTGTTAGTATGTTCTACAGGTAGAAAGAGAAAATAGCTGTTATTACATTTTCTAAATTAAAGTGAAGATAAGAGAATTCCACCCACCCACCCACAAAAAAAAAAATTAAAAAAAAATGAATGACTTAAGATTATGATAAAAAAGGTGTTTTTTTTTTTTTTTATTTTTTAAAGAGTGGGAGTGAATCTGTAAAGATATGCCTTTTTAAGAGATTAATTCATTTATACCATTGTTGATCTTTCTAAAACTCATACAGGCATTTAAATGTACAAGTTCTATCTCACATATTTTTATCTTGGTCTCTCTCGTCTGTTCATGTGATCTCTTGCTCTGTCTTTCACTACTCAGCAATATGTACTCTCGTTCTTATTTATAAGTTCGTATTCTTGTTTACTCGCTCTCTCTCTCTGGTTTGTGTGCTCGCTCTCTCTCTCTGGTTTGTGTGCTCGCTCTCTCTCTCTGGTTTGTGTGCTCGCTCTCTCTCTCTGGTTTGTGTGCTCGCTCTCTCTCTCTGGTTTGTGTGCTCGCTCTCTCTCTCTGGTTTGTGTGCTCGCTCTCTCTCTCTGGTTTGTGTGCTCGCTCTCTCTCTCTGGTTTGTGTGCTCGCTCACTCTCTCTGGTTTGTGTGCTCGCTCACTCTCTCTCTCTCTCTGGTTTGTGTGCTCTCTCTCTCTCTGGTTTGTGTGCTTGCTCTCTCTCTCTCTCTCTCTTTTGAATGTAGTCATAAAAGAAAAAAAGAATGCTATTTTTATATTGTCAATGTAAAACAGTGGTCAGCACAACTTGACATAATTATGTATCGATGTTTCAGGAATGATTGCATTTTATGACATATAACACCTAGGGAATATTAAGAAAAATATTTTCAGTGTATATACCTGTAAGAATTAAAATAATTGAAATATGCAACTATAGTAAAAAGGAAAGAAAAACCTGTAACTTGGATAGCAAGAATACATCTTTTCTAATACTGCTGTAAAAATTGTGTGCTTTCATGTGTATGAGGAAGTGTAGCTTATGTCATCAAATACACTATATTCTCTTTTATTCAAGGACGGTATTTTTGTATTTTGGTAATGAATAAGTATTTGCTCTTTCAGAAGTAAACATAACTACATGTGTGAATGTAGTGCACAACTGAAATTATAGTCAGTGTGGATTAAAGCCGATTGGTGCTTATAAGTCCAACTGAACAAGCCAACTATCTCCTTTGGTCTTGCCCTGATAATACAGTGTAACCCGGATATAAGAGAGATTTTCTCTGGTCCCAAATTAGAGCCATACTTACCTAAACAAAATAGACCAAACCCGGATATAAGAGACTTCTTATCCGGTCCCGACAACTCTCTTATATCCGGGTTACACTGTAATTAGATGAACATTTTCATGATGCAATATATTCACATAATTAAAATATTGAACTTCTTTTTTTTTTTGTAAATCTGAGGAGGAATTAAGAAACTTACAAAAATTGTATTACATACAATCCACTAGGCTACACAGTCTGCCCTATTATTACCCATAAACTAGGGAGAGAAGTGATGGATGCATGCCTTTCCCAAGGGTATTAGTGTGAAGTGGATGGAAAAATTTTAACCTTGCTTATTAATTCTATTTTTCATGCCATTAATCATAAAGCCACTTTCACCTCCACAGTCCGTATAATATCAGTCGTTAAAATAGGCATTTCATTTTTACAATTATCTGAAAGGTTTCTGTGGCAAAAGAATGGATTTAGACAATTTGTACTTATTATTAGACTGCTATTAGGTTGGTGCAAAAATAATGACATAATAATGTCGTTTTTGACGTATTTTTTAATGTCAAAAACGACATTATTACGTCATTATTTTTGCACCAACCTAATATATATTCCTATATTTTTGAATACAGAATTTCAATGCTGTTGAGTTTGTTATAATACCTGACAATATTTGTTTTAATTGTATAACTAAAAATAGTAAAATCCTGGTATGTTTGTTTTAAAAGAAAATATGTAACAAAATTGGTTGGGGTGTATGGATATAGGAATGATTCTATACCAAACAGGAGTACACCAATGTTTTTTTCTTAAACCTGGAAGAGGCCTTCCAAAACACACACACGCACACTCTTATGGTGTTCCTTCTCATTTTTGCAGAGCTACACTTGTCAAGGGGTTTGATTGTAATTACAATCCAATCCTTTGATGATTGGATGTAATCTCCATAAAACACTGAGTAGGCAAGATAAGTGAACATTTAATTTTATATTTGTATTAATGGTCTACTTCTTGATATGGAGCACTATAATTACAAAAACTGCTTGACATGTTATCTTTCAGAAATATCCTGACTGTGTGTGTTAAATATATATATATATATATATATATATATATATATATATACACATACACACACGCACTCTCTCTCTCTCCTTAATTTTTGTTGTACCCTAAATGGTTTAAGAGTTGACTGTCTTCTTTTAGAAATAAAAAAAATACATGACAAGATTTAGGTGTAACTGTTTCAGCTTTTAAATACCTGTAACCTGTAGCTTCTGTAAAAACTGTTTTCACTCTATTATCTCATCCCTTCTTCTTTGGGTGTATTGCAGTTAATCAGTTAAGTGCTCTTCTGATGAACAGTTTTATTGAAAGTCTTTGCCCCCCACCTCGACCATTATATATATATATATATATATATATATATATATATATATATACACATATATAAACTGTTTCTTTTTAATTTTTAACTAACTTTACTAAATCCATTACTCAGAAATAATCTGATTTATTGGTTTTAAGATTTTTGTTGATGTGATATTTTGAACAAGTGCATACATCACTTATACAAGCATATATGGGATATACCAATGTCTTCATCTATATAAATAATATAAATGAGTGTGTTGCATGCATATAAAATGTGCTTTCAAAGCTAAAAGCACAATATCTTTTGGGAAAGTGAGTTGGGGTAAAACATGCACACTTTTTTTTTTTTTTTTTTTAAAAACTCATATCTAATACAATCCCCAAGAACTACTTAAGGTAAAGGGTTACTGTTTGGTGTTGTATTAGCATAAGAAAGGTTAAGAAGTGAAGTTCTTGGATGTGCAGAAAAGATAATGGCTAGCCATAGGCTTGAAGAGGTCAAGATTTAATTAGTGAATAACATCTCAGAGTTCTGTAGGAGATGTTAGAAGTAGAGAGTTGAAGTACACTTTGGAAGGAATTGGAAACAAGGGATAAACCACTACTTCTGTTAAAATAACCAGGGAGGAGTCTGTGAGTTTGCATATTATGTGCAGATATATGAAAGACCTGCACTAAATACATAGCAAATTTTTTTTCATAACTGCACACAAGGGATTGCTGAAATATTTTTGCATCAACCAAAAAGCGATAAAAGAAAAATAATGATTGGTCATTTGATTAGGATTTGGGAAGTGGTTTGGACTTAGTTTTTCAGCACCCATGTGTATAAATATATAATGGCTGGCTGATCATTTCTAACTATACCTGTCTGCTAGGGTGGCTAGTTAATCCCTGTTGCAGACACCGACTTAGTCACATATTTTGTTTCTTCAACAACCACAAAACTGACCTGTTATTTATACTGCAGCTATACTGAGAGAAAATATTAGCAGCAGCAGAACAAGGCCAGTATGCTCAAACCCTTGGTCATGATTTGTGAATTTGCACAAGCACAATCATTAGCAGCTTCCAAACTCTTTCATCTACCTATCTTCACCTACAAGACTTGGGTTAACTTGTGGTATAATTTTTTCAAGCACTTCCTAATGGTAATGCAGGTAGGGATTGTTTCCCCAGGCAGATATTATCAAGATGTCACTTTGATAAAATGTCCATGATGAAATTCAGACCCAAGTTCTAATGTTCTAACCACTTGTTCAGGGAATATCCATCTATAAGAGCAAAGCAAATAGGTAGTTCTTTCCCCCTAAGAAAGGGATAGTATTTATTTTATAAGGAAGAGGAGATTGTAGAGAATGATGATCTGCCATATCCTCAAATGATATAGCATATAAAAAGGAAAGTTTTTTTTATATATAAATTATAAATTCAGAGCATACTAATGCAACATATTTAATATACTTTATCCAGTGTATAAAAAAAAAAAATGATTTTAAGAATTTTTTTTTTTTTTAAACATTGTTAATTCACCCATTTAATATTATAAATTATTAAATTAATAATTATAATAAAAATTATTTTCATATTTTTTTTCTGCTGGACTCACTTTTAAGATTTTTCTTTTTTTTTTTAAATTTATAAAGGAAAAAAAAATGAATGTATTGAATTCCTGCCAATGTCACATTTGATTTCTCCACATTAAAAAAGGACCTTGTGTCATAAATTGTCTTCATGGTGAGACAGTTTTTATAATAGTTTTAATCTACAAAATAATTTTTTAGCCTTGGATAATGAAGTTTTGTTTTTGTTTACATAGCATACTATATAAAGAAAAATAAATTCTCTTTTCAATAACTTAAAGTAAATTTTCCTTTTATGAGACTTAAATTTATTTCTACGAAATTCTTGTATTTAAAATTTTATAGCTTTTGAAATTGGTTTTCATCTTTATTATTTACTTTAAAAAATAAACAAACTTTTATTTGAAGTTTCCCGAAAAGAAGCTTTTCCACAAAAAGAAAAAAAAAAAAAAAAAAAAAGGCTAAAATTTAATTTTCATCAAAAATTGTATTTAATTTTATTTTACTAATTGATTTGGTATCACCAAAATATATATATATATATATATAAATAAGAGAGAAAATTTTTATTTCATTCATTATTTTTTGTGAGGGTGGTAGGTGTCTTAATTTAGAAATGAGCTCATTGCCATATTGTTTTTAGTTTATCATTTTATTTAAAAAACAATTTTTTCTATCGATATGTATCTAAAATGAGTGAACTTTTGAGTTCCATTTCAATACTTAGTTGCTTAAGTTCAATACTAATTTACTTTGGAAGGAAATTTTAATTTGGCTTGATTGTAAAAGGGGTTCTCTTACTTGAAGATTGCCATGTACTGTGAAAATCTCCACTGCTTACATTATTTAAATAATTAAACTTATCTGGTTAGATCGATAGGAAATTTTGTCACTTTCATGATCTTTGTAACTCAGTAATGTTCTAACTGAATGATGCTTTAATAATTATTTGAAAATTTTGAATACTGTATTGCTTTTTCTTGGAAAAGTATTGGTCATAAATTTTTTAAAAGTTGTTTTCCAATCGATGAAGGAATCTTGTCATAATAACAAATAATAACAAATTGTTTATGTGCAAGTAAGACTTAAAGTACCGATCCTCATCTATTTATCAAAATTAAGCTATATTTTATCTGACTTGTACTTAGGTACAGGTTGACATCTTGCTAGTAGCTGAATTTAGATTTGATGTTTTTCCTGTATAACATTTCAATCTTACAGGTTAATATTCAAGTGCATTGACAAGGAAGGAGATTGTTGAAAAAAATATTTGCAATCTAAAATAAATTCTTTTTTTCATCATTAGACTTTACATTAAGCCCATAATCTATACTAATAGATGTCTTGGTGATCACTTCAGAATATGATGTATTGTGAAAAGGTTGTGACCTTTTGCCAAACTAAAGAAAATAAAAAGACCTATATGTGGATTGAGTGCAGTGGGAAATAATGTAAATATATGAAGTGTTGTTTGAATAAGATTCTAAAGAATTGAAACCATTTTTGGTAAGAACTTTTAGAAGATTCAAATTTTTCAAGTACCAATTACTGCCCCTCCCTCCTTGCCCATATGTTATTGTTCTATGTGAATATATTTTTCTTTTCTTTATTTGTTTAAATAGAAGAATCTAGTTAAGATGGTTGAATATCAATTGTAAATCTTCTATGAGCTACTTCCCTTTAGAACATAGGCGATTATGGTTCTCCACAGCTTTCTATATTGTCTAGTTCTTAGCAGTTCTCTCTCTCTCTCTCTCTCTCTCTCTCTCTCTCTCTCTCTCTCTCTCTCTCTCTCTCTCTCACCTCCATTCTGCCAATCATTCACACAAGCTTGTAAGATAAATGACTTGCTATCTTCTTCTATCTCTCTTACCCTCAATATGACCTGTGAGGATTAAGTATTCTAAGCTTACCTTCCTCATTGTGCCTTTTTATTTAAACTTCCTTGTTGTTTGCTCACTTCATCCATGGAATTCTCAGTATCCTTCTGTAGAATCACATTTCTACTGCTTCTAGTTTTTCTTCATCTTTAGGTAAATTGTCTAACATTCACTGCCAAATAAGAGGATGGATGCTACATAGCAACCCAGCACTCTTTTCTTTTTTTCTAATAAAATTCTTCTGTTTCTTAGCACCTTACTTAGCTTTTGGAATGTCTCTTTTGTTAATCCAATGTGTGTTCATTGGTATCACATTTTCCATCCACTGTTAAAACATTTCCCAGATTTTGGAACTTTTGCACCTGTTTGATGTTTATATCATCTCATTCTTAACTTGCATCTTGGACGTTTTTTTTCTTTTGCTGATTACCATACATCCTACCTTGTTGCAACTGCAAATTACTTGTATCTGATCTTGACCGTTTTGTACACTCATTTGTCTTACTTGTATGTATCACCAGTCCAACATTGAGGACCTACCCTGTGACAGAAACCCAGTTTATATAATCTCTTCCCTTTATCTGACATAACTGAAGCATGTAGTACTCTTCTCTTACTGACAATATTTAGTAGAATTGACTTGTGGTAGCTGTTGCCTTTTTTCTTTTTTTTTTTTCTTTTTTTACATATAAAAGTATATAAGCATATATTTATTTACTCTGTGTGTGTGTGTGTATATATATATATATATATATATATATATATATATATATATATGCGCACACACACTCACACTCCATCCAAAACATACTAGTAGAAAATACAAACATAATAACCTCATCCACATGTAAAAAAAGATTAATAATAATGGAAGCCTTAATAATAATAATAATAATAATAATAATAATAAAAAAGCCAATACTCAATAATATTAACTACAAACACAGTCACAATGTGATGTGTCCGGAAAATAAAACATCCCTATAACTCTAGAAACTTACACACGACCCATACACCCAGTTAAAAATCAAAAATAAATTCATCCTTGATAATGGCTAAAAGTATAGCTAAATGCGCTCAGAAATACAGAACATTTGGGCAGTTTCTACACACTCTGTGTCCTAAAAAGAAAACACTTGTTCAAGCACAAGGAAATTTAAATAAATAGCTTAATCACAGTATCTAGTCTGTCGTCTTTAATGAAACATGTATAAATGAAAGATTGCTTCCTAAATACACAATTTTTATATATATATATTTATATATATATAATGTATGTGTGCCAATAGTACTTTCTTCAAAGGTTTATATATATTCTTTGATGTCTATTTCAAAGCAGATTACAAGGTTTACTTTTTATGCTTTGACTGTTATTGATGGCCATCAAATAATTCTTTTCATAGAATGCTTGTCATTTCGTTTTATTAGTCATGTGTTGTTCCTGTTTTATGTTGAGATACTTGGAATATCCATAGTATGACGGTGGGCAGAGGTCATTTTGTGAGTATTTTCCATTTAATTATATTGAAAGTGTTTAGTCATTAAATATCACTTAGAAGTTATCCTGAAAGACTTTCTTTCCTTGACCTCTTTTTTGCTCCTGTTGTAAACATTCAATCTGGCCCCCTGCACAGTTTTTCACCGAATGGTCAACTTCTGTTCTGCACTATAGTTTGATTGTAGGAATAGCAACTCAAACACATGTACCCACTAAAAGTAATGTTTATAATAATAATAATGATATATATATATATCTCCAGATAAAATGAGAACAAATGTAGTATAATTCCACTGTATGTAACATTTAATTTAAAAGAGGGCTCAATACAAAGTAGAGCTAAATATTATTTATTTTAGGGTATTAAAACATGTTAAAAATGACTACATAATGCCAATTATGTTTCAACACTACAAATGTGTCTCCTTGGGTAACAATTCTTTAACAAAATAGGCTTGTGAGCTTTGTCATGATTAACTAATAGAATATGACCTACACTAAATTCAAATTCACTGGAAAAAATTTGAATATAGTTCATGACACAAAGTTGTCAGCATATAAATCCTAGACAATTTCCTTATTGGCAGATACAAGTTGTTACATTATTTTGTAAGATGTATCAAAGTCAGGCATTCAACTTCCCTAAGAAGTAAAAGCAAAACAGGTGGGGAGGTAATTTAACATAATGCTAACTGAAAACTTTTATATACACTACAAATGCAGTGCTTAGTGTAAGATAGAAAAAGATGTACAAGAACAGAAAACAGTGCAAGAAAAACAGTACTTAAATAGTACTACTGTCTGTGACTGTTTCATGTGGATATATATATATATATATATATATATATATATATGGGCAGCAACCTTTCTTTTTAAAATCTTTTCTTAAATATGATGGACAAGAAAAATTTTATTAATCTTTTTATTTAGTTTTTTTTTTTTTTTTTTTTTTTATTAGTATTCTTACATTTTTACGTTTGGTGGAAGCAAGGGAGTACAAAAATTGTCCATACCGCCCACTGTCCCAAGCATTTTTGTCCACTACCTTAGCCATTTTCTAAGGGGCTTTGTTAGTTTTTTTCATGTTTTGACTGTATTTTGGTATAGTTTTGAATACTAGTAAGAACGTTCATTCCGAGTTATTATTAATATATATATATATATATATATATATATATATATATATATATATATATATATATATATATGTGTCACTGTGGACAGAGTATATTTATGTTATCTGTACCTATAAATGCTGATATTGAGCACTTTTCTTGATAAATATAGCAAACTTTTTTTAACAAATATATAAGTATTTTGTATAATGTAAACTCACATGTTCTCATTACTAAAGGTTTCTGCCAACCCTGTTGTCTGTTTTCATTTCTTTATTCTTCTAATCATGAACATTTTATTTTTCATTCATTAAACTATTCTTTTCATTTTCCCAACATAATGATTAGAATTTGTAATTAATATCTACATGTATGCTGAATTTAAATGCTTTTAATTAGTTACTTAAGCATTGATAGGCATTCAGTATCATTTAGTATATAGATGTCAGATTATGCACTGTTATAATTCAACATGTGTTCATTTTAGGTAAATCAGGTTGATAATAGAAAAAATCCAGTCTTTATGATAACAATTCTTTGTCAAAGAAGACAGGACTGTAAAGACGGGAATTGTTATTGAATTAAACAGCTATGATGATACATTCTTTTTGTTTGTAGCTGGGAAATAATTTAGTCTTAACAATCTTTGCCTGAGAATAGAACATCATCGCTTGAAGAGCACATGCATAATTCATTATTAAACTTGACACTTAAAGAATATGCCGATGAGAATATAAAGTCAAATCAATTGATTAATATCACATGAAATTGTTTGTATTTCTTGAGTTTAGTAAAGTACGTGTGTGTTATTTTGTTAAAGACATAGGACTCTTTTTAACAAATGATATTTGGTCATTTTGTCTGTGTCAACAAGCTTCTCAAAGTTTGGCCTATGCTTCGAAGAAATCTTCAATAACCAAAAGCTATAAATATTGGTTACCATCATTATCCTCCAAAATAAAGAGATGTTGTTCTACAGAAGGATGCTGAGAAATCTACGGATGGAGCATATAATGAATGGGGAGGTTTTGTAGAAGAATAGAAACAAAAACTGCACATAGAATTAGGTGACATTTGAATTTTCTAGGATGCTAAGTGTGCTTGGTGAATTTGACACTCACAGGATATATTGCAGGCAAGAGGGACTGATAGAAACAATGAGTTGCCTACCTAATGAGTTTGTGAATGGATAGCAGAATGGTGTGTGAAGGATAGTAAACAGGCATTACCCATACTACAAAGGATAAGAAGTTGTGAAGATTTGTGATTGCCAATGTCTTGAAGGGACACAGCACATAGAAGAAGCTATATCTGGTTTTTAGTTAGATGGATGCCAAATTAGTATGATTATTTTTTATTTACTGTTTTATCAAAAAATAATCTAAATATTGTTAGTGGTAACTTTTGAATTTTTTCCAGCAACATGTTTGGCTTATGTTGAAACACCAGTTCTCATATGATCATTAAGTAATGTTGAGTCTAGTCAGAACCTAGATGGGTAACTGCTTGGGAATACCAGCTACTCTAAGCTTGGATTTGCAAGGGGTGTAATGGATAAGCACTCAGAATTAGAAATTGGAGAGACCCAATTCCAGTCAGGTTTGTTATATTCAATTACATGCAAATACCCTTTGGAAAGGTATGACTCCAACACCTCTCTCTCCAGCTATGGGTTAAATGATAGAGCTTGTATCAGTAAATCATTATTATTTTCAAAAGTTTCTTACAATCTAAAAATATTTTCTGGTTTTAAATAATGGTAAAAACAAAATAGCTTTCTCACATAAAATATAATTTAGCAAAATTGTGGGCAGATGAATCCAAATTTGAACTTTTTAGCTGTAAGAGGAACCTGTAGAAAGACTTAAAAACTAAAAGCAGATACACTGTAGTTACTTAACTTTTATCTTTTACTTTAAAAGAATACAAAAGTATCTCATTTTAAAGTGTTTTTTTATAAAACCTTTGCCTGTCATATAACCTGCAAAAGACATATGCAAATATTTGAAGTGGTTAATTAATATTCTTTCTTCAACATGATAGACATATTAGATAGATAGGAAGATATACTGTTAAACTGATTGATTTCAAGTATGAAATCCTTTCATGACGCTCTCTCAAGTTGATGTCGTAAAATATTAAAATGATAAAATATAGCAACAAGATTTTCATAGTCAAATAAGAAATTAAGATTTATTTAATTCATTTTTCTTTTATTCTCTCTCTCTCTCTCTCTCTCTATATATATATATATATATATATATATATATATATATATATATATATATATATATAAAACAATCACTGTTTATAATCTCTAAAAAAAAAAAATTCTAAAAATATTCAATCTCCAGAAACATGTTCTCACAGACACATGCACACAATCAGTTCACCCCATGAAGGGTGATAATGCCATTAAGGCACAAGGGGCTACTAGAAGTGAAAGAAAATGAATAGACTTTAGAAGAAAAAACAATCCTAAACAGAGGACAAAGGATGAACCTCTACTCTTGTTCAAAAGACCATAGAGGGTGTGAGCAGGACAATAGGCAAATCTATCTACTCCTACTGAGTTTAGATAGACAAACATATAGAGTTGAAATAGATTATATACAATGTCAGAATGAATCAAAATCTTTCTTAATTGTTCCTGCAATCAAAGAATCTCAAGATTCAACACTCTTTGAGATCCACTAACTCAATATAGTAACACAGCAAACATTATAACATTATTTGCATCAATCAAACATTATTTTTGGAAGGTCTTCTAATTTTGTTTTCAGAATGGAAAAGTAATTGTTTTATAAATAGCATGTTACTAGTTTTCTCTATTTTTGGTTGGCAACCAGTCTAAGAGAAGGACTTAATTTAAATTCTCCATTGCATTGCAGCTATACCCACTAATGAAAATCAACCCTAAAAGATAAAAGGGATTTGGAGTCCCTAAGACAATTTATAGTTGTATTCAACAACATCCTGGCTACTCCTGAGATTACACTGGAATCCTGTGTATTGGCACTTGCCTGAATTTCAGTGACATCTACTGCACGGGTAACAATCTATCCTCCATATTCACTTCACCAGGAGTTGTACACTGGTGAGACAGGAAACACCATCTAGAGCATAACTCCATAGCTTTCGGATACTGACCGATAAATATAGGAAGATATCGTTGATTCTCTTCTCATTATGGCTTCTGACTATGGCCTAAGTAAAACTTTCTTTTTGTTGTGGCCTCTAATCCTTGGGAGACTAAATTAAGTCTCACAGGACAAAGATGAGGAAACACTATTTATTTGGGTGACCCAACCCAGAGAGGAGAGACAGAAGTAAAGGCGTACAGCCACCTAGGAGTAATATCCATAAATCCATAGGTTTCCTTATTCTTTTCCAAGATCTTTTTATACTTTAAAAATAAGGGGTCTTTCTTTCTCATTTGACACAAAGAATAAATAAAGGATTTTTTTCTATATACTGTGTTTGCTTTATTGCTCTTGTGCGTGAGTGAGTTGCAGTGACAATGTTTATTTTCAGGAATGGCCATATTCCTCTGGTGAGATTTAAACCCATGTATAATGCCCAGTTTGTTGTAAAGTTACTGCTTTCAAGCAAGTTTTTATTATCTTTGCCTTATTTTGCCTGCTGTATTAAATCTGATTCTTTGTAGATATTTACAAATATAATAGAATCATTTTTTTTATTAAACTAAACTAGTTTACATGAGGTTATGTACATTGATAATTGAGGTTGTTAGAAAGGCTTTTCTAGATTGAAATTTTGCCTGTGGCAATTTATAGTAATTAGATTCTGTATCTTGAGTCGCAAGCAATGTTTGTTTTTGTATTCATCTTAGTATTACTATTTGTGAGAAAAGATTTAAAAAAAAAAAAGAAAGGAAGTGAGAAAAGTTAAGCAGAAATTCACAATGCATTATTGTAAAGATGTTAGCAAATGTGTGTATATGTTTGAGACAGAATGTATGGTTGTCAGCAAAAGGGGTAGCCCAACATGTGAACTACAAATTGGAGATGTCAGGATCAAGCAAGTACAAAAATTTGAATATCTGAAATCCAAAGGTGCATTGAAATAGTGAAAGATGCCTCCTAAATGCTAAGCAAAGTGTTAAGAAGCAGTAAAATTTTGTTAGAAAGCAAAGAGTCTTGAACTATTATGTAATATCAGTTCTCCTATATGGCAGTAAATACTGAACCATCTTACAGATAAAAAAGAGACTTTAGGCAACAGAAATGTAGTTCTACAGAAGGATTCTGAGAATAACATGCACTGACCATGGGAGTAACATGGAAGTTTTAAGGAAAATGGAAACAAAAAGTATACTTAGAATCAGAAAGAGTCTATTGAAATTTCTTAGGTACATAATGAAGAAAGAAAGTTTGGAAAATTTGACACGATTGCTGGCAAGAGAGACAGGAAAGCAGCAAATGACCTATCTAACAAGTTGTGTAAATAGTTGGCAGAGCAGAGATCAAGAGAAATAGCGGAAAGATAAACCTTACAAAGGACAGGAAGTTGTGAAGAGCCATGATTGCTCACATCTTGAAGAGACACAGCACATAGAAGAATTGTCATCTATGCATATAGAGCTACACACAAGAAGGGTAGAAAAAGTTCTTGGCCTAAACAAAGTGTCCTTCTCCATCACACAAAAAGAAAATAAATTGATGTTGGGTCATTTGGTTAGATTTTGGGTTAGGCTGAAAAGTTTTAACTGTTGTGTGTATGCACGCATGCACACACACACACACACACACACACACACACTGTTTTTTAAACTAATGCTCACCCAATACAAGGCCCAAGAGCCACTCAATGTAGATGGTTATGTGTAGAAAAAAAAAATTGGTGAATAAAATTTCAGAGTACAGGCATAGATTTTAGAAGGAACTGGTAACTCAGTCCTAAACAGGAAACAATGGATAAACCTCTACTCCTGCTAAAAAAATCCAGGTGGGAGTATAAACATGATAATAGGTGAACCTATCTACTCCTGCTGTTGGAGGAGAGAAAAAAAATAATTAGTCAATAAAATTTCTGAGTTTGGGCACAGATGTTATTGGAGATATATATATATATATATATATATATATATATATATATATATATATACACACACACACACACACACAATGTATGGGCACATGGTTAGAGCATTAGCCTTTCAGCTGTGAGACCGGGGTTAGAATCTCACCATAATTGATTTGTCGAGGGGATAACTTTTTGATACTATTGGCCTGGAGAGACAATGTGTGTGGCATGATTGAGAAATACCTGAAAACTATACCATGTATTGACCCAAGCCTTGTGAATGAAATTGATTAGACAAAATTGTTTGGAAGCCATCAATAGCTGTGTTAGCACAAATTCTTAAGTCATCATGGCTGAAGGTTTGAGCATAATACCCTTGTTCAGCTACTGATTGCATCAGATTGTGCACCCTTTCTCAGAAACTGTAACCATGGTCTGCTCAGTATAGTTGCTGTAGAAACCACTGGTTGGCTTTGTGGGTTTTGAATAAACACAAATGTACTTGAGCAGGTGCATGCAATAAGGATTAGCTACCTACCTTAAAATGATGGCTAACAAATATGCCTATCTATTATAGTCATAAGTTCACCTATTATAGTCATAAGTTCACCTATTATAGTCATAAGTTCACCTATTATAGACATAAGTTCACCTATTATAGACATAAGTTCACCTATTATAGACATAAGTTCACCTATTATAGACATAAGTTCACCTATTATAGACATAAGTTCACCTATTATAGACATAAGTTCACCTATTATAGACATAAGTTCACCTATTATAGACATAAGTTCACCTATTATAGACATAAGTTCACCTATTATAGACATAAGTTCACCTATTATAGACATAAGTTCACCTATTATAGACATAAGTTCACCTATTAAAAAAAAATGTTATCAATATTTAAGTTATTTTGCATGTGCATTGCTTCTTATATATATATTTTGCATAAGTAACAAAACATTTTAATCTATACAATTTTGTAGTCACATGTTGGGAAGAATTCTGCTTTTGTGATCATTAAAAGCAAAAAAACTATCAAAAGAAAGCTGACATGGAGCAAAACTAAAAAGCAATTTAAGTCTGATCTCCCTTTATGAAAGAGATATTCTTTCGTTATTGAAACACGAGTTGTATGCATCAAGTAATACTTTCTGTTAAGATCATAACAGAATGTCTGATTACTAAGAAAGGAGGGTTCAGGTTGCACAACCAATAGATATCTAAAGTCACACTGTACTTTGTTTTAGAATGGATTATAAATTTCATAATGCACAGAACTGCAGCAAGACTTTAAGCTTATTGATGTTGAAGTAAATTATTAAGCCTGTTAGAATAGCTCACTTGATGTCTCTTGAGATAATCTCAGACAATCTGGTGCAATCAGTTGCTTTTTTTTTCTTTCTTTTTCTTTCTTTTTTTTCTTTTTTTTAAAAAAAAAAAAAAAATTCTTTATCCATCAAGAAAAAGGCCGCCATATTTTGGTAAATTTACAGTTGCATTGCTTATGCTTTTTGTATTAGTAATCTTGGAATTTTCTGTATAATATTATCAAATGTCAAAATTCTATGTTTTAAACATTAAAAGTAAAAATATCCACATAAAGCTAATATGAAACAAAAGAAATAAAAAGTAATGTATTAGCAACCTGATTGCTTCTACGTAGTTATTCTTTTGTTTGTTTATTGATGTTGAATAATATCAGTTGGTATCATGGCAACAGAATATATCATCACTAAGTTAGAAAGATTGAACAGTGTTACCAATCAAGATGTATTAATTGATATTTATTTTTTTTGTATGTAATGTTAAGAGGGTGAGTTTGAGCCTGTTTAGCCTCTTCTATGATGTGAATCCTTTCTGGACATGGGTGATTGTGAATCTCTAAAACATCTTCTTTGACTTCCTCTGTCTCTCTTGCCTTCAATATGCCCCATGTCGTTTATTGTATATAATGTTGAGAGGGTGAGTTTGGACCTGTTTAGCCTCTTCTATGAGGTGCATCCTTTCAGGACATGGGTGATCGTGACTCTCTAAAACATCCTCTTTGTCTTTCTCTATTTCTTTTGCCCTCAATATGCCTTGTCTCTTCTTGATTCTAAGCATAAGCGTTCTTTTTGTTGCCATTTTATCTAAGACTTCCATGTTGCTTACTTGCTCCATCTATGGAATTCTCAGTATCCTTCTGTAGAATCATATTTCCATGCCCTTACTCATCTAAAAATCCACTTAAGTATATGCTGTTCCTTACAGGGAAACAATGTTAAGTGTGTGTGGGGTTCTTTCTTTTCTTCTCTTCTTTTCTTCTCTTCTTTTCTTCTCTTCTTTTCTTTTTCATTTTTGTTATTGTTGTTGGTTTCCTGTGAATAGATTTTAGGTATGAGGGAATGGATAGACATGACACTCATAGCTTTAAAATTTCTTTTGTACAGGCTACATTCAGTTTCAGAAAAACATTTTCAGTTTTTAACTTTGTATTAATTTTTATTTTGTGTAGGCAGTCGACCTAATATAAGTGGGTAGGCAAAATTCTGGTTATAAAATCTACCTTTTTTTGTCTTCTCTATTATGTTTTTTTTTTTTTTTTTTAATTATTGAAAGAAATCTTTTAGTGTCACTAAACACTATATGCTGCATTATTTTTTTCTTATTTAGTTCACTGACAGCATATGTTACCTGTCCAGAGCATATGATAAAAACACATGTAAACATTCACTATCTTTTTTCTGTCTGCTGTATGCATTCATTCAGTGCACTTAGTTTCATTGACACCATCAACAAGTACAAATTATGCAAACAAAATTGCATTTTGAATACCAACAAGAGAAAAAGTAATATTTATAATTGATTAATGACTAATATTAGGTTGGTGCAAAAATAATTTCGTTTTCCCACATAGTAACATATGTTAGAAAACGAAATTATTTTTGCACCAACCTAATATTTCTACAAGTTCAAAAGAAGACCTTGAACAATTTTTTTTCATTGTTTTGGAAATCTCTTGATAACCAAAAGAAAGTGATCAAATTTTTTTTTTTTTTTTTAAAGTTTGTCATTAATTCTTTTTATTATTCTGTTGTTCATCTTTTATATATAATTAATTTTACATGTTTTTTATCAAAATGCTCAAGTTGTTTTCTTTTTTTTTTTTTAAATTCTACATCACAACATCAGTCAAAAAGTAATGATTAAGCCTATGAAAATAACTTGAATTTGCTTCTATTTTCCTTGGGAACCAATCTAACGGGGACACT
Source organism: Acanthosepion lycidas (assembly GCA_963932145.1). Taxonomy (NCBI): domain Eukaryota; kingdom Metazoa; phylum Mollusca; class Cephalopoda; order Sepiida; family Sepiidae; genus Acanthosepion; species Acanthosepion lycidas. The sequence goes on from OZ010599.1 coordinate 24,425,708, forward strand.
GCCTTATTTATTTGACTATGAAAACCAACCAGCAAACATTCAAATCTGATTTAAAAAAAAAAAAAAATACATATTGTTTGTTTAGACCCAATATTAACAGACATAATAGTTTTATGATGTTTAAATGTCATAGGTGAAGCATTGTCATTAATATTTTGACTAGTTTCCATTTCACCCAAGATTTTCTTGTATGCATTGTAATAATAGAATGCTGTGCTAAAAAGTAAAAAAAACAAAAACACAAAGTAAAATTAGCAGAATTTATTGCATCATATTTTTGATAAATTTCTTATCTGTTTTCAATTTCAAAGCAACTGTTATAGTTTTTAAATTTTTTTAAAATGAAATATTTCATTGTTTATTGCTTGGAACGTATCCTAATTTTCATTGATTCAGTTTGTGGCATAAATGGAAAAGCCAAGTTACACCATTTCAACCAAAAGTATAAGGATAATTTTGACTTCTTTAGTTATTTATATGGATCTTCTGTATAAATATACTAGTAGCCTTCATAGTATACTGCTTATCTAGTATGAGATGCATTTCTATAGTTTTGGTCTATGAACTGGATAGCCTTTGACCTGCAAGATTGAAATTTGAAAAGTACTATAAGTGAAGTAGAAATGATTTTGAAATTTTCCTTCTAATTATTGCCATTGATTGATTTTTTTTTAGTTTTCAAAAAAAAAAAAAAAAAAGAAAAGAATTACTTGAGAGTAGTGTCAGTATTTTAACCTTTTTACTTTGAAATATTATCTGAATTATCCTGAAATTGTTGTTGAATGTAATCATCCTGACCATCTGTATATATTAGAATATTGGGTTGGGGGAAGTGTATTGAACTGTTTCACACACACACATATATGTATATATGTGTGTGTATGTATGTGAGAGATAATGATATATTAGATTGGTGCAAAAATAATGACATAATAATGTCGTTTTTTAACGTCAAAAAACGACATTATTACGTCATTATTTTTGCACCAGCCTAATATTATATATCAAGAACAATATCTGAGAAAAATGTCTGAGAAAGTGGAAAAGTTTTTTTTATGATATGTTTAGTCTGATGAAGTCCTAAAGAACAAAACGTGTCACAAACTTTTCCTACTTTGGCATACATTTTTTTTTTTCTCTCTCTCTCTCTCACATATATATATATATAATAAATATGTTGGTATATAATCCAAGTGAATCCTAATAATATAAAATATTAAAACTGATTCATAAAAACAGCTCAATATATTCATTATAACAGAGCATATATTACATAGAATAGAAATCCAAGATTACCGCATCTGAATAACTATTTCAACCCACAAGATTTACTTGTACTGTCGAAATAGCTATTCAAATTAAGTAATCTTGGATTTCTATTTTATGTTATATATATTAAAGTACTAAAACTTTTCAGAACCCTCTCATCTGTGTGTATGTGAGAGAATGATAAAAAATATTTTTAAAATTTACATGAAAGTATTTTAATTTTAACTTGATCTATTTATGATTCCAGCTTTTAATTTAGAACTTTTAGATGTGGGGCACCTTGAGGCGATATAATGATTAGCAAGCCTGTTTTGCTAGAACAAGTAGCAAGTTCAATACTCACTGGGTGCCCCATACTTTTGGCCTTGTGCCACATCTAAGCTTGGAAAATCATAACTTTTAGATGTCTCCTCTCAGATCTTTCGCTATGACTTGTTTAAACTTTTAACACTGTTTTGTTTATTTTTGTTTTGTTTTTTTCTTGCTGTCTGTAAACTACAATTTACATGACCTCAACAACCCCTGCATAGAAAAAGTATAAGCTTTATGGGTTCACAATATAACCTTCTCTTTTCCAGGAAATGAGACTTCTTACTCTTCTCTGTTTTAAGTTGACCTGTCTCCCCCAATCATTCAGGTTGGTTGAAGTCAATTCAGGTCTGTCAAATTTGGCTCATTATGCTTCATATAGTCCCACATCCCCATTGGCAGCCTAAGCAACCAATCAGCTGACCACCAGGTTCTTTTTGCTGCTACAAATGAATTGTCTGTTACTTTTTAATATATTCTAACATTTGTAATTTTGTTATCAAGATGTAATTTCGTAGGTTATGCTTTTGTAGCGAACTGGGTTATTGCAATTACGGGGAGGCCTGTGTGAGTTTGTGGCTTATGTATACTGTTCACTTGATGGCACTGGTAGTTAGCATAGGCAGAATTGTTTATTTGTTCTTTAGGCATTTTGTCTTGGAACTAAACATTGACCGTCAAGCTTATTATTAAACTACTTGATGATATATGACCAGTTATGAAAAATATGTGGTTATAAGAGAAAAAGATAGGAGGTGACATGGAAGATATGCGCAGTAAGTGGACTAATAGATGGCAAATAAAGTTGGTTGTTAAGTGGGTATGTAAAGGAAATGTGGGTTGGAGGTTAACCATTATGCAGACTGATATTCAAAGTTGGTGTCCGGTGGTTGGTGCCTGAAGTTGATACTTCACAGAAGTAGAAATAAGTCTACTACAAGTGCATTTTTATTTTATTTATTTTTCTATTGTGATATTTGCTGTTCCCACAATATTTCAACCAGTTCATTTGATTCCCTTCTTCGGGTGTACATAAAGAGATAACCTTTTTTACATTTTTTTTTTTTTTTTTTTATTTAATTTTTTTTTTTTTTTTTTTAAATTATTTTTTTTTTCATTTTTTTTTTTTTTTTTTTAATTATTTAAAAAAAAATTTTTTTTTTTTAAATTATTTTTTGTTTTAAATTTTAAAAATGTTTTTTTAAATTTTTTTTTTTTTTTTTTTTTTTTTTTATAAAGGTAGTACAAAAAGAAATGGTTGCATCTTTAAGTCTTTCTGCTTCTTCTAACCGGGTTCATTTTAATTCAATTGATATGAAATGTTAGAATAGAAACATTATACAGACATAAATCTCTTTATTAATGTGTCAATTTTAAAAATATATTCAGTCAATTATGTGCCATGCGTGATACACGCTTAGGCGATCATGTATTTTTCGATACATGAGGCAGATTTTTTTTTCCCGCAGTAGGTTGCCATTTCTTTCTGTGGTAGACCGGTGTCATCCAAGGCTATAGAACCCTGTCTGTCCTGCTATTTACCCATAGCTGGAGGGAGAAGAGGAGGATTCATACCTTTTTCAAGGCTATTAGCATGTAAGTGAATGTAATGGATTTGACTGGAATTTGAACTCAGCTCTCCGATTCCTCAATCTGAGCCGCTATCCATTAGTCCACTGGACATCCTCAAAAATATATTACGTATTGAAAATGTTCTGATACTATTTCTAATAACTGACAAAATCCCAGTTATTAATAATTCTCTGAAATATCAAATTTGTTGTCAGATGCAGAAACAATATTTCCCAAAATAATTTTTTAAGATTCCTGGGAAAAAAAAAAAAGTTAAAAGCTCAAATATAGAAAGATAAAAATTTGATTTTAAGCAAAATTCAGTTTCTTTTTTGTTATTAGATGAATAAAAATACTACAAACATATAACATAAGTAAAAAAATTATTAATTTAATTTTGACATTCTGATTCATTGCCTGAAGCCAAAAATTTCTTTTCATTGAAACTTTTGATAAATATCTGAAATAGCTAAAAACCTGTTTTCTAATATTTATAACTTATGACTTCTATGATCTGAAGGGCATTTAAAATTTAAAAAAATGTCATTAAAAATCATTATTTAGATTTGGACTAATATCCTCATCTATGTTATCACTACATTTTGGCTGTTATGTCCTTTGGCCTTCATCATTAGCTTGTGCCATGAAACAATAGTGTAGATAATTAATGCCTAGGTTTGTGAATTTAGTGGCATAGAAATTGTGAGTTCAAACCCTGGGCTGGATAGTACAGACTCAGTCAGTGGGAACAGGACAAGCAATAACTGAGTAGTTCTAAATAGGAACAAGACAAGATATCCCGAGACATGATCAGCAGAAATAGAGTAATATACCACCACTGATTTAATAAAGGATTTAATTTGAAATTTTGTGACCGTTACCTGGATCAGCAGACACAATAACTCCTCATGCCAGAAATTATTGCATTGGGAAAAAAGTCTGTAGTTTTTTTTGTTTTTTTTTGTTTGTTTTTTCAATAGGTGATGTTTGAGGGAATTTATCACACACACACACACACACACACACATATATATATATATATATAGCGAGAGAGAGACAGACAGACAGAAAGATGGATGGAAGACAACGGTGAAAAGTGTCAGCAAATATTCTTGTGGTTCTGTCTTGAGATCCTCATTGTGGGACTGATGTGTCATATATGACAAAACAAAAAAAAATCTGAATGAGGTTGTCAGATCCTCATAAGTGAAAATCAACAGGAGAGTTCATTATATACACACACACACACACATTCTGTTGCCATAGTGATTTTTAAATGTGCTTTATATTTATTTTAGAATTTTAAATTTTATCTGTTGTAGTCCTGGAACTTTTACAAAACAAGCATTTCAATATAAGGGGGTTGACTGGAACTATAACAGATAAAATTAAAAAATTATAAAATCTGTGGTATCAGACCTGTTTTATATATAATGTTTCTGTGTGATATAATGATATATAATTTTGTATGATTTTTTATGTCAACTGACAATATTTAGAAAAATGGTATGACAAATTAGAAAAAAGTTTTTGTGATCCTTTTCATCCGACTGGGCTTTGTTGATGTTGCCACATCTGCACATGCACATGAAATATATATGTGCGTATGTGTATGTACCACATTTCAACATGTTTTTTTTCTATACTATTCAATATGTACTTTTTTTTTACATTAAAAGTAATAGTAGATGAAAATTTTCGGTGGAGGGAGACATATGCTGAAAGATTTCTGCCATAGCTAAGTGGTGCGTAGTGTTTGTAAGTGATTCATAAAGTGTAAATTTTAATTTGGAAAAAAAAACAAAAACAAAACAAGAATGCTCCCGCTGTTATTGATGAAGGTTAGTACTTAGACCAGATCATCACCCAGAAAGATGCCAAGTTCTAGAAAGGTGCATCCATGAAGCCGTCTCAAAGATGGCGAAAAGCAGTGCAAGAAAATGGCACATATGAGGTTGAATAAATTTATAGACAAATATCTAAATATTGTCCTTGAAATTCGCTTACAAAAACATTACAAACTTTTGTATCACCCAGAAAGATGCTCAATTCTGGGAGGATAGAATAATGAAGTTGCCTCAAAGATGGCGAAAAGCAGTGGAACAAAATGACATATATGTGGTTGATTAAATCAAAAGACATATCTAAATATTGTCTTTGAAATTCACTTAAAAAATGTCTACAAACTCTTGTTCCAGTGATATATTAAAATCTGATTACTAAATATTGTTGATTTTTAACCAGTACTTTTTTATTATCTGTGGTTTTTTGCACAAACCAATTATCTAAATTTACTCAGAGTAAGGTAGTTTCTTTTATTAATGTTTTATTTTTGTTTTATTATTTTTGTCAGTGATTTATACGTATTCTTCTGATATGTTATATTGTTTCCAGATTTGAAAATTGTATATTTTCTCTGTTGTAAACTTATGTATTGGCTTTTTAAAAAATTTTTTCCAGATTTGAAAATTGTATATTTTCTCTGTTGTAAACTTATGTATTGGCTTTTTAAAAAAATTTTAAGATAATATTCCCAGAAGTTTCTTTTAGGAATAGAGATATTGTGTTCTATCATTATAAAAGGAATGTGAATATTGCTTAAGAGTATTAACAATGCAACTCAAACCCAAGATTTTTATCTTGATGTTATTTTTTAAATTAGTGAAATGAGGAATCGATAGATGTTGAAAATTAAAAGAATGTTGTTTAAGCGTGAATCTATTCTTTCCCCACCTCTAATGCATTTCTGAGATGCCATCCTGATAATTGAGATTATTACTTGTATATAAAATACAATTGGTCTATTTTGTATTGAGCACTTTTTTTTTTTTTTTTTTTATTTTATTTGATTAGGCTAGAAATTATGACACTGGGCGATTTTTTTTTTTTTTTTTTTTTTTTTTTTTGCCTACTCTGATGATTTTGGTTCCCCCCAGATACCAATCTGTTTTAATATATTTTATTTGCAAATTGTACTATCCATTTTTTTTATACACCTGTCGAGTATAGACAATAATGTTTTATATATATATAAATAAAACTGTAGAGGCCATGGTTAAGTATAACTGAGTAATTGACAAGTTTATCAAACAATAAAAAAAGGGAAGAAAAAGAAGAGGACAAAATAATACTAATCAAACAATATATATGCAAGTCAAAACTAAGCAAAGGAACAGTAATAAGTCAAAAAGTTCATAAAGAATGAATTGTATTCACATGCAAAAGGGATACAGTCAAACAGAGCATAATGGGAAATCCCAGCATGCATTTGTCTTTGCCATTTGTCTATAAATTTGAGGAGGTATGTACTTAGCAGTCATTCTCATTGGTTAAAACCAACAATATTATTGCTTTTATATCTGCTTTTTCTTAGATATTTTAGATTAAAATTTAAGTCTTCTGGAAATAGTATATTCTATATGCCACCTTTTAGAAAGTGGATAATGAAAACATTATCTGCTCAAACCATTTCCGAATCTCTGACCAAACATAAGATTTTATTTTTTTGACATCCTTTTTGATTGCACTGAAAACTTTTCAGTACCCTCTTGTATTTTACCTCTCTGTTTGATAATTACAGTTGTATTTAAGTTTATCTGCTTTGAAAATGTATTGCATATCAATCTTTATTCTCTGTGTAATCAGCACGTGTGATCCATTTGTCATATTTGCTAGAATCAATTTTTAAAGTTCTATGGGTTTAAGTTCTTGTAAGTTTCTCCTTGTAATCTTCTTTCTTAGCCTATAGGACCTTAGTATAGACATATCTGTCATACAAATAGAAGTGAGTTAGGAGATAATTTTCTATTTATTATTATTATGATACTAGTATCATAAAATAATGATGGCTATATTTGTCATTTTTGCAATTGCATTACTTATATTTTCTGTGAGAGTAATCTAGGACTTTTATCTCTGAATTATTTTGCTATCACATGTAAGAAAGAATTCTGATTTTTATATTATTAAAAGTAATAATTTCTACAGTATGCTATGCTAACATGAAATAAAACAAAAAAACTCCCAAAAACAATGTATTAGCATTCTGATCTCCTAATTAGTTATGGGATGTTGTTAAAATGTGTTGTCTACGTGGTGTTAAGTGATGCCCCCTTTTATCTGCCAAATCCAGGTACACACCTGGAAAACATCTTTTATGCTTCCAATGTACCTTTCAATTTCTGTTTTGCATAGTCCATCCTCTGTTAACCCTTTGACCCCTGCATTCCTGAACATTTTTAATCCTTCTACCTGAGCTTCTGAGTCAAATTTTGCAAATAATTGGTATGTAATATTTCACAGTAGATATAAAAATAGTTACAGGTGTTTACCCACTGTTCAAACAGTGGCTAGACACTAAATCATTTTTCTCTACCACTGTTCATCAGGTGGCTGGACATTACGTCATTTTTCTCTACCACTGGTAAAGCAGTGGTCAAGGCTCAAAGGATTAAAACACTTCCAAGTTATTTAAATTATCTTGCTTGGTTTTGGTCTCTCCATTTTACAGTTCACATCTTGGGTTGTTCGTTTTATTGACCATTATACATTCTGTTTTTTTTTTTTTTTGTTTTTTTGTTTTTTTTACAATTAATGGTTAGTCCTTTCTTCTCTCTTTCCTTTACTATCTTCTGTAAAAGTCCCTGTAGTTTACTTTCCCTTTCTGTTATTGAAACTGTGTCATCTGCATATTAAGATTGTGGCCACCAATAATAATAAATCCTGGTAGGACTTCTAGTTCTCTCAGAATTACTTCACTGTAGAGGTTGAATAAGTTCAATGAGAAGCTATTGTTTTATGTGCCTTTCTATATCTGTGTATTTACTGAAATAATTTTTTTATCCATATGCAGGCTGTTTCCTTCCAGTTCAGGAGTGTACTAGTGTCTTTCCCAAATTAATCAAACTGTCTTAGCAGTTAAATTTAATGTTTCTACAAACAGGGAAAACTTTCCTTCCAACCAGATAGAAAGAGAGCAGAAGGCTTTATTGAAAAAAATAAGTTCTGTATACTAATTTAGAAACAAGTTACTTGGAGTAATGATTTCATGAAGGGATTGTCAGTTTTTATATTTATTTATTTTTTTCAGTGAGGGTCACTCTTTACAAGGTCCAGGGGCCACCAAAGGTATAGGGTTACGTTAGGAGGCCATTTCTGTATATTTGTCAAGGAAATAACGATTAAACTTAGCCTAGGTTAAGATTGTAGTGATCAGGGGAAACATCCTATTGGGATTCAATTCCACAAGGCAGTGATTTGTGAGAAGCTGCTGCTCAAGAATTGAATATGGAGGGAATGTGGGTGGTTTGCTACAATGTGAATGTCATGGCGTGTTCTTGCTGTGAAGGTTTGCCCTGACAGGATCAGGAATTGTAGTTCGTCCGATCACTTTCCATGGAAGTAGCAGTAGAGCAGCAAGAGGCTGGCCACATCCTGCCTGTAGGAGAAGGGTTGTAGGGTGGAGAATAATTTGTCACCCTAAAGGGCTCAGAGACGCTTTTGATTTTTATCAAGGCTGGAGAGTGAAAATCTATGCAGCTCCTGCCCAAATATGACAAAAGTATTCCATTTTTGACCTGATCTTGTTCTTGTAAAAGTAGAGGATAGCAGGAGGAATAGAGGGCACTGACCATTTTACCTGCATCCTTAGCAATGGATCGTCTGTACGAGTTCCACTTGAGGTTAGGTGTAAGTTTGAGGCCCAACAGTCTCTCAAGGCAGTGTCTTTCCCCAAGAGGACCTCCATTCATCCTGATTGGTTTTAAAGTGGAATGGATTTTATTATTTCTTTAAGCATTATTTCCACCACATGAACTCCTTTTAAGATCTCCAACAATACCAGAAAAAAAAACCAAAAAAAAAACTGTTTTATTTCCCATTCTGAAAAAAATATTTTGGGATTATCAGTAGAAAATTAGTCTCTTTCTGTCTTTTTATATTTTTTAATTTTCACTTTATTCTACTATTTAATATCCAAAGCTCACCTCTTCTATTTATTTATTTCAATTTAACCACCCTCTCTTTGTTTTCTTGTTTTTTGGGGGTTTTTTTTGTCTGTCTGTTTCTCGGTTTATAACTAAGTATACATCCCTAGTTACATATTCATCAGGAATTTAGACCACTTAAAATATTTCTTTAATTACTTCAGATTTTAGAAATGATGTAAATATTTGAAATTTACCAAAAAGAAAACATTCACAACTCAATGTCTGTGATTATTACAGTTGATAAATGTGTAAAAACATTTTAAACATTAATGTCTTTGAAGGAAAGGCCTTATAAGAATGTACAAGATAAATATATTCTTAACATTGTCGACTTTAAGTAAGGATTTATTGATTTTTCATTTGAACAAGCTTTGAATAAATTCATTTATATACAGGGTGCGATGGGGAAATTGTCACCATTTTATATTAATTTTGTGCATGTGTGTTGTTCATTTTTGATTTTGCCAACAGCACAGTATAGTAGGGTCAGTTGGGCACCATCTGTGAGAAAAAGAGCACCATGATGCAATTCACTCCACCAGACATCTGAAAATGGCATGCTGTATTGCTTGGCATTCATGCCAGAAGCTGAAGTACAAACATTTCAGAGTGTTTGGGTGTTGATCTGAGGACAGTGCAGAGGATTCAAAGAGTTGGATGAATCTAATGGTGATTATGAAGGTACAGCAGTTCAGAAAATTCATTGATTATTCTGATAAAAAAAAAAAAAAAAAGAACTGCCTCAGAGGAGGGCCTCAGACTCAACACGGAGGCCTTCATCAAGTTCCTTGAGGAGGTAGTACTGCCCTGGGTCAAGAGGGTGGCTGCTGGAAGACCCTATGTCTAGCAACAAGACTCTGCACCATGACACACAAGCAGGAAAACCCAGTCATGGCTGTCAGACAATTTCTTTGACCATATCAATCCTTACATCTGGCTGCTCAACTCCTCAGACTGCAAGCCCCTTGATTATTATGTGTGGGGCGCAGATGAGAGAGACCAACAAAACTCCTTGTAACATCAAAGATGAATTGAAGGCAAGGATTATGGCAGCATTCACTAACAGAAAGAGTTGCAGGAGATTCCGAAATCATTTGAAGGCAGTAGTTGAAGCCAATGGTGATTTTATTAAATAAATTTACTCTTTAGTATTTCAAGATATTTTTGTGTAATTTAATTTTAATATCTGTTAAAATGAAATGTCATCTTTGCATAATTTAGAAGACAATTTATCCATTGCACCGTGTATTTGATGAATAAATTAAACACTCCTGGAAACAATAGATTAACTTTCTGTAGGCAATTTGAATATTTTAAACTTTATCTTTGTAATTTTGCTGCTGTTATTGCAAATATAATTTAAAGTTTTTGCAAACAGCTAGTACTTTTAATAGAAATAAGGGCATACAGGAAATTTCTTGGTCTGACACTTTGTAAAATTTAACCAAACAATTGTTTTTAATCCTTTTTTGGTTGAGCTGAGAACCTAACAGGAATAAATTTTATAAAAGTAATTTCTTTGTGCTGTGTTCCTTCATGTGGTCAAAGGCATAATCTAAGAGACCACATTTTCAACATTGAATTGCAGTGGTGACTTTAAAAAAGAATTCTTCATATTGGACAATGGATGAGACCTAATTATTAATAGTGAAGACATCAGCACCAGGATGATGGGTGTGGTCAATGTCAGGATCTAACTTAATTGTTCCAAGTTAGATGGAAACTATGGAATTACATAAAGTAGTGCCTTGTATCTCTTAATATATGTGCAACCAAAAGTGCTATGATGATATGTAGAGGGGTCCCAATGAATGACCTAGTTAGTTAATTGAATAAATGGAAATTATTATATATATATATATATATATATATATATATATATATATATATGACAGGACGACAGATAGGATCAAAATCAGAGAGGGAAGGGAGAGATAGGAATATGCTTAGATTTATCTTTATTAAGATACTTAAGGGTAAAGTGCCAGACATTTTGACCTATTTAATAAGTCCTTTCACAGGAAAACGAAAAACAGATAAGTGAAGAAAAGAGATAAGATATAAAAGAAAATAAATGAGGAAACAGAGGAGCTCTCTCAATTACATCCTCCTTGGGATTATCCATACAGATTACCTAACTATATATATATATATATATATATATATATATATATATATATATGACGCGATGTGAGAGATCATTCCAGTTGGTAATGGTTCAGAAAATAGAATCTGTAGATATATCAATTTTTGATTGTAGCTGCTGGTGGTATTTTTGCTCTAATGACTTTTGAGAGAAGCACAAGTTCACTTGTCTTTGAAACCCATTCTCAATATTAATCATTTTGGTGTCAGCTTGTCGAAAGCATGAAAGAAAGGGAGAAGTTGATTGAGTACGAAACCATTTTCTCTTTTCCAGAATTACTTAGCAAATGGCTGTGTACATTGCATCACTTGTTCTCACATATATTACCATCAACACCATTGTTCATGTATTTAATTATGTTCTTGATAATATCATTCTCTATTGATTATAGATCAGAATTATCACATGATTTTTTTTTTTCTCCATTTTTTTATAATTTGTCTCCAATCATTTATAAATTTGAATTAAAATTGTTTTGATCACTAATCTTAAGATTTACTGGTAGATTTTCCATTTAATTTCTACAATAGGCAAACAGTTTGGAGGCCACCCTGCTTTTCTTTACAAAAATCTCATTTCATGATGTTTTTTAAAGTATGAGATAAAATATCAGTAACTACAGTGTATTTGCTTTTATTTTGACAAAAAAAAAATAAGCACTTAACTTTAAAAAAATTATATTTTGTTTTCATCAATAAAACCACCCAAAGATGAATCCAAATATTAACTCTTTGGTAATGAGAGGAGCCTGAGGAAATTTTTAAAATTAAAGCAAATATACTGTAGTTTTATCTTTTACTTAAAAAAAAAAAAAAATCAGGTGTTTGTATTTTCTTTTTTTATTATTAAGAAATGCTGGGTTTCCTCAAACTTTTTGCTTATTGTAGCTTCTGTTTGATTTTGTTTCTAAATATTGTACTTTTTGATTCTGTTCAATGTTGGCTTTAATTTTTTAATATAAATTGCTTCTAGTATATGTAATCTGAGTTTGTTGTTTTCATGATGTAGGAGAGTTGTTATCAATAATTTTTGATATTTTAAATGTGAGTGAACAAGAATGTTGTTGTCTTGCAATGGATGCTCAGCACATTGTCAACTGTTTTGCATTTAAAAGCATAATGAAAAAATTACGGTAATCGATAACAACTTTGTATAAATACTTGTACTAATGAACAACATATAGTTTTGTACTACTTGCACCCCTGAAGATGATCTTGGAAGAAGATTGAAAGTAGTTGGGAAATGAAAATATAAGAAATTTAAACAGCTATAGCACATTTCTCTAATCCTTTAACATCAATACACAGAAGGTTATTTGTGAGTATGAACGGATTTTGTTAAAAATTAGCAGACAATGTCTGTAATATATTCAATCAGAGATGCCTAAAAGAGAATTTGCTGCCTAAATACATAAATATTTTTTTTTTTCCTCCAATATTTTCTTTCTTTCATTTTCTTAAGATTATTTTCCACTCTTTCAAACATGCCTTTGTTTTTTCATGTTTTTTATTTTTTTTCTCTATAAATATGTAGAGAGAATTTTTTTATTTTTTGAGCTAACCTGTTTATGATTATATTTGGGAGTGAAAGTCCCTTCTCACTCCCTTTGATTCTGATAATTACCTGGAACAACTTTGGTCAATCAGATTAGATTATAGAACAGGTTAACAAAATTGATGCCTGTTTATCCAGCTTTTGTTTTTATCTTTGACTTGTAATAAAGACAGTAAACTCTGTTTAGCAGAGACACAGAAATGATTTACATTTGTATTTTTAAGGCAGATTGCATTCGCTAATCTGACTGAGAGATTATCCAGGCTTAATTCTGACATGAATATGAGGTGAAATCTTAGGGCTATGCAATGTTAATCCCTCTTCTGCAGGTACATAAGAATGACTGCTTGGTCATGAGTCAAGTTAAAACGTGGCCTATTGTTGAATTAAAGGAATCCTCTAAGCTGATTCCAAATAGATTGCTGCAATAAAAAAAGGGGGTGGGGATAAGTGATTAGGTCAAAAATCCATCAAAGCTTTTTTTTTTTTTTTTAATACACTTTGGGGAGGAATGCACTTTTTACTCTGTTATTATTTTTTTAGATTTTGTTACAGCCTTTGTAGCATGGTGTTTTGAAAATACCGCATTTGAAATATAAATATATTTAGTTAATTTTATTCTTGTATATTATCTTGAATGTTCTTTCTGGTTTTTACTGGATAGTTAAGAGTAAAAAAATATTTTCAAAAAATCAAATTCAAATACCAAAAATGTATGAATACTCACACCATGAGAAATAAAAATTAAAAAAATACAAATACTATTACAGTTTATTTCTAGACTGATCAATGAAATAGAGGGGTAATTAAGACTAAAAGTAATGAATAAATTTTATTTATTTCAGACAAAAAAAATACCTTGTATAATTTAAAAATGAAGAGCATCAAATGATAAGCTAAAAATATCTGCAGTTATTTTTGACATTTTTACTGTGTAAAGTCACAAAAATTACTAAAAGAAAAAAAAAATTGTTGAATAGCACACTCACATCTACTCAATATGAACGCTTGAAAACAATTGATGTTTGAAAGACTCAGATTGCTCAGCTAGCTTGCGGGTGTGGTGGGTGGACCTGTTGGACCTAAGTGGCGTGGGTCAAATAGGTAAGACTTTTGCACGCCAAACTCCACACTAAAAATATTCAGTTTTCAGAGGTTTTGGGTTTTGAGATAAGGGATTGTCAAACTGTATTAAAAAAAAAAAAATGTATTACTAAGTTTCAAAAATCCAAGTATGCAAAAATAAGTTTCATTTTATTTTCAATATACTCTTTTAAAATAATTTATGATTAATGTGAGTCTGATTTTTTTTTTTTTTTTTTTTTTTTTCCCCCCTCACATTCCAAGGAACGTTCTCTTACTTTCTCTCTCTCTACCTCTCTTACTTTATCCCTCACTACCTCTCTTACTTGATCTCTCTCTCTCATTACCTCTCTTACTTTATCTCTCTCTCATTACCTCTCTTACTTTATCTCTCTCTCATTACCTCTCTTACTTTATCTCTCTCTCATTACCTCTCTTACTTTATCTCTCTCTCATTACCTCTCTTACTTTATCACTCTCTCATTACCTCTCTTACTTTATCTCTCTCTCATTACCTCTCTTACTTTATCTCTCTCTCATTACCTCTCTTACTTTATCTCTCTCTCATTACCTCTCTTACTTTATCTCTCTCTCATTACCTCTCTTACTTTATCTCTCTCTCATTACCTCTCTTACTTTATCTCTCTCTCATTACCTCTCTTACTTTATCTCTCTCTCATTACCTCTCTTACTTTATCTCTCTCTCATTACCTCTCTTACTTTATCTCTCTCTCATTACCTCTCTTACTTTATCTCTCTCTCATTACCTCTCTTACTTTCTATCTCTCTCTACCTCTCTTACTTTCTCTCTACCTCTCTTACTTTCTCTCTACCTCTCTTACTTTCTCTCTACCTCTCTTACTTTCTCTCTACCTCTCTTACTTTCTCTCTACCTCTCTTACTTTCTCTCTACCTCTCTTACTTTCTCTCTACCTCTCTTACTTTCTCTCTACCTCTCTTACTTTCTCTCTACCTCTCTTACTTTCTCTCTACCTCTCTTACTTTCTCTCTCTCTACCTCTCTCTCTCTCTACCTCTCTCTCTCTCTACCTCTCCAACTTTCTTTCTCTCTCTCCAACTTTCTTTCTCTCTCTCCAACTTTCTTTCTCTCTCTCCAACTTTCTTTCTCTCTCTCCAACTTTCTTTCTCTCTCTCCAACTTTCTCTCTCTCTCTCCAACTTTCTCTCTCTCTCACCAACTTTCTTTCTCTCTCTCCAACTTTCTTTCTCTCTCTCCAACTTTCTTTCTCTCTCTCCAACTTTCTTTCTCTCTCTCCAACTTTCTTTCTCTCTCTCCAACTTTCTTTCTCTCTCTCCAACTTTCTTTCTCTCTCTCCAACTTTCTTTCTCTCTCTCCAACTTTCTTTCTCTCTCTCCAACTTTCTTTCTCTCTCTCCAACTTTCTTTCTCTCTCTCCAACTTTCTTTCTCTCTCTCTCTCTCTCCAACTTTCTTTCTCTCTCTCTCTCTCACCAACTTTCTTTCTCTCTCTCTCTCTCACCAACTTTCTTTCTCTCTCTCTCTCTCTCCAACTTTCTTTCTCTCTCTCTCTCTCACCAACTTTCTTTCTCTCTCTCTCTCTCTCACCAACTTTCTTTCTTTCTCTCTCTCTCTCTCTCTCTCTCTCTCTCTCTCACCAACTTTCTTTCTCTCTCCCTCAGCATGGGTAGTATCATTTCCTTTTCAGAGTTGTGATATTTGTCTTTCCCTTTCTGTTCGCCATCATTATTAATATATTTGCTTTTAGAAATAGTGCTAGTGATAATCTTAGCTCTGTTTATTGACGACCATTGTTTTTAAGTGTAAATAAACATATGTAAACAAAATACTTGGACAAAAGTTTTTGGCAGTTTTAAAAAAAAAATTTTTTAATTACATTTCATCTTTAATTAATTCCAACTCCTTGTTTATTTGTAGCACTTCACCTACACATTATTGAAAGATTTGGTTATGATTAAAATGCAGAGGGCCTAAATTAAAATTTTCATAAAGACAGGCTTCCTTTGATTTCATAAAACCTCTTGAAATGAGACTTCTTTTCAATTCTTTCTCTTTTATCTTTTTTTTTATTTTTTGAAATAAAGAGCCAGATATTTATTTTAATTTCATTGTTTTTTTTTTTAATTTTGAAAGCTATACAGTGTCTTAAATTGTCAATACTTTGTAGCTTAAGATTTACATACTACTGTTTCTTAAACCCTAGCATATAGTATAGTTAACTTAGTTTTAATGACTTATTTGCTGTGTGTTAGATAGACTAGTTTTGAACTATAAGCTAAGATTTATAGATCATTACTTAATGCTGTGATGACATATTTTAATAGATACGGTTATAGATAATTGTTGAACATTGAAAATAAGTTGATGATGTAATAAGTTTGTAAATGATACACAATGATGAAACAGTATATAAGAATCAGATATCCATTATCACATTGTAAATTATGCAAAGTACTTATAGATTATTGCACATGTTCATATGACTGTATGAAAACCTTGTAAAATTTTGCTAACAGGATCTATGCATTGTTTCAATGAGTTGAGCTGTTCTGATAATGAAAAGGAGTGACTGAATTGCTCAATCAGATTTAAATATTTACAAACAAGAGATGTTTTTAAAAAAAGATGTTTATAAAACAATTATTTAATTAAATTTTTTTTTTCTTACCAAATATGTAAGATAGGTGAATGCAGTGATTCATTGTCAAGAAGACATCAAGGAGGTCAATAAGTTTGTCTACCTGGGAAGTGCTGTTAGTAAAGATGGGTGGGGACAGATGAAGACATCAAGTACCAAATCAACAAAGCCCAGCACGCTTTCAACACTTGGCAGCTAATCTGGATGTCAACAGCCCTTTCACTTTATAACAAAATCCAGATCTTCAGTGCCAACGTTAAGTCGATCCTACTTTACGGCTCAGAAGCCTGGTGGGTAACCAAAACCAACAACCACAAACTTCAGACATTTGCCAACCACTATCTCAGTAATATCCTTAATATCAGGTGGCCGGAAGATGTCTGCAATGACCAACTATGGGACAGAACCAGACAAGCCCCAGTCGAGACAGATATTAAAAAATGGAAATGGTGATGGATCGGCCAAGACACTCCACAAGTCTACTTCTAGTGTCACCAATCAGGCTACTGACTTGAATCCACAAGGGGAGCAAAAAACGGGTTGTCCAAAACAGACTTGGCGCAGAAGTGTCGACGCAGAGGTGAAGGCAGCTAGCATGATCCGAGCCAAGAGGATCGCCTGGAACCGCGTCCATTGGAGAGGTGTTGTTGCAGCCCTAGGTTCCCCAAGGAATCAAGAGGCATAACAACAACAACAGTGATACATTGGAAGATTTGGTACACACTAGTGAGATAATTGAATGAATATATTTTTAACTTAAATGCAAGAATATTTACAGGAATTTTCGATATTGTAAGCTTCAGTTTTCTTAAACATTTGTCTAACTTCCGTAATAGTCTTCTTGTTCAATTTGCATAATGTTTTGATTGGCAGCAGTAAATGGAGATATGAATTGCCTTTCATTATTTGATATGGTTAAATAAAACTTTTAGTTTATTGACATGCAGAGTATCGGGCATAAATTTGATTTCTTTCAATACTCACCAAGAAACAGTATACACACTATATAGATGAAAAAAAAAGAACTAACAGGACAAAAGAAAAATACTTCAGAGATGGAGCAAATATATTTCATGACAAAAGAGAACAACTGGAATATTGATGGACCAGAAATATTAAGATCTGAAGCAGAATCTGCACTGTCCAAATTGAACAGAAATGAAGTGGCAGGGCCAGACAGAATTGTAATAGAGATGATGACAACCTTAGATGATTTTGGCATAGAAAAGATTACAGAAATAAATAAAATCTACAACAGTGATGATATACAGGAAGACATAAGTAGGTCAATTTTCATAACACTGCCTAAGAAGCCAGGTGCAAATGAATGTGAACTCCATCGGACAATTACCCTAATGAGCCATATAAGAAAACGTATCTAAATTCTGATGAATAGAGCACACAGCAGAATCAGGCCGAAAATAGGACAGGAAGAGTGTGGGTTCATCAAATACACTGGAACATGGAAAGGTGATATTTATGCTCAGAATGTTACCAGAAAAAGCAATACAAATGCAGAAAGATATGTACCTGTGTTTTGTAGATTATGCAAAGGCATTTTAAAAAGTACATCACAAAGGTCTATTGGAACTGTTTAGCAACCTATACTGGCAGTAAACTGCCTGCATATGAAGAGAGAATGAGTTCAGCATATATACAAAAATGCAACAGGTGTAAGATAAAGATGTCTTTTTACAAGACTTATTCAACCTATAGAGCAAGGCAATTCTGAGCGAACTAGAAATCTTACTAGGATTCAATATAGGTAGCCACAATCTTAACAACATAACATATGTAGATAACAGTGTTGACACAGAAAGAAAGCTACCAAAACACCCACACAAGGTAATGGAGGAAAACGAAGAAGAAAGGATTAAACATCAAGTGTAAGAAGACAGAATGTATGGTTGTTAGCAAAAGGATGAGCCCAAAGTGGGAATTTCAAATCATAGAAAAGGAGGAGGGAAAATGAGAAAAGAAAAGTGAAAGGACAAACACTGCAGGAAAAGAAAGAGGAAAGAAAGAGTTCAAAAGAGAAAGAAACAACTGTAGGATGATGAGACTTTACCGCCAATTTAGTACTGCACTTTAATTTGTATATTTGAGGAACTAAAATAAGGAAACAATGGAAAGCAAATCGGAACAATGGTCACTTTTTTATAATTAGTTTAGGTCAGCCTGACATCAGACACAGTATATAATCTTTTCACCAGACTTACTCAACCTACACAGTTAGGTGTATCTGAGAGAACTAGAAGTCCTACCAGGATTTATTCTTGGAGGGCACAATATTAACAACATAAGGTATGCAGATGACACAGTTAATAACAGACACAGAAAGAAAGCTACCAAAACACCCACACAAGGTAATGGAGGAAAACGAAGAAGAAAGGATTAAACATCGAGTGTAAGAAGACAGAATGTATGGTTGTTAGCAAAAGGATGAGCCCAAAGTGGGAATTTCAAATCAGAGGTAACAAAATCAAACAAGTTTAAAAATTTAAATATCTAGAAATGTTTTAACAGACGATAGAAAGTGCAACATTAAAATCCAAGGCCACATTGGAATAGCCATAGATGCATTCCAAAAGCTAAGCAGAATATTAAGGAATAGAAAAACTTTGCTTGAAACAAGGAGAAGAGTACTAAACTGTTATGGGATATCTGTTTTCCTGTATGGCAGTGAGTGCTGGATGATCTCCTCAAAAATGAAGAGACTTGAAGAAACAGAAATCTGGTTCAACATAAGATTGCTGAAAATACCATAGACCGATTATGTGAGCAACAACAAAGTTTTTGAGAAAATGGAAACAAAATAGAAACTTATACTTAACATCAGAATGAGATAGATGAAATTTCTAGGGCACATAATGAGGAAAAAAGGCTTGGAAAATTTGATACTTGCAGGACAGATTGAAGGCAAGTTCAGGAGAAATAACAAAAAGACAGCATTTATTAAGAGCTACAAAAGACAGGAAATTGTAGAGAGCCATGATCGCCTATGCCCTGAAGGGATATGGCACATAAAGAATAATAGTAATAATAATTACATTCCAACTTACAGCCACATCACATTGCAAAAGAGAGAGAGAGATAGATATCACTGAAGTTAAGCGACATCGAACTTGGTCAGTACCTAGATGGGTGACCACTTGGGAATACCAGGGGCTGTAATCTTGGATGTGCAGGTAGTGTAATGGGTAATGGCTCGGAATTGTTAATTAGAGAGTTGAATTCCAATTCCTGTTGGTTTCGTTATTTTCACATATGTGCAAATACCCTTGAGAAAGGTATGAATCCACCTTGTTTCCCTCCCCCACCGATGAATTAATTAGTAAGACTTGTATCACTAAACTATTATCATCTCCAAAAAATAATTAAAAAAAAATTCTTAGAATTTAAAAATATTTCCTTGCTTTAAATAACCTGTGAAGGCGTTAAGCTGTAGAAAATTAATAACAGCAATAAATAATTATACTATAGCATCTGAACTCTGAAATTTTATTCACTATTTCCTTTTTTATTTTATTTTTTTTTTCTCTTCTCCACCAATAGGAGTAGATCGATTTGCCTATCACCTAGTTTTCACTCCTCTCTGGTCTTTCGAACAGGTCTTATTCCCTGTTTAGGATTGGTTTCAGGTTCCTTCTAAAAATCTGCTTCAGCTCTATACTCCTAATGCTTGTCCTTTCCTAAGCTAATAAAATGCCACACAGTAACCTGCTACATTGAATAGCTCTTGGGTCTTGTACTGGGTGAACATTAGCAAAAAAAAAAAAAAAAATTCTATAAGTTTCAGAAAAATAACTTTATTTAAAAGAACTAGAATGTTGAACCTGGTCTGAGACTAAGCTGCTAGATGATTATCTAGTGCTAATTTATGTGTGAAAATAGGGTTATTAAACCAAAAAATGGTAATTCTTATGTTTATCATCATTTCAGACACAAACATAGAAAAGATGTGATACAAATCCATTTTTTCTCTCTTTATTGTTCGGACTTGGTGCTTTACCAAATAATTTCATTCTACTTATTCTCCAGACTCAATTTCCTCTTGTCAAATTTCTTTATATTACTTTTCATTAATTTCTTTGTCTACAGTAACCGTTCCAATATAGACTGTATGATGCTACTTTGCTATTTTGAGTCGAGTTTCTACGTACGGGTGTTTTATAGGTGGATATCTTTCGTAATAAATTCTCTTGGGAATATGTGTTACGAATGATTAGGAAACATATTTCTCCTCCATTGTAAAAGCTATTCATGTATATAGCTGTAAAGAAAGGCAACAATAGAAACTGATGGTACAATCACTTCTCCATAATGAAGCTTAATATTAGATAAGTGCTGTAAATTAAATGCCAACATTTTTAATTATTTTCAAGTACACAGACATGACATAAAATTGTGATTTTGAAAGTCATATAAACTTATAAAGATAACAGAAAATGAGAGAAAAATGGTAGCCAATAGTCTCCTGAAGAGTGAACTGAGCAATTACAGAAAAGTTTGTCCAAGAAACTCCTCTGGAGTCAAGGTGCCAAATATAAGATTGGCCTAAGTGACAAATTTTATTTGTATCATTCCTATATATATATATATATATATATATATATATATATATATATATATATATATATATTAGGTTGGGGCAAAAATAATGACGTAATAATGTCGTTTTTTGACATATTTTTTAACGTCAAAAAACAACATTATTACGTCATTATTTTTGCACCAACCTAATATATAATGAATACAGAATCCTTAAAAATCCATTCAGGTGACAATTTATTTTGTGGACTCAGATGTCCATCTCTTCAGACCAAATTTTACAAAATAAAATCATTATTATATTTGCTCTGCTCTTACATTGAGCTCTTTTTGGATTTATATCCTCCTGGGAATTATCCCTACTAATATATATGTATGTATGTATTGTCACCCACAGACATTGTTTCGCTGTGTCATAGCTCATCAGTGTGGCTAGACATCTAATTTCCTCAAACCAGGATCAAAACACGACTGATTTGGTATCAGTTTGCGAATCTACCCATAAGCCATTGGCGTACGGCAGGGATGGAGGTGAATTTAAACATATTTTTTTTTTTAGATAAACACGACATTGACTGGGAGAACTCTATTCGTTTTATTGAAGAGTCTTGACTTTAGGTTGCACTCACAAAGATGGTATAAAAATTGTAATGTCTTTTTAATTAAATTTGAAATACAATTACATTGGAAATTAGAAATTTGGCCAAATGATGTTTATTTTAATCATCTTTTGAATACTTCGATGAAGCATTACCACATTACAAAAGTTAATAGTCATAAAGAAACAGTATGAATGTGATAATCCTGTTCCTATCTATGTTTGGAGACAAATGAATTTCTGTAGGTTTCATAAAAATTTACTTTATTTAAAAGAACTAGAAAGTTGAACCTGGTCTGTGACTAAATTCTGTGTTAGGTGATTATCTAAGGTTCATTTCTGTGTGAAAATAAGGTTAATGAAATAAGGCTGTTTGTTAGTTCCTCTGAAGAAAGCAATGATCAAAGTTTACTTGAAGTGTTAGACGTACACTAACAAAACCAGAGACTAATAGAAAACTTGGACGTGATATCCAAAAGAACTGAATAATTCATTTGACTTCACAAAAGAGAAACCAGTATAAATTCGGTCCCTGGGAAATAAACAGAAGAAAATAATACAGTAAGGCATCAAATACTAACAAAATGATCAATAGAGAGAGAAAAAAAAACTAATGGTTTTGTATTACATCTTTTTTCTGTCAGTATGTGCATGTAACGATAAAAATAATTGCTTTTTTTTTTCTTTTGATTGAATAATTGTAAGAAATTGTGGAGAGCCACAATTGACCACATTCTGAACAGGCATAGCACATAGAAGAAGAATAGTGATTGGTGTATATGGAATAAATTCCAATAACCCAAAAATACTATTCTTAAAAGAGTGCTCAATACAGAGTAGAGCAAATACAATTATTTATTTGAAAATTATAACATAAATATGTTATAAAATCACTACAGAAATGAGCCATTTTGTTTCAACACTTCTGGTGTCTTATCAAGTGATGGTGATGAATGTAGAATAAAGGGTTTTATTCTACATTCAACACTATCACTTGATAAGACACCAGAAGTGTTGAAACAAAATGGCTGTTTTTGTAGTGATTTTATAACATATTCATGTTATAATTTTTGAATGAATAATTATATATATAGTTATTTTGTTTTAATATATTTTGCTATTGTTATCCTATTAATTAATTCTTATAAGTTTAAAGGGAGTGAATTGATCTGGTCTTTTTATATCATTAATAACATTAATAAACTTGGGAGAATAAATTGAACCTAATCAATACTTTTTTTTTTATGTACTATATGTATACTTGTATTTAATATTGAAAAATGAAAATTAACTTTTATTGGATGTATAAAAATTCTTTTGTTAGGTTCCATTCCTTTTGGTAAATTGTAAATTGATCTTCCTAGATTTTTATTTTTTCAATGTTTTAGATAAATATTATTCATTTACAATGATTAGTACAAGTTATTCTTTTCACGTGCTTGTTTCTTTCATCTAAATTGTTTTAAAGGGTGAGACATCTAAGATGGAGAAAAGATAATTGCCCCCGACACAGATTCCAACATAATGTCTCAACTTTACTGATATATATCTAGCTAAAAAAGTGTTTGCAAGGGAGTAAATAGAAACAGAAAAAAAAAGTGCAATTGTTAAGGAGTTGGTTCCAGGAGTAAAAAATGAGATACTGTGTTATAGAATACACAGTAACCAAGCCAGCTATCAGAACTTGCATGGAAACAGCAAAAGATAGAAATCTTCCTTGTGATTAGTAGCAACAAGACACCAATGTAACCTAATCTGTAGCGGATCAGAAAAATGCAGAATATGGTAAAAGTGGCATGAAGTTGAAAGTGTCAAATTCTCTATATAAAAATAGTTTTTGGTTTAAGTTATTCAAGCAAAGTAATGTTAAACAAGAAATTTCATAACTGTTATTAGTCATAAAAATTTAATGAAAGGTATATTCAGTTTTTTTTTTTTTTTTTTTTTTGTTAATTATAACAAAAAACTTGCTTTAATAATATAGATTTGTATAGGTATAAAATGTATGAAAAACTTTTGTATAAATATTTTCATGACAGTTGTTCTACTGACCTTTCCTCTTTGGTACTATGACCACCTGAATTTAAGTGTACTACTAGATTGGCTACTAGGGTTCATTTCACACCAATTTGGGGCTCCTATCATTGGATCTATGTTGTTTCTTATCTTCATCTATGACTTTCTCGATGTCACCAGTTCCCAACTATATATTTATGTTGATAACACAACTATTTACTCTTGTTTTAGTTGTAAAGCCCGACAGGTTCAACAAAGTAAAAGTGTCAGCTGATCTCAAAAATGACCTCCAATTAGTTGTTAATCGGAGCAAGAAATGGCTTGTAAATCTTAATGCCCCCAAAATGAAACTGCTATCTTTAATCATCATAGAGAACCATTTTTGTCCTCCATTTGGATGACTGATGCTAAAATTCCAGGAGAAAAACTCATTGCATCTTTTTGATCTCACGTTTTCCATTGATATGAAGTGGAGTGATTATATTAACTCAATTGCTAGGTCTGCTGCGAAGAAAGTTGGTTCACTGTGTTGTACCAGACAATTTTTCTCATCAGAATCTATTTTGCACAATTATAAATCTACCAATCATCTGTGCATTGAATATTGCTGATATATTGGGTTTGGTGCTTCAGCTATATCTCGAGATTGTTGACAAAATCCAAAGAAGGGTCTGTAATGTTATCAGTCCTGACCTGACATCTTGAATTCAGTCACTTTCTTACTGCTGTGATGGAGTATTCCTATGTGTTATGAATGCACGTGGGGTTGCAGTCTCATAACTATCGAATGAAATGCCTAGAATGAGTTTTGATTCACGGTCCGAGGATGAATATATGTGTGTGTGTGTGTGGCACATGGAGATACGGGTGATGTGATAAGAAAAGAGTGATTTACTACTCACGGTTGGTTTGAAATACCATTTATTGACAGGAGAACATTAATACATATATTAGGGTATATAAAAACCACGGTCCCAAGTCACTGGATTGTGTGTCACAACTCGTTGGGACAGGAGAAAATATATCGTCCTTATTGTCTGGTAGCCATGTTCCAAAACTGCCCCGCTTTTTTCTGGTGTCACGTCCCGACTCGTGAATGTCGTGTTGGTCCCATGATTTGTGTGGTTTTTGACAGGGGCAAAAGGGAGGTACTCTCTTAGAAACAGGAAAAAGTCATTTCCCTTGGAACGTATTTTTTTATCTGTCCTAACACTATGTCTGTTCTATAAATATTCTCATGACAGTTGTTCTAATAATCTCTCCTCTTTGGTATCTCGACCACCTGAATTTAAGTGTACAACTAGATTGTCTACTAGGTCTCATACTTTTATTATTGAAATTGATATAGATGTAACTGTAAATTCTATTTTAATAGTTTTTCTTACAATTCTCATCTGTGGAACTCTAATCCAATTTCTTGCTTTCTTCAAAAATTTCTACAATCTTCAAAAATTTAAATGCAACATCAATTGTCATCTTCGGTCTACATGAATCCTGCTCTTTTATTGTCGTGTCTTCTTATTCTTTCACTCTCAGTAACCATTGCGTCTTAGTGGTATTATCGCCTTCTTTAGAGGGGGGAAAAAAAAGACCAAAAAAGAAAACAAACAATCTATAATCAGTTATGGTTTATTTATATATTTAGTTAAATTTGGATTCAGTGCAGGCATTTACACTTTGAAAATATTTTCTGTTATATACATTATAACCAATCTTTTTACATGCTTTTCAAATCTGCAATACATTTTTAGTCTTACCATGTTGTCATGACATTTGGAGTAGTTTCTGGGAGGGTGTAAGAACTGACAACTAGAATTTATGACTCTGGTCTACACACACACTCTGACTCTGGTAAAATATTGGATATCTGTGTTGATATAATTTCCAGAAACATGATTTTATTGAATGACTGGTTCTGAGAGATGTAAGAAAGAACAGTATGTTTCTTTATTTCTATTTGAGAATGCATGGACTGTACACTCATCTTAATGTGAAGTTGATTGGTCACCTCAAAGCTGACATGTTTGCCTAGAGCTTTTTCTATTTGCAAATTATTTCCTAGGCTGAAGAAGATTGGAAGTTCTTCATAGAAATAGTGTTCAACTTTCACATTGGAGTTGACAACTATCTTATTTCTTTCTCATAAAATGGTCCATTCCTCATTCTACAATAACAGAAAGACTTTACATGGATCTACATGAAATATGACAAAAGTACTGCTTGGTTTACTTGCAGTATTTTTTTTTTTGGAACATCTAGACTAGCCAGGAATTTATTGTGAATGAAAGTGATAATTTTGTTAGTTTAAATAAACAATAACAAGTTTTCAAGAAGAGTGTTTTATTATGACGTTATCAAACAGGATGTTATTTCTCTACCCTCATTCAACTTGATAGAATTATAATAGTATACCCTCTTTAGCTGGGTCATCACATGGTGCAAATATCTATTCAATAGTTTCTTGTGACCAATAAAATGACCACTGCCCTCTTGAGTTTCTCTCTTCAGATGCACTTGTTTTTCCATTTCCTTCTTTTGATTGGAGTCTTTGAAACTCTTCAGGAGTTTTTTTTGAGTAGCTTTCATGTCTAATCTCTGCTATTTTATTGCAGGTAAATCTTTGAATGGATTTATTGAAAATGTCCCTCTCCACATTGCACCAAACAATTTTCTACAGGCAACTGCAAAATTAGGACATTTTACAACAATCCACCGATTAGGTAAGTTATCCATTTTGGTCTTTCTATTACTTAACATTTTTAATGTTGTTGTTTTTGTTTTTTTTTATGCTTATGATGAAAGTTATTTGTTTAATTTTTATTTTATCTAAAAATGTTAGATTAAGACAAAAGTTGTGGAGTTGATACATTCAACTTTTGGAAAAGTTTAACTTTCAAAACTATACTGTATATTATCGAGACTCTCTCGGCAATGTTTATTTACAAGATTTTATAAAGATATGTGAGCCAAGTACAAGCTGATAGTTATTACTTACCATTATATAAAGATTTATTATTCATCAGTTCATGAAGAATGAGATCTGAAAAATCTTTTTAATCAAAACTTTATAAAAAAATGTACCAAATTTAAAAAAATCTATGAACTTGCTACAGTTCAAGATTTATTACTTACTATTTTATAAAAAAAAAAACTATGAAAATTAAGTTTTTTTTTATTCATAATTTAATTAAAAAAAGAAGAAAATTTACATACATATGATTTTTCCAGATATGATACATTTTCTTAAATTATTTTATATCTCAGATTACTTTTTGGTTTTAGTTTTCTAAACTTTTTTTATAAATTCAGGATCAAGGATGCCTAATCAATAGAAATCGAAAACCTGAAAATCCAGCCATTATATGTTACCCACTATCTTACTCTTTTTTGAAGAACATAATCTTGAAAAAAATTTTTAAATCCTTGCCAATTTTTCTAAAAATGCCTAAGAAATTTGCTAGTATATTGTCAGCAAAGTGCTGACTGATGAAGAAATCTGAAATGAAGAGTGGACACTAACTTGACCAAAAGCAATTGTTGAAGCTGGCTGTGTTTTTTATTCTCAATCATCTTGTGTAATAATATGAGAAGTAACTCCACAAGCTATGAAAGCTTAAAATTTTATTATAATTTCAGTACTATTTAAGTGGACTGGTCCACTTGTAAAAAAAAGAAGGAAAATTAGTATTCTTTAGACCTTCCTCAAGGCACAAAATTTGTTAGACTAAAACGATATCGATATTTTTTTTTTTTTTTTTTTTAACATTTTAGAAATGGAGGTGTTCTGGTCATAATATCTATAGAATATAAAATTGATGCTTGACTTCTTACAGAGTTATCTGAACTTAGATGTTCCATGTATGAAAACACTTTTTTTTAACAATATTTCTTTCAAATAAAGAATAAATGGATATATCCATTTTTAATTAAAGAACAAAAATTTATATAAAATATCCATTTATTCTTCATTCAAGATAAGTCATCATTATCCCCCCTAATATTTGTCTATGCACTTCTGAAAAAAATACCATCAGAATGTTTTGCAAATTAAAAAAAGAAAAGAAAAAAGATCAATGAAGTAAACTCAGTTTCGAACTTGATATTTGTAAATAAAAAAAATTAGGTTTAGACAGCACTGTAAAAAGTCTGTGACAGTATTTATATTATGAACAGGTATTACAGAATGCAGAGTCTGGGCCAGGATGGTCAGCGATTAGTCAGAATACCTCATGGGTGTGATATTCTGACAATGATGGTTTACATTTAAGTTTTTCATATTAGTCCAAAATGGTGCAAAGTCAACAGAGGGCTTCAAGAATTTGGAAGTGTCAATGTGCTTCCCACACCTAAATTTGAGAGATATAGTAAGACCATACATAGCGGGATGCTAAGTCAACAAGCAGCATGCGTTCCCCTGAAGTACTTCCTCCTGCTGCCTCCCATAATCCACGCTGCAACATCTGTCCTTCTCCTCTAATCAGTAAGAAAAAGAAACTGTTTTTTGTTGATACCATTTATGCAGTAGCATTAGGGTCCAGTGATGACGTAGAAAAACCAAATAGGAACCCATTTCTGAATTGATAATTGAGATATATTTCAATTCTGACAAATGTTGTGGCTTCAGGAAGTTCTACTGAATGCTAATCTACAAAAATTATTCAACCCTGAAAAAATCTTACCTGTTTCTTACAAGTAGATCAGTCTATTTAAGTTAAGCCATTATTTCTAATAAGTATGCATATTGCTTTCCATTCCAGAAATATTCTCACTTATGTTCCAAGTCTCTTTCAAAATGACTTTTACAAATACATTACTCTTTCATACCTTGACTTCATGAATTTAAGTGTTGTACTAGATTGGCAGCTAGGTCTCATCATTCTACAGTTAAATTGGCTAGATGTAACTGCAAGTTCTATGCTAACAGTTTCTTCTCTTGCACTTCTTGCTAGTGAAACTCTCCAATTGAGTTTAATCTTCAAAAATTTAAATTCAACTCATTATCTTCTGTATTCTTAATTCCTATTCTTAATTTTTTTTCTCTCCTTAATGTTTTGCTTTTTCTCTTCTTTTATGCTCAATAACCCATTGAATGTTAGTGGCTTTATTCCCTTACTTAGGTGTGAAATGATTAAATAAATAAATAAAAAGTGTAGTTAAAAGTAAGTTAGTATGACATAGTAGAAAAATACATTTGTAGTTATTTTGAAATGTGATGAATGTTTCTTTTAAGAGACCCAGATTATATAGTGTGTGCGTTGTGTATTTTTTTCAATCACCACAAGAATTTACTGAATTAGAAATGAGTAAATTGCCCATATGAATATAGTATAACTCTTTCCGTGAATTAGTTGAAATACTATGATTGTAGATGGGAGGAAACAAAGCTAAAGTTATGTTTAAATACATCATGATCAGAAGTTCCATAACACATTATAACCGTAGAAGCACTACATGTACCGCAGTAGAAGTGGTGTGTCTTGGGCGAAATAACTGCAGAGAGCCTAACCCTCTCCAGGTAGTTTTGAATTCAGGGTTTTCCTCCTCCTCGATTGGTTGCTACCCAAGGCTATGGAACCAAGTCTGTCCTGTTATTTACCTCATAGCTGGGAAGAAGAGATGGATTAAAATATCGTTCCCATTGGCTCTCCCATTCCTCATTACTTGATCATTACTCCACTATGCTACATTCTTTGTCAGTCTGTTTTGGAACCTTTTGGAGCCTCTCTTCAAATACCCTCCCTCCATAAATGAATCTACCTGAAAATATCAGAATACATATAAACTCTAGTTGCCCTTTTGATTTATATCATTACATGGTCTTAATATTCCACATCTTCTATATATATATATATATATATATATATATAGTTAAACCTAGAGAGCCAGGCAAACCTACCAAGGTTTCACCTGTCTGCTCTACCCATTATATTGAGCACTTTATTTAGTTGTTTTGGATACTCGCATTGGGGTTTTTTTTCTTTGGGCCTTGAACTCATATGCTGGACGATCTTTTCCGGTTAACGTACATGTTCTTGGTTCTTTCTTTTTATTTTATACCTTTTTTCCCTTTGGTGTTGGCTTGTTTATTTGCAAATCAATATGCCGAAGGTTCTCCGAGTGAGTATAGTTTCTTATACTTATAAGATTTCTATTAAATATATATACACACACACACACATACTTTATTATATTGTGTCTTTTGACATTCTTGATGTAATATCCTAAAATAAAGAATATTGCTCTACTAATTGAGCCCTCTTTTAAATTAAATGTTACAAATGTTTGAATTGTACTCTTTGTTCTCATTTTATATATATATATATATATATATATATATATATATATATATATATATATATATACACACATATACACACACACCCAAAAATGTATAAAAATAATACATAAATTTAAAATCATTTTTTATGCTTGGAAATATGTTTTGAGAAACCAGGAAAAAAAAAAAAAACACCTTCCTGGGGAAATAAAATATAATCAATGGACCCTTAAGGTTGTCTGTTTTCTAATTTAATTTATATATATATATATATATATATATATATATATATATATATATATATATATATATATATATGTTTTGCACATCAAGGAATCAGAGATTGCGTTTTTGCTAACAATATGATTTCCACCAGAATATTCACCATCTATAAAAACATCTGTTGGTGAGTAATTTCCATTTCTCTGTTTATTCCTCGGTCTGTTGATGAAGGACACAGGTGTGTCCAAACATTCTGAACTTAAAACCTTTCTCTCCATGCTTCATTTCTGCCATACATTTAATAATTAATATTTAATAAATGTTTATCATACTGATTATATTGGTACCTTTTCATTTGTCTTTGTTTTATTAACTAACCTATCTATTTTACATATATATGGCCTGATGATTGCATTTAGCAAGAAACAAACTGTTGCCTGTGGGTGTTGGCTTAAAATGTCCACATACACGCATTAAGAACACACACGTAACACTTCTCTTTACCTACCCAGATGATGATTTAATAAGAAAGTCAAAAAGTTGGACCATCTTTCTTTTACTTTTCTTCCAAAATGAATTTTGGGCAATTTCTCACAGTTTCCTCCTTGTCTGAGACGGATTATTCATAATTTGGAAAAGTCAATCATTAAAATTAATCAACACAAAATGTCTGTCATTTTTAGTGGCATTTGCCTTAAAAATCATTATATAGATTTATATTTGTCTGTCACTTACTTGTTGGGTAAGTTTTGTTTCAACAATAATTGTTGTCAGTTCAATTGTCAGTTATAAAATGACACTAAACTCATTCTGTGAAATGGCTTCTTTTATTGATAATGTTAACACTTGATGCTAACTTTTGTTTTCACTGTATCCTTATATACAACATGCATTCTCTCTCTCTCTGTTGGGTTATATAGATTTTTTATTGATAAAACGTGTTTATTATTTCTCTTATAGTACTTTGAGCAAGCATCCTTTATTTATGATTTGAATAATTATACTACAAGGAAGATGCAGGATGTTTTTAATTTTCTCTTGCTCTTCAAGCCCCGCTTTTCTTTTTTTTTTTTTTTTTGTGGTAGTATGAGTTTGTTCGTGTGTTTTTAGCTATTAAGTTTTTTTTTCTTCTTCAATATTGACTTTTTTCCTGCTACTTCTTTTTTTACTGACTTTCAACTTAATAGGTCAGAATGGCGTAAAATGGGAAATTACAGGCTCCACAAAAACAAACTCCCAAACTTAATGATCATCCCATTCTCCAATCCATCCCCACCATTCCATCTGCTCTTAACAAACCCAATATCCTTTCTAGAATAAGTTCACCTCTGGCTACACACTTTGTGTGGTGAGTCACTTAGATGGACATCACATGAGTAGCTGTTGCTATTTTTAGACGTTTCTATTGAATAAAAACCTAAATCTTCAGCATTTCAGAAAGAAAGACCTTTTCTACCCACCCCCTGCTGTCCTTTTTTGATTCTCTTTCTCAGTTCCATTACACTACATTTTGCCATGGATAAAGTTATTAATGTTTTATTATAGAACATAAACATGAAAGAAATAGGATTTTCTTGGACAATTTTGTTATCATTTTATCATCAGATACTAATTTCAGCAACATATAATGGGCATATTTTACAAAGTGTGACCTTATATGCTGACCCATGTGTTTTTATATATATATATATATATATTAATCAATTCACGCCAAGCAAAGCAAAAATGCCACTAAGACACAAGTATCTACTGGAAATGAAAGACAATGAAAAGACTTAAGGAGCTAGAAGCCCAGTTCTAAACAGAAAACAAGGGATAAACATCTACTCATGTTCAAAAGACCAGGGAGGATTGGTGTGAACTGAATGATAAGCAGACCTATCTACTCCTATTGAGGAAAATAAATGATAAATAAGATTTCAGAGTTTAGGCAGAAACATTAGAAGGATAGAGTTGTAGTAGAATTTAGAAATAAGCAGAAACCCTATCCTAATCTGGAAATGAGATAAACCTCTGCTCCTGTTCAAAAAAACTAAAGTGGAACATGAACTGGACAATAGATTCACCTATCTACTCCTATTAATAACAGTTGATGCGCTCTGTAGCTGAGTGGTGGAGCACACTGGATCAAACTGTGGCTTCTCCTACAAAGGGCAATGCACGTTCAATTCCTGCTGGAAAGTGCATTTTCTTTTATTAAAATTTCTCGGTGCACAAGCTCATAGATGTAATACACTGTTTAATAATAAAAATAAAAATGGGGTGTCCATTTCAAATATGAGCATCCATTAATAATAACATTTTAAGTAATATATATTACTTATTTAAAATGTTACATTTAGTGGGTACCTGCATTTGAATGGAATACTTTTTTCTTTTTTTTTTTTTTTTTTAAACAGTGTGTACTACATCTACTGGCCTGTACATTTGAAAAAACTCACAGAAAATGTGCTCTCCAGCAGGGTTCAAACATGCATTCCCCTTTCTCTGAGAAATTACCATTTGATCTGGCATGCTTTAAACTGCTTGGCCATGGAGAGCATCACAGTCCAGTGGAGTTCTATTTACCCCTTTTTAACGAAAGCATATCTGCTTTTACAGATTTCAAAAGACCTTATCTGCTCGATTTCATATCTGAAATGTAAACAAAGCAATTTCTAAAGAATTAATGGATTTTATTTTGATCTGACATTATCTTTTTATCTTAATTTTAATCAAGTCATTAATTTATGGTAATGAATAGAAAGTACATGAAGAATAATCTCTTGATGAGACACAAGTTTGCATTAGTTTTGTTTCGGAAAAAATTGTTGAACACACCAGCTGCTTTACTGACTTCATATAAATCCAAAATGTGAGTAAATCTGACTTTACATTAATAATAATAATAATAATAATAATACTGATAATACTTTTTTATAAAAGAAAAAATTTACAATTAATATAGAAAAGGAAATGTAGTGCTGAGAGATTATGGAATAAAGGAGAGATTTAAATGTGAGATTTGATCTTCTTCCAAGCCATTGACTTCTTGTACAGTTCGACATCTTTAATCTGGCACCCCTAGGACCAGGCCTTTACCAGCTGGCAGAAAATGCCGGATGACAGAAATGATCCCTAAAAAAAAAAAGAAAAAAACCCTATGTAAACAGAGACTTGCCAAATCACTCCACACACATATATTGTTGTTAGCAAAGGTAGTGTAAAGCTAAAAACAGTAAAAACAAAAACACAATCAATAATACTTCCAAACAAGGTTTTTATTGTTTCATGCAATGCAAAGGCTAAAAAGAAAAAAAAAAAGAAACCAAAAAATCACATACTTACTATCTTAAATGGGTAAATATTCAGTTATATATAAGAAAGGAGCAAGACTGTACCACCAAAACACTCTGTTGCTGTCTGTGGAAAGTTATAACCAACATGTGGTGCTGCTTTCATAGCCACTCAATGAACTGGTGGTGGCTAATCAAAAAAAGTGCTGGACCACGGAGTGCTGGATTAAAGAGGTCGGACTGTAACTCAGTTGGTAGGAGCAGCTGTTACATTTAACCAAGCAAAAGGAATGCAAGTTTGTGACTCACTAAGAGCTTATTTTTCATTTCTGATTTGTACTTTCTACTTAATTCTGTATATCGACAGTCGGAGTAAAGTTGTGGTAAAGGATAACTGGAAAAAAATTACAGTTAAAATAAATACTAGTACAATAAGTTTTGTCTTAATTTTTGTTACATTGTTTCCATTTGATACTATAGAACAGTAGACTTTCATACAAATCCCATCTATCTTTCTGTACGTGTGTGTGAATTTGCACACGGTTTCAAATTAAACACAGATGCCTATTCACTCATTTCTGTAACTGCTACTGTGTTGATACAAAAATAAGGTATATGTACACTGAAAGGCTATTTCTATTATTATTGCCAAGAGTGTTACTATTCTTGTTTTTATGGACGCAGTTCTGTATTTTTTTTTTTTTTTTTTTTTTTTATGTATTTGCCTGATGTTGTTTGTTTCCTATTTGTTTTTTTTTGTTTTTAAAATTGCTAAGCCTAAAGGCCTACAAGATTTGTGTTTCTATTCCAAAGAACTGTCAGTGGTGAGCTTGGACAATGAACAAGAATATTTGATCTTAGGGTTAACCAGATAATCTCTTTTTGCTTCTGGTGTTGGTCTTGCAGTCTATATAATTAAAATAGGAAGCAGAGTTATCAAGTGATTCCTGAATATCTTTTATTCAGTTATTGGACAGTTGCACTCAAAAAAAAAAAAAAAAAAAAAAAAAAAAAAAAAAAAAGCACTATTTTTTTTTTTTTTTTTTTTTTTAGATGCATCAACATCAGATTGTATTCTAAATTTGACAGATTTAAAAAAAAAAAAAAAAAAAATCCTGAGTTCTCTCTCTCTCTCTCTTTTTTTTTCCCCTCTTCAATAATGTACATAGGCCCAGTTGTGTCCCTTTGATATGAATGACACTACTAATTGATTTAACAATATTTTTACACAATTTCTATTCTTTTTATTCTTGGTTCTGATGTAGACAATGGTAATATATCTCTCTTTTAGTAGAAAGAAGAAAAAAATAACTTACAGATGTTGAGAATCCATGATATTGACTTTTAATGCTCTTGGTTGAAATCCCTTAAGATATGACTGCAATCCCCCACTTCCGCAAATTTATAGACAAATCCTACAAATGCATGCTGAGATTTCTTCCTAGTCAATAAGACTGACCACATTTCAGTCTCATCTGCCATATTTTTGTTCTTACTTGTCTTGAAGTCAGAATGCCATAAACACTTGGCTATATCTATATCCATTTTGGGTGTTAACACCATTTTTACTTTGTGAACTTTTGACCTTATAACTGTTGCTTTGCCTAATTTTGTCTTTCATATATATTGTTTGCTTTGTATTATTTTTGCCCTGTTCTTTTTTGTGTTCTTTTGTTGTTGTCTATTGGAAACTTTGTCAATTTTGTTTGTTGGACATTTCTGACAATTACATTTAACCATGGCCAATTACCCAAACAAATAATTTGATTTAAGAATTGGAACTTTCAAATTCCATCAAGTACAGAAATTTAAAACAGACAATGGATAACATGACAGAAAACAGAAGGCACCTTGGAATAGTTAAAGATGCTTTAAAAAAAACTAAATAAACTGTTAAGATATACAAATATTTCATTAGAAACAAAAAGTGTGGAACTACCATGTAATATCATTCCTCCTATATGCCAGTGAATGCTGGACAATTCTCAGTTGAAGAGGATACAAGGTAACAGATATGGTTCTACAGAAGGATGCCAAGAATAATAGAAACTCTTAACTGTTACGTCATATCTTTGTATATGGCAGTGAATGCTGGGCAGTTTTCTTATAGATGCTGAAGTGACTTAAAACAATAGATGTGGTTCTACAAACAGGTGTTAAGAATATCATGGATGGAACATTTGAGAAATGAGGATGTTTTCAGGAAAATAAGAATATCAAGGACACATACACTTAGAAAATCAGTTGAAAAATCTTTGGATGCATAATGAAGAAAGAAGGCTTTGAGAATTCGACACTCACAGGACATGTATATTGATGGCAAAAAAAGAGGAAAATGGAGAGTAACATACCTAATAAGTTTGTGTGAATGAATGACAGAGTGGTGGCAAAAGGGAAGGTTAAGAGTTAAACATTGAGGAAATTGTCAAAAGCCATGATTGCCCATGTCCTGAAGGGACACACCATATATAAGAAGGCTAAGATTAATTTATCAGTTTGAGTCTTTATTTATGGTCAGTCATATGTAAACAAACCAGTTGCATGGCATACCTTAGAAAAGAATTATGGCTATGAGAAAATTAATATTTTTTTTTTTTAAACAAAAAAAAAAAATGATAGCAAAGAGAAGTGTCCATCATCAGCAAGAAATAGTTGGAAGAAGTGAATTCTTTTTATGATGTTACAAAACCTCCTTAACTTGTTACTTCTTAAAGTTGAACAGGATTGCCCATGAGCTACTATGACAGAAATTGCTTTTTATATTTATAATAAGAATAAACAAATGAAGTTTTTAAAAATCTCTGTGCTATATATGCTGGAAGCTAAAATATGTCCTGTTTATAGAGTAAGCAACAATTTTTTTTTTTTTTTTTTATACTTTGTGTGTGTGGTTTAAAATTTGCTATGTTTATAGAAGAAGAGTGCTCAGTGTGGAATCAACACTGTATAGTTGCTACCTCAAGCATGAAACTAACAGTGACCATGCAATGTTGATTCCTATGTCACCACTGATATATATAGTTTTCAAGATGTTTCATATAAAAATATTTAATTCAAAAGTAAACTTTAACAAAAAAAATGTTAACTTTTAAATTAAATATTTTTATATGGCCTATCTTGGAAAAAAAAAAAATCCATTATTATAAGATAGATTGATAATGTTTATGCAAACAAAACCTTTAAAGACATATTTTTTTTTTTTATCCCATAAGCCGTAGGGTCACCATGTGTACTGCAGCCACAGTAGAAGTGGTCTTTTCTTGAACAAGATAATCTGACTGAGCTCAACCCTCTCCAGGCCAGTTTTGAATTCAGAGTTTTTCCTTCTCCTAGACTGGTTGATATATAATATATATAATGACAAATTGGAAAAGTTTTTGTGGCGTG
Organism: Acanthosepion lycidas; assembly: GCA_963932145.1. Taxonomy (NCBI): domain Eukaryota; kingdom Metazoa; phylum Mollusca; class Cephalopoda; order Sepiida; family Sepiidae; genus Acanthosepion; species Acanthosepion lycidas. Next base: position 24,462,589 of record OZ010599.1, read on the forward strand.
TTTCATCCATTAGGACTTCATCAGACTGGGTTTGACGATGTATGTGTGAACAAGAGATGCTGGTAGTTTTAAAATTTAGAATGGATTTTTTTTCTTTCTGCCTGCAATCTAGCCATTTTCATTGAGATTCTTTTCCTTTTCGTTTCCATCATCTTTCTTATTAAATATCCCACATTGTGATAACAGAAAATCTGCCAAGAATGGTGAAACATTGTAAGAACTGGGACGCAAATTTACTGTTGATCATGAACTAGTGATTAAAGCACTTTCTAGCAGTTTTCAAATTTGTCATACATACTTTCTTTTAAAACTATTCTTGATATATAAAAATCAATATATAGCTATCCCATATATATATATATATATATATATATATATATATATATATATATATATGCACAGTAGCAGCCATAATATAAGGAACGGAAACAACAAAGACATAAATATGTGTATTACTTAAAAAGTAATGCATAATTAGCAATGAAATTTTTACCAAATAAAGATTAGGGTTTAATGCATAAATATTATACAAAGTTACAAAAATTTACATAATAGTTTTTTTTTTTTTTTTTAAATAAAGATTAAATGGAACAAAGGAAATAAGCTACTGGACAAAAGTTAAGGAACGATTTTGTTAATACTTGATTGTGAACAAAATATCAACAAAATTTTTTATATTTAGTAAACATCCCCTTATCTTCAATGACTTCTCTGCATCATCAACCACATGATCTAATTAATTTCTTGCAAAAATCAGCAGTAATTCCCTCCCATTTACCTTTCAATAACTCCCATAGGTGATCCTGGTTTTTTGGGTTTCTTTTCTGAGCACTGTCTCCAATTATCTTCCAAACATTTTCTATTGGATTCAGGTCGGGGCTCTGGGCTGGCCACTTCATTAGGGCGATTCCTTCTTCTTCAAATAAAGCCATAACCTTCTGAGCCTTGTGGCAAGGTGCATTGTCCTGCATGAAAATAGGAAATTCATAAAGATTATGGTGTAATCTTGGTACCACATGCTGAAGAAGCCTTTTGTAAATATCAGGATTGATATTGCCATGTACGCGGATGATAGGGCCAACTCCTGCAGATGAAATCATTCCCCACACCATCACACTGCCACCACCAAACTTAACGGTTTTCTTGACATTGAGAAGACAGTCTTTCACCTGTTCTACAGCGTACGTAAGTTTTGCTCTCTGAACTAAATATAGTAAACTTGAACTCGTCACTGAAATGAACTGTATCCCATTGTGCGTCAGTCCAAACAACATGTTCTCTTGCATACTCCAGGTGTGCTCTTTGGTTTCACTTTGAAATGAGAGGCTTTGAAGCTGGAATATGGGCATGCAACCCTGCATTTTTTAACCTGCGAGCAACTGTTTTCCTTGAGATCTTATCTGTCTCTTCATTAAATTTATGCGCAAATGATGTAGAAGTTTCAAAACGGTTTTTGTAGATATTCTAACAATTCTTCGATCTTCTCTTTGCGTTTTATTGGTTTTATGCCTGCTAATTACACGATGAACGACCCTTTTAGACCTATGAACAATATCAGAAATTTCTGAAATTGACTTTTTTTCTTGATAGCGATAATGAGTTTTTTCTTCAAAAGTGAGCGTTTTGCGTGTAGAATTTGCCATATTGCTTAAAAATAAAGTCCTAATGATAAATGAACTTTTACTTATTATTGAAAAGCTCCATCGAGTTTTTTAACAATGTAAATTAAAAGTTTATGCAAATTATTAACATCGTTCTTAACTTTTGTCCAGTAGCTTATTTCCTTTGTTCCATTTAATCTTTATTTAAAAAAAAACTATTCTGTAAATTTTTGTAACTTTGCATAATATTTATGCATTAAACCCTAATCTTCATTCGGTAAAAATTTCATTGCTAATCATGCATTACTTTTTAAGTAATACACATGTTTATGTCTTTGTTGTTTCCGTTCCTTATATTATGGCAGCTACTATATATATATATATATATATATATACATATATATATATATTTATATATATATTTATATAATCTTGATAAAATTAAAAAGATATTATATAGAGAATTTAAATGCCTGAACTTAAAAATTACTGTAAACACTAAATTGAAAAAGGTGAACTTCCTTGATATAACATTAGATGTAATGAAAATGTATGCATACCTTATAAAAGACCCAATACTAATCCTTTGTATATACACCCTAAATTTAATCATCCTCCATCTATAATTAAGCATATACCTTTATCTGTCAAAAAGGGAATTAGTATAAATTCAGAAAATGAGAAGATTTTCTATGAACATATTAATTTCTATAATAAAGCTCTAAAATATAATGACTACAAAAGCCCAAAGCTAACTTAAATGGAAAGCATAGAAAAAAACAGAAGTAGAAAAATAATTTGGTATACAACCAAATGGTAAAGAACAAATTAGGACAAAAATTCCTTCCATTAATCATTAAACATTTTCCTAAAGATAGTAAACTCAGTACTATTTTTAATAAAAATACCCTAAAAATTAAGTTACACCTGTAATGAAAACTTAGAAAAAATTATTAATAAACATAATGCAAATATCTTGAATAAACACTTAGAGCAAAGAAATTTAGACAGTATAATAAAAAGAGATGAAGATAAACAAAAATTATGTAACTGCAGAAATCCTCATAACTGTTCTCTTAATAATAAATGTTGCACTGAATCATTAGTATACCAATGCAATATCTCCTCTATCGAGGATCCAGATAATGTATTAATTTCGTTTTCTAACATATGTTACTATGTGAGAAAACGAAATTATTTTTGCACCAACCTAATAAAAGTCCACAGTGAATGCACAAGACATGAGTTCAAAAAACTGGTTAACCAACATCAAAGTTCTTTTAGGATAAATAAATATCAAAATCAGACATCGCTATCAAAATATTTCTGGCATTTAAAAGAAACCAATAAAACCCCTACTGTGAAATGAAAATTAATAAGAAAAGCTAGAATATGTAGTTCATTAAATGACCCATGTCCATGAGAAACTATATATTACTAGGTTTATAAAAAATAAAAATTTACTTAATCAAAGAAGTGAAATAGCCATTCTTTGCCAACTTTGTCAAAAAATTTTCCTTAAGTAATGTTTAATTAAAAAAAATAAATGAAATATACATATTTATATTTCATAATTAATAATTTTTAAATAATTTAAGTAATTCTATTACATTTGTTTTAGAAGATGTATAGTCTATTAGTAATTAAAATTAATATTTTAAAATTGTAGTTCAATATGATGTATTCATATACAAACAACCCTTTAAAAAAATCTTTATGTATACAAGTACAAATTTAACGGCGAAACAAAAGTGATGAAAAACTTTTTGTCATTGTAAAAGACCAGACGACATGCATTGAACGGATGTCATCATTCATTTGAAAAGGCACCCCTACCCTACCTTGAATTAACCTCTTTTCGAAAGTAACTAATATTTTGATACAATAGTTGTCCGTGAAAAAGAATACCCTACCACCCCCTGTTAAAATGATTGGATTTCCCCATATCCATAGAAACTAATATTATGAATGGATGTGCTTATAAAACCCAGTAAATTTCAAAATAAGATATTCAAAAATTCACTTGAAAATGAAACAGAACTAGGGACTGTAATTCTATAATTTAATTGGAAGTTTTTAGCTTCTGTTTTCAAAACATGGTAATTCCTGTGTAGCGATGGAACGCTATTTTTAAATAAGTAAATTTATAATATTTATGCTCTGTAGATTTGCATTTAGCCCTTTTGTAAAAATATAAGAACACCAGATTATATATCTTGCTGTTCTTTCTCTTCATTATAATATATATATATATATATATATATATATATATATAGTATTCAACTGTTTTATTTATTTTTAAATTGTATTTTTACAATTTTAAGTAACTTATTGTATACATGGAACAAAATTGTGGATAAATTGTTCAATAATCATGTTTTTAGTTGAGTACTTTCAGCCATCTCAGTCATTATGAAGAACTCTGTTTCACCTCTACCATAGGCAATAGATGCCAGCTACATCCTGACATTTTGAGTGATGTTCCATTGTTAACATAATTTTGTGCCTTTACAAAGCTTACGTTGTCTGCTGTTGATATGAAACAATGTTTTCAAGACACTGTAAAAAGTTGACAGCTAACATTTGCACTATAAACTAACTAGTGCATAGTGCTGTTTCAAAACCAGATGTATAGTACATAGATTTATTTACTATACAACCTGTTTTGTGATGTAGTTTTATTATATCATGTATTAGTTGGGGGTGTAGCTCGGTCTGTACCGCAGAATATCCGATCATAGCCAAAATGACAGCACCAATAAAAATTGCTGTCAATGTTTTTATAGTTGTTTATTTCCAGTAAATGGCAAAACAGGTCAGCACAGCCAGGCAACAATACTATATAAATGCTGTTGTTGAAGTTTTAATGAAGTTATCAACTTAAGGGTGTTGTTTGTTGCTTCCATCTGTTGAAGCATTTCTATAATATACATGTGACTCAAGTTCTTCTGTATTAGTAACTGTTTATTTATTTTCTCATGGCTCTAGTTTCATTTGAAATGGGCTGATTCCAGAACTAACTCCTTCTTTCTATGGTAGATACTTTGACCAAGAACTGACATAATGCTTTCAGTACCAAATTATAATCTTAACCCAAAATATTTTACTCTCTCTACCTCACTCCATTGTTGATAAACTATTATTGCAGGTGACATTCTTCTAAGAGCATCTAACCATATTGTTTTGTGATATTAATAGTTATTCATTTCAAAGTAGTTATGTAGCTTCCCTGTACCTTTTTTATAAATTTTTTCATGGTTAGTGTTCTGATGCGCTTTCCTCTTTGGTACCTCAACTTGACAAATTTAAGTGCAGTACTAGATTGGCAGCTAGGTCTCCTCATTTTTCAACTGAAATGGCTAGATATAACTAAGTTCTATCTCTTTTCTCACACTTCTCACTTATGGAACTCTTTTTTGGCTTCTTGATTTCCTGTCAACCTTGATTTTCAAAAATTTAAATGCAATGTTAATCGTTATCTTCTGCCTCAATTTCTGTTCTTTTATTATTCTCTCTCATTAATATTTTTTTTTTTTTCATATTCTTTCACAATCAGTAACCCCTTGTATCTTAGTGGCTTTATTGGAGAAAAATGTTAAAAAAAAAATTACTGCCTTATTTTTTTGTGGACTGGCACTATAAAATTCTAAACAAAGAACTGTGCCTAATAATAGAAACCACATTACATGAGGGCTTTCCAGAGCAGCAACAGCTAAATTGTATATCACATGTAAATTGAAGAGAAAATCAAGATGACTGCATAGTGATTGTCAGTTTCATGCTTGAAACAGTAGACATTCCACACAACTTGAAATAAAAGGTTAGGAAGGAAAGAGCAATGACAGCTACTGGGCTTGAGAAACCTATTTTCCTGAAAAATTGTTTTTAAAGGAAAATTTTTTATAAATTTAAGCTGAAAACAGTACCGGCTTCTTGATCAGTGAACGTTGAATGTTTCCTTATAAGGAAACGGCTAATATTAACATTACCATAAGAATTTCTTATATATTTTTTATTTTTATTTTTTTTAAGTTAATTTAGGGAAAAAGAAGGAGAGTGTATATGCATGCATGCACACACATACATGCACACACAAATGTTTTTTTTTTATTTAAGAATCACCAATTTCTTTGTCTCAGTACTAAGCAGACTTACAATGATAGTCAATGAAATTAAGTTATATTCACTTATACACAAATATATCCACCTCTTGTCTCTCCCACCCATCCTAGTTATGAGTTGATTAGTTGAACTTGTATCAGTAAGTCATTATCTCCCCCAAATTCTTACAATCTAAAAATATTTTCTGTCTTTAAATAACCTGTAAAAAAAAAAAAAGGGAAAAGAAAAAAAAAAGTCTTAAATAAAACCTAGAATGACCAAAGTAATCACATTTATTTTTGTTTAGCATTAATGTGAAATAATTGTCGAACACTCATTTTTTTAAAAATTTTTTTATTCTTATTATTTAATGAGATCTCAACCATCACTGGATCATTCAATATTGAAATCAGTTTTGTTTTGATAGAAAAAAATCTATTTACATCTGAGAGAAGAATTTTAGGTAAAGTATTATAGCATATTTTTTTCTGTAGTCGTGATTTGAATTCTTTGTTCAAACTAAAAACTATATAAATTGAAATGTCCTTGTGAGAGATGAGTCAGAGATTGAATCATAGATTTGTTGGGCTGCTGTCTGGTTATTGGTTTTAATCCAATAAAATTTTATTGATATCTTTTAGATAATTTGTGAAGATTCTCTGTTATTCTTCAGAACTCAGTATTATTATTATTTGAATTGACATAGGCTGTTTTGATTATTTCATCTAGAGAGTTGTTATCGCAGACAAAATGTGTTACTTGGAATTTGTTCCATGTTCATATGCAATTAAGAAAATATACACAGTTTTATAGTAAGAACATTGAAACTAACATGGTGTAGATACTTTGATAATGGTCGAATTAACCATTTTCATACAGGAAGCATTAACCAACATGAAATAGCACATTACTGTTGGTTGAAATTCATAAAATCTTTCTCTTAAAACAATTTTTCAGGAAATTAGATTTCTCAAGTTCACTAAATATTATAGCTATTTCTAGTATTGATGATAGTTGCCTTCCTAACCTTTGGTTTAAGGTAGTGTGGAATATCATAATCTTGATTATATCATCATTTACTCTTCTATGCTAAATATTTTTGTTGCTTATGGTCACATCACATTTGAAACACCAGTTCCTGTACAATCACCGAAGTTGATCAACGTTGAGCCTGATCAATACCTAGATGGGTGACTGCTTGGAAATATCAGCTACTGTAAGTTTGGATGTGCAGGTGTAATGATTAATGGCTTAATCCGAGTTCCAGTTCCCACTGGCTTTGTTATATTTACTTATATGCAAATATCTTTGCGAAAGGTATGATTCCACCTCTTCTTCCCCCAGCTATGGATTAATTAGTAAGACTTATATTGCTAAAACTATTATCTCCAAAAAAAAAAAAAAAAAAAAAATTCCTAGAATCTAAAAATATTTTCTGTCTTTAAATATCCTGCAAAGCCTTGTTAAGTCATAGAAAACAATCAATAAATCAAATATTTTTGTTGGTGCTGTTGGGAGACTTCAAGTGATGAGGTTTTTGTTATTTGGTTAAGCTCTTTGTTTTTTTGATTCTGTAGACAACTGTAAATATATCAAACTTTTAGTGTAGGAATATTGAAAATGTGAAGTGGATACTTTGATCAATTTGAATATAAGTTTTCAACACACCCAAGAAGAGATTCCAAAAGAAATTCTGATGTTTGGTCAGATTTTGTGAAGTGGCTGATAAATTTTCAGCACATTCCCACTGACCTTCAATAAATATAAATAATAATAATTTTTCTTCTTTTTTTCCTTTTCTTTTTTTTCCTTTTCTTTTTTTTTCCTTTTCTTTTTTTTTTCCTTTTCTTTTTTTTTTCCTTTTCTTTTTTTTTTCCTTTTCTTTTTTTTTTCCTTTTCTTTTTTTTTTTCCTTTTCTTTTTTTTTCCTTTTTTTTTTGTCCTTTTCTTTTTTTTGTCCTTTTCTTTTTTTGTCCTTTTCTTTTTTTGTCCTTTTCTTTTTTTGTCCTTTTCTTTTTTTGTCCTTTTCTTTTTTTGTCCTTTTCTTTTTTTGTCCTTTTCTTTTTTTGTCCTTTTCTTTTTTTGTCCTTTTCTTTTTTTGTCCTTTTCTTTTTTTTGCTTTTCTTTTTTTTGCTTTTCTTTTTTTTGCTTTTCTTTTTTTTGCTTTTCTTTTTTTTGCTTTTCTTTTTTTTGCTTTTCTTTTTTTTGCTTTTCTTTTTTTTGCTTTTCTTTTTTTTGCTTTTCTTTTTTTTGCTTTTCTTTTTTTTCCTTTTCTTTTTTTTCCTTTTCTTTTTTTTCCTTTTCTTTTTTTCCTTTTCTTTTTTTTCCTTTTCTTTTTTTTCCTTTTCTTTTTTTTCCTTTTCTTTTTTTTCCTTTTCTTTTTTTTCCTTTTCTTTTTTTTCCTTTTCTTTTTTTTCCTTTTCTTTTTTTTCCTTTTTTCTTTTTTCCTTTTTTCTTTTTTCCTTTTCCTTTTCTTTTTTTCCTTTTCCTTTACTTTTTTCCTTTACTTTTTTCCTTTTCTTTTTTCCTTTTCTTTTTTTCTTTTCTTTTTCCTTTTCTTTTTTCCTTTTCTTTTTTCCTTTTCTTTTTTTCCTTTTCTTTTTTTCCTTTTCTTTTTTCCTTTTCTTTTTTTTCTTTTTTTCCTTTTCTTTTTTTCCTTTTCTTTTTTTCCTTTTCTTTTTTTCCTTTTCTTTTTTCCTTTTCTTTTTTCCTTTTCCTTTTCTTTTTTCCTTTTCTTTTTTCCTTTTCCTTTTCTTTTTTCCTTTTCTTTTTTCCTTTTCCTTTTCTTTTTTCCTTTTCTTTTTTCCTTTTCCTTTTCTTTTTTCCTTTTCCTTTTCTTTTTTATTCTTTTTTCCTTTTTTTTCCTTTTTATTCTTTTTTCCTTTTTTTCCTTTTTATTCTTTTTTCCTTTTTTTTCCTTTTTATTCTTTTTTCCTTTTTTTTCCTTTTTATTCTTTTTTCCTTTTTTTTCCTTTTTATTCTTTTTTCCTTTTTTTTCCTTTTTATTCTTTTTTCCTTTATTTTCCTTTTTATTCTTTTTTTTCCTTTTTATTCTTTTTTTTCCTTTTTTCCTTTTTATTCTTTTTTTTCTTTTTTTTCCTTTTTATTCTTTTTTTTCTTTTTTTTTCTTTTTATTCTTTTTTTTCCTTTTTTTCCTTTTTTTTCCTTTTTATTCTTTTTTTTCCTTTTTTTCCTTTTTCTTTTCTTCTTTTTTGTGACATACCATGCTCCCATTTGAAATGGATTAAAAAAGTAGGTTTTCTGAAGAGATACTGAAAATTTCTCAGACTAAGCAAGAAGCCTTCCTCCCCCAAAAAACTAGAAATATTTGTTAAGATGGACAGGCTTGAGACCCATTTTGCACTATGTCATCATTTTGATGGTTCTCTTTTACATCTGTTAGTATTTACTGCATTTTCAATTAATATTGTAAAGTAGCAAATGATATTAAACCTCCCTTCTGTATCAGTATTATCATCAATATACACTATAAGGCAAAAATTTTAGGCCCATCCTCTGGATCTCGAACGATTGCATAAGAAATTGAAGCTTACATGCCTTTTTCAAAAATAATTTACTAGCTCACATTGATACTCAAAGGGAGCTGGTAAATTATTGGTCCTGGTTAAATTTAATTGGCAGAAATGACCCACAGACTTGACAAAGTTGGCAATAAAGAATAGCAAAAGAAAGAAAAGAACAGGGCAAAAATAATACTAAGCAAACAAATGATATATGCACAATAACAGTTGGCAAAACAACAGTAATAAAGTCCACAAACTAAGAATGGTGTTAACACATGAAAGGGATTGCAAGTGGTCTATCTTATTGGCTGGGAAGATATTCCAACATGCATCTGTATGATTTGTCTAGAAATTGGTGGTGGGGGTGCTGTCATTCCCATCTATGTTGGAACCAACATGTTCAGAGAAACGTTCTCTTCCTGAAGGAAATCATCTATTCAATAATAAGAATGATCATGAAATTAACCCATTACTGAATAATGTTTCCTTAAAATTATAGCTCTCTTTGCCTAATCTACGTTTTTGGCTAATGGTAATCTTCAGGGCTGGTGGATTTTAAATTTAAGACCACATCATATGCTAATGGGTTTAATAGTTTCAGCATTCTAGATTAGTAGAAGTTAATTAAACCAAAGAATGTATGGAACTTATTAATTATCAAATTTAGATTGTGGCCCCAAACTTTTGACCTATAGTGTATATACAATGTGCTTTCTTTTTCTTATAACCAACTAATCTGTGTCACAATAATAGTTTTCTAGTGCAGTGTTGTGTAACAGTTATGCAAAAAGTGGAATTGCCAAACTGAGTTCAAATTTTTTGTCTCTTGTGTTCACCTTCATATTAATGGTCTTTGGAAAGGCATGAATCTATCTTTTCTCTCGATAGCTATGGATTAAATATTACAGTAGACTGCTTTCTAGCCTTAGGTAGCAGCCAGTGTAAGAGAAGGAATGCTCTGAATTAAAAGAAAAAAAAAATAATAATAAAGCCAATGGGAAACCACTCCACTATCCCCCCACCAATAAGTTGGGAAGATTCACTGATAATAAAAGGGAATCTGTGGAGAACCATGATTGTCTGTGTCCCAAAAGAAGATTGCATAAAAAAAAGCAATAATAATAAAGTGCCGACATGTTTCTGTCATCTGTCTGTTTTCATGCAGGGCAGAATGGGTGGCAACCAGTCTAGGAAAAGGACAATTCTGAAATCAAGACTTCTGACTGTAGGTTAAGTAGACTCACCAACCCAGCAATTGGCCAAGCATGGTGAGTATGGCACCCTCCTTGAAGACATGGTCAATCAGGGAGGGGTTCCTGCAAGGAGAGAGGGCTCAAGATTTGTTTTCATGTTTGATTTTTCTATCCAGTCTTCATCTTCCAAGTCTCATCTTTATTGCACTTCTTTTCGGTGCAATGTCATCATTCCAAAATGTGGATGATCATGGCTCTCCACAGCTTCATATCCTTTATAGCTCCAGTCAATGTTTGTACTTCACTATCTCTCTCATTCTCTGTTCTGCAAAGAATTGTAAGGAAACAAACAATTCCTTATCTATCCTCCTTATCCTCATAATCTTCACTTCCTACCACTTCCAGTCACATCACACACCGCGTTCACTGTTAATTATTTTAACAGTAATCCTCTACCTTGATTGGCTCTTGAACCCTGTATTGGTTAACTTTAGTATAAGTTAATAAAAACCATTGCTTAGAGCTACAAAAATTATGAACTTATAGAGAGTCATGATTACCCATGTCGTGAAGGGACACTGAACTAGATTGATTTTTAGGATTGGGTACCATTCCATTACTATACAATTTTAAGTGCATCCTGATTCAAGTTTGGCTCCTCTCACCCATGCCCTCACCACAAAATGATATATGTGTTTGTTTCAATACATAACCAGTTATTAAAAAGTAAACATTACTGAAACAGATTTTTTTTTGGTCAGTTGTGTTTTTTTTTTTTAAATTTGTTTTTCCATACACACACACACACACACACACACACACATAAAGCAGTTATTACTATTTTAATAGGAGGGACAGGAGGCTATTCAACCACTGCCTACTTTGTCCTCCATAAATACTTTTCTTTCTCTCCTCATCTCCTGCACCTTGTAAGATTGTAAAAGTGGGTGTGGTCTCTAAGCAGTAGTCTTTGGCTGTTTTCATATAGTGTAGAGGATGTCTCAAAGACCTGCTTTTTCTCTGTGACTCAGTCAATGTCAGATATCAGTATGACTTATCTCCCCCCCCTCCCCAAAGCCTGACATTCACTATTTTTTTTAACTGGATTTATTTTGGTTTTATTGTTGTTCTCCAGGCCAAATTACCAGGATGCTTTTTTTTTTTTTCCTAGACTCCTATATGATGAGATTATTTTTCAAGACTTGCATATTTGTTTCATGAGTAAATCTTTTCCGGCAAATTAAAAAAAAAAAAGACACTCTCTGCCTTAAAAAAAAAAAATTATATATATACACACAGTTTACTACAGTTTTTGTAGTTTAATAGCATGCAAATAAACTCATACACTTAATTGAATGTAACACAACTCTCTTAAAAAAAATCAATTTTAGATTTGGTTCTTAAGATACAGGTATCATTTGACTTTTGACATTCAATCATTTAATTAGGCAATATGATACTGTACTAAGGATGCAAATTACCATTCATATATAGGCAAAATTGGATCCTTTTGGCTGGGATAAAAGCATAGTATCTGTTCTGTCCTCATTTTAGATGAGAGAAGGTACCCAGTTCTGGGGATTCCAACTCCATGACAGCACCTTCCTTATTGCACTAAGGGAAGTTGTGTTAGTGTAATATTGATGCCCACAAAACAATGGTTGTAGGGACTGAGCAATTTTTGTCCTTGGCTTGTATGCATATTCATGTGTATGGACAATCCATGTTAAAAACGACCTTGTGTCACATCTTATAGGAAAGTTGGAAGATGAATAATTGCTCCATTTTTTTTTTTTTTTTTTTTTTTAAGTGGAAAACATTTAATAAAAAAAGCGCATAATTTATACAATAGTTAGGCCTTTGTTGTAACATTAATATTATTAAAAATTGATGGCTCTTGTGTATACCCTGTTATTAATTTTTTTTTTTTTTTATCAATTTTGGTGAATTTTCTGTCTTTGAAACAAAAGACAATTCAATTATGCTGATTCCCAAAGGACAAATATCACCGATATATCAAATAACTTTAAAAACAATTGTTGTCAACACCTGCCTAGTTTGTGTTTTATCATCTATTGCGCTAACTGAGTGTATTTGCAATCTTCATGTTTCAAATACTTGTGTATAAGCTGACTTCATGTATAGTGTAAAACCTGATTTTTTTGCATGAATTTTAACCCTTCCTGAAAAAACTGTGTATAGAGCCAACGATCATCAAAAATACATGGTTAATAACCTCTCCAAAGAAATCACGTGTGTATAGTGCCCACCCTTTTTTTGGGTATTAAAACCTGATCATAAAAACCCACACTATATTTAAGTATATATGGTAAGAGGTTCTTAAGCTGAGTAAAAGTTTCTGTAAACATGTCTTTGTGTATAATACAACCCCCTCACTTTTGCTTTTTATTTAAAACCTCTCATATCACGAATCAAGAAAATACATTATGTGCTACTTTTTAGTCATTTATGTGTCCAGTTTAATAATCTTAAGTCATGTGTATTATTAGTAAAATATAAGTCTGGCATCTTCAAGTTAATAGATGCTAACTTGTGAACTGATAAGAATTGACTAAAGTGACATAGTAAAAAAGATAAATTTCAAATTAAAGCTTTACCAGTTGGACAAATTTACATGAGAATCATGAACTTTTTTATTTCATTAAACATCTCTAATATGTATCATGAAGATCTTATTAAAAGAAAAAAAGAGAAATATCTTTTCTTTCTTTTTCCACCAGGAAAATGTCTTCTTTGATTCTCTAACTTTGGCTACAGCTTAGAATTCAAACTTATGCTGGAAAACCTTAAACATTTTTTTTTTTGTAAATTTTTGTCTGAAATATGGGGATTAAAATTCTCAGCATTCAACTCAGAATCAGTCTTTGTATAAAATAATTACAATCTAAAGTAAATCAGTTGATGGATATTATATATCCTTTGGTTCACTTTATATCTGTTTCTTGTTATTAAATTTTCTCAATAGGGACTGAAAACAACTTCTCAAAACATGACCAAATATCATTTGATATATATATATATATATATATATATATATATATATATATATACATACATACACACACACACTTTTATATTTACATATGCTCTATCCCTGATATTGAGCACTTTAACCCATAAATATAATATACATTAAAACTATCTTTTATCATTCATATATATATATATATATATATATATATGATTGAATAAATTAAAAAATATTATGTCTGTTTATTTTTATCATAATCCTTTCATGTTCATGAAATTTTTCAGTATATTATAATATATTCATGAATATGAAAGGATTATCATAAAAATAAGCAGACATAATGTTTGTAATTTATTCAATCAGACATGCCTAAAAGGGAATTTTCTGCCTAAATACATTATTATATATATATATATATATATATATATATATATATATATAATAAAGAACAAATAGGAAACATTTATAAATCTAACATGTTTCATTTCTATTAAAACTTCATCAGAAAATAAAAGTGAAACATGTTAGATTGATAAATTTTTCATATTTGTTCTGTATTGTATCGTGTATATATATATATATATATATATATATATATATATATATATATATATATATATATATATATATATAATTTTATTATGTTAAGGGTCTTTTTTGTTTGTCAAGCCAGGAACTTTTCAACTTTCCATTATACAGACTCTCAAAATTAGTGAAAATTTGAGTTATACATTCAAACAAGTTGCTGCTACCTGTTTACATTGAAATTGGTTATATTGGGTTTATTTTTCACTTGAAAATGTATCATGAAGAACAAAAATAAACTGATTGATAATATAAAGCCATTTCCCTCTGCCCCCCCCCCTCCATTTTTTTTTTTTTTTTTTGCCATGACTTTTATTATTATTTTTTGTTGACATGACAATTTAATTTAATTTTTTTTGTAATTGCCTCTCATTTTGTATCTGCATATCCCTTGCAACTATTTATTTTATTTTTTGTAGGGGAAGCAATTTCAGTATTTTTTTCCTGTCATTATAAAAATATTAAGTCTTAAATAGTTGCAAAATCATTGAACTTTTTGTTGTAATTATGAGACTGATTTAAAAAAAAAAAAAAAAAAAAAAAATATCTAAGATTGAAGATCACCTTATGTTGATGAAAATGAACTGAACTAACTCGGCATGAACACTTTTTATTAAGTGATTTGCTATTATAAAAAAAAAACTATTTCTGCTTTCAAACAAGCTGAATTAGTATGTCTTACAGTGGCAATTTCAGTTTGGGCTGCACAAGAACAAGACATAAATGTATTGATTTAAAAAAAATAAATAAAAAAGGAAAGGAAAAAAAAATGGAATGATTGATTCTCATTCTCCCTTACAAATTTAAGATGTAAGATGATTTCATAGATTAATCCTTTCAATACATACACATACATTAAGTAAAAGAACTTTGGACAATGGCAAGGCTTGAACTTTTAAAAACTTTTTTTTTTTATTTGCTCTCTGTGTAACACCTGTTTTGTGACCCATATATCTTCTCAAAACTTTATTGCCTCCAAAACAAAACTGCTCTCATTTACCCACCATAGAGAAACCTCCCTGCCTCCTATCAGCCTGGCTGATGCTCAACTTCACAAGAGAATCTGTCTGTGTCTTCTTGGTTTCACTTTTTCCACTGACCTGTGGTGGAACAACTACACTGAACCCATAGCTACATCTACCACAAGGAAAGTTGGTTCTCTGTCGTGCCAGAAGGTTTTTCTTGTCTAAGGTCATCCTTCAAATCTATCATTCATCCTTGCATTGAATACTGTTGCCATATATGGTCTGGTGCCCCCACTGTTCATCTGGAAGTTCTCTACAAAATCCAAAGATGGATATGCAATGTGATAGATCCTTACCTGGCATCTTGACTCCAATCACTTTCTCACAGATGTGATATAGCTTCCCTCTATCTTTTCTACAGATATTTTTATGGCAACTTCTCTGACGAGCTATTTTCACTGGTGCCTCAACTATATGAATTTAAGCATGCTACTAGGTTGGCATCTCAGTGCCACTCTTTTACTGTTGAAACAACTAAATGTAACCGCCTCTTCTACTTCAACAGCTTCTTTCACACTTCTTGACAGTGGAACTCCCTTCCTCTTACTTGCTTCCTTGATAGTTGTAATCTTCAAATATTCAAATGTAATGTCAATTGACATCTTCTGATACCTTGATCTTGATCACCATCCTTCTCTTTATGCTTTCCTCAAACCTTCCCCTTTACTCTTACTTTCACTCTGTAACCCCTTGCGTACTGGTGGTATTCCCGTCTTGCTTGGGGTGAAATACTTAAAAAACTTACATGATTTAAACACATCTAAAGCAGGTGATAGTTTTTAATGTCCACAAGGTAAGTAAGCAGGTATTTATCAATACGTTAATGTTAGCAGTCCTAACTATATATATATATGATAGATAATATCAAATCTGTAAGTGGAAAGGACAATCCAAGTGGTTCTTTTTAATATAAAATATTAAAAAGATAGATCCATAAAGAGAGCTCAATGTATAGAATACAGAGCAATATGATATACATCAAAGAAAAGCTTAACACATCTAGAAAACCTGGTTATAAATCATGATTTATTTCAACAAGTAAGTCTCATCAGACTGAAAATAGGGTGCAATGAATAAATTGCCATTTAAATTATGCAAAAATGAAAATAACACTGACAATTCATTTTAACAGATCTTTACCAAAATTACACAAAAATATCTTGAAATACTAAAGAGTAAATTCATTCAATAAAATCACCATTGGCTTCAACCATAGCCTCCAGATGACTTTGGAATCTCCTGCAACTCTTCCGGATGGTCTCGTTATTTAAGTTGGTGAATGCTGCCATAATCCTTGCTTTCAGTTCATCTTTGATGTTACAAGGAGTTTTGTTGGTCTCTTGCTCAACTGCACCCCACTCATAATAATCAAGGGGGTTGTAGTCTGGAGAGTTAGGTGGCCAGATGTTAGGGTTGTATATGGTTGTAAAAATTGTCTGATAGCCATGACTGGGTTCTCCTGCATGTGTGGCATGGTGCAGAGTTGCCAGACATAGGGTCTTCCAGCAGCCACCTTCTTGACCCAGGGCAGCGCTAACTCCTCAAGATACTTGATATAGGCCTCTTTGTTCCCCAACAAATTTAGGAGTTCTATTCTTATCAGAACAATCCGAGTGACTTTTCAGATACTGAAAGAAGACATTTAAGGCAAACAGCTTTTGCAATAAAGTGCTCAGTGTCAGAGGTAAAGCATTAATAGAATTAATATAAATATAATATTTGTCACTTACCTGATTGAGTTTACCTTCAGCATTCCAACTCCAGGTTTTGTTAGATGGATCCCCCAGCTATCACTATGTCCACTTGTCAGGGAAGTGGGGTGGGAGGTATCAGAAGGATTAGATAGCCATTTTCAAGGGTGTTTTTTGTCTCTGTTGTTGTTATTTTTTCTTCATGTCTTGACTGTTACGTTGTAAATTATGTTTGTTGTTTTTGATAAAGAAGTGTTGATTCCAAGCTCTCACATGCCACACATGACTTGAATTCGTGTGAGCATCTTTTTGTTTTTTATTTTTAAAAACTTTCAACACTCCATTTTCATCTATTAAATAATGTAAGGATGATGGTAGGAGTGAATTGTTTAATTTGTATGGCCTCTTGAATAGCAAGATGATTTTGATAATTTGATTTATATAGAATTCTTGTATCAACTTATAGGATTAATGCGAGTAAAATTTGTCGTTTAGCTGATTGATGTTACCTTCAACATCATGACTCTAGAGTTTTGTGACCTATTTTTGTTTATTTATTTTTATTTATACTCATTTTAGTTTTTTTACTAGGAAAGTTGTCTTTTTTTTTTTTTTTTTTTTTTGTTTAAATAATTGGTATTAATGCTTAGGCAATAAATATTATGTGTGTGTATGTGTGCGATACCAATGATGTTAATGCTTAAATGGTAAATACTTATGCATATACATGCTCAAGCATAAATATATATATACACATACAAATTGATACTGAGGTCAGCACTGAGCAGCCTGTTTCAGGCTTTCATGTTTTTAACACAAACTTCGGGCAATACATTCTATCCCTGATATTGAGCACTTTAACCAATAAATATTTTATACCTTTAAACTATATTTTTATCATAGGGTGAATTAAAAGTCATACAGCATAGGGATAATTTATTAAATGTATAATTGCACATGAAAATATCATTTACAAGTTATTTGTTATGTGCTGTTCAAAATGGTCTCCTCCTTTTTCAAACACATTTCAATTCTGTGCCTGCATGATTCATTAACACATCAGAGAGTTTCCTCTGTCATTTTACTGCATTCATATTTAATTCTTTAAGTTCGGCAATATTTCTTGGGTGCATCTGATAAACAACTGATTTCAAATGGTCCCCACAGAAAAAATAAATCCAAGGGTGTGAGGCCTGCTGACCTCAATGACCACTTAACAGGACCTTTTCGACCTATCCATAAACCCTCTGGTGTGTGACTTTTTCCTCACCCTATATATATATATATATATATATATATATAGGGTGAGGAAAAGTCACACACCATAGATATTTTCTGAAAGGTGTGAACAAGTGCAAAAGTAATGAAAGTGCTCTCTGTAAAGAACACAGCTTTCTTTATATAAATATTCAGTCAGATTTTTGTTTCTTACATTCTGCGATTTCTAGTTTTATGCAGTGGCAATTTTCAAGCAGCTAGTTGGGGTAGGTGAGAAACAATACATTGACTAAATCATATATGTAATTGTTGTTGTTTAATACTTGCTTGTAGGTAATTGGTTGTTCAAATAACTTTTTATCTTCAGTTTTGATCTTTTGATTGTCTTCTGAAGTCCATTTCAAAGCATCAGCATTTCTTCTAATACTTTGAACTTACTGACCTTTTCTCCTTAAAAGGTTTTGGGCCTTTGATAATTTCATTGATAGGTCTTTTGTCCATTTGCTATGAATCATAGGATAGTTACACAAAATCTTAAGAGAATTGCCTCGGAGTGAGGGTGAATCATATTTTCAGAAACCCAGTAATAAAATTGCAATGAATATAAGGTGAATAGTCAGAGTAGCATCTGAAAATTTAATGAATGTATAGGTACAATTTTATTTTCATAATTCTTAATTAATATTTATTTATTTATGATTTTTTAATATTTATGACTTAGGGTTTTATTGTAAATCTCTCATTGATTTCGCCTTTTGCCTTAGTTATTTATGATGTTTCATTTCTCCAGGGTTTTCATGTAACTTGTGATGCAGAAAGACTTTGTTGCTGAATTTTTTTTTTCCCACTAATCTCAAAATGTTGGTGAAAGTCTTAAAATTTAAGAAAATCTTTTTTTATTACTCCACAGATTATCATTATTCATGTATTTATTTATTTTTAGGTGTTTTAAATATTCTGATACCTGTATTTTTTTTTTTTTTAATGCTATAGATTTGTTTTTGAAAACCAACTGTCAATCTCGTCCCCTCTCTCTCATCAGGAATGGTACTCATTTGGAAATCAGATGCATCTTAATTATTATGATGGGGCAGAGGAAGAAAGAAAATATAAACAGGTTGACATTTCCAAGTTGATATTTAATAAGCTTAACTCAGTCTGGTAGAAGGCCAGTCATGTTAAGCACCTAGTGAGGATAAATCTATGAGCTTAATTTGTTAATCACAGCAATATAAGGCATACAGTTGCCAAATTGTTAAATTACATTGACTATATCTTATTTTGACTAATTAACATGAATTGAAAATCATTACAGGTAATGTAAGAATGAAAGTGGGCTTAATTTTTAAAGAGTAAGATTGTATTTAAAATATTCCAAACAAAATGCAAATTGGATATTGTTTATTGAAATGACTACTGGCATCTTACAATATGCATTGTTCTAAAAGTTAGCCTCCCACAACTAGATATATAGATTCTTGTAGTTCATTCTATTATAATAAATAGGAATGAGTCAATAGATTTGCTTTCTTGACAACCTCTCTTTTTCCTCAAAATAAATAAATAAAACTTTTTCTCTTATAGATTTCCTTATCCTTGTAAACTTTCTCCTTCATCTTTAGTGTAATTCATTTATCTATTTTTCATGACATTTTTCTTCAGCTTTTCTTTTCTTTTTCTTTTTTTTTAAACACGCCAGCCACCTCCTCCTCTTCATTTATAGTTTAATTTGTTGTGCAAAGATGATGGACATAGAGATTGTTCTGTTGCCTTCGTTGTTCCTTCATGAGTCACTGCCATTGCTGCTACTCCTACTAGAACCACTATCACCATCATCATCACCATATAATGATGAATCATGCCTGTTGCTGTCTTTATCCATGTGCAAGTTACAAAGGGTTTATATAGATTGGAAAATCTTAGCCTGTTGTAGCTGTGATTGAAATAACTGGAAATTACATTAAGATAGAAAATACTTATTTTTCTATTCCCTCTGTGTGTGTTTGTGTGTGTATATATAGTTCGATTGATGTGAGTTTGTGACCTTTCACAAACCCACATCAATGCAACTAAATATGATAGCTCTATCACTGATATTGAGTGCTTTCCAGTAAGTACAGCACATATAATATATAAATAATATATATAAAAATTGCATATATATATATATATATATATATATATATATATATATATATATATATATATAAGTAATAAAATTTTGTGTTGTTTGCATGAAAAACTAAAAATTCTCAGCCTGACCATGGAAGGGATTTCCTCTAAAATTTTGATATTTGGTCAGATTTTCAGTATTGGATTTGGGTTGAGAATTTTTCAGCCCTCTTTGTGTGTTTGTGTGTAAGCAGCTAGGTTTCAGCTGAACAAATTTGTCTTAATTTTTCCAATTTTTGAATAAGATGTTGGGCATTTAAATGAAATTGTTGAACTGTTCAAAGTTTGTTTCATTCAAATACTTTTGACTGCCTCAGTTATTATCAATATCACTTATATGATATGCATCCATTTGAATTAATTTGAATTCTAAAATCCCCCAAAATGTCAGGATATAAGCAACAAAAATGGTGAGTTTTAATTCTGATATGCAAACCTTATTTGAAAATTAGGAAAATACAATAAAAAAAATTAAACAAATTTACCTTATATATATATATATATATATATATATATATATATATATATATATACACACAAGTATATGATTGGTGTATATGGAATGAATTCCAATAACCAACAATTACTATTCTTAAAAGAGTGCTCAATACAAAGTAGAGCAGATATAATTATTTATTTAAAAAAAAATTTATAACATAAATATGTTATAAAATCACTACAAAAATAGGCATTCAACGTCATCACTTGATAAGACACCGACGGTGTTGAAACAAAATGGCTATTTTTGTAGTGATTTTATAACATATTTATGTTATAAATTTTTTTAAAAATAAATAATTATATATATATATATATATATATATATATCACACACACACACACACATATATATATATATATATATATATATATATATATATATATATCACACACACACACACATAGTATGAATTTCAGCAGTATTTCTGGTAATATTTTCTTTTTTCAAATATTTATTGCTGATACTAATTTTTTAAAAGTATTTCTGGTATTAAAATCTATCTTTACACTTTCATAGTGTTTTGAGTCAGGTTGTGGGGGTCAACTATTTGCCTATAGCTGGAACCCTAACAGGTGCTACCACCCCGAGTCAGAGTAGACCTGGTAACACCAGCAAATTAAGAGGTGATTCCACGCTTCTCAAAATCTCCTGATCAGAGGTATTGCTGCTGGAATAGTTTATCATCATACCCAGGACAGACTCCACTAAAGGATTGTTCATTATATTGTCAATAAGTATACAGTAAAGCCATTGATATTTATTTATTTAGATACATAAAAATTGGCATTGGTTGTAAGAAAAATATAACAAAAGGGAAAGTATTGTAATTTATGAGAACACAATGTAAATTTGGAACAAGTTGAGCAGAATTAGAGAATAAACAAAGGAGAAACTGCAAACATTAGCAAGAACAAGAAAAAAATGGCTTTAAGAAAATCACAAAAAATTGATCAGCAGAAAATTAAAAAGGTAATAAACAAGAAAAATGGATTGAATTGACTAACAAGAAAACATTTAAAGAATCTTGTGCTGTGAATGTAATCAAAAAAAAGATGAAGAATTAACACTGGTTAAAGACATGAAAACAATCAAACTACCACCTTTAAGTCAACATCATAAAGAGAAATATATGAGGTAAGCAAAAAAGAATAATAAAACTGCTTAATTATTATTATTAGTGATAAATGTAGGGATACATGAAATGGATATGTTGGCTATACAAGAGGTTGGGTCCTTCATAGAAATCTTCATTAAACTTGATTAAAATGACCACAAAGTTAAGGTGGAATAATATTTCAGATACTTTTGTAGGTTGTAAAATTATAAGTCTTTTCAAAGTTCATGATAGTGGCAACATTAAAAAAAAAACGTTCTTAGACAAGTTGCTATTTTTGAGTGGGTCAGGACAAAAAGAGGCTTTATGCTAAAGAGTGTATTAATGCAAAATGATGCTCCTTCACATTTGCAAAGTTGATGATTGCCCACCTTACCAAAAAAGGCTTTAAAGATAGCAATATAATGAAAATGACTTCTCCAGATATTGGTCCAATAGAAAACTTGTGGCCTATCATTAAAAGAGATGTATATGAGAATAGAAAACAATATTGAAACAAAGACATCTGCAAAGTAATAAAATCTGAATTCTAAATTTGAAATGAGAACGAATTTAACAAAATGACTGTTACTGAATGTCAAGGAAACCTGTATTAAGATATATAATTAAAATATATTCAGCTATATTGGATAATGTGTTAATCAAAGATGTTTCTCTAGCAAGAATCTTTTGGGTTTATTTCCGAAAAAAAAATTAAATTTAGTTTGTACTTGAAACTCTTCAGAATGTTATCAATATATATTTTTTTTTATATAAGAATAGCCATTATTTTGTAATGTCAATGAACACTTGTTGCCACTTTTGTAATGCCAATGAATACTTGTTGTAGTAGAGACTTTGTAATCTCTGATACAACTATAGTATGCCATTGAACAATATTGATGTCAGACACCGTTGAATAGCACTTGCACTAATAGTACTTGCTCAATAATACTCACTTGAATAGTAATCTGTATAGTGAAATAGTATAGAGAATAGCGGTCTGTATGGTAATAGAAGATAGACTAGAAATAGTGATCTGAATAGTAATAGAGGATAGAATGGAAATAGTGATCCTTTAGATGTCATGTGACTTCCTATTTATGTTTTTCTCCCACAGTCATGTGATCCACTTAATTCAATAATGGGAACATCTTTGTTTACTTACTGGCAATTTATGTTCAAACTCAAGTGTCAGTGGTGACACTTTATTCCTATATAATACATTACAAGAGGAAAGTTACTTGATAGATTGATCATATGAAATTATCCTGAAAATTATGTCAATACTATTTGAGTAATACCAATTTTAAAATCTCTGTGCTAGCACAATGTCACAAGTCATCATGACTGAGGGATTAAATGTACTGGCCTTGTTCAAACTGTTGATCACGCTAGATGATGCACTCTCTCCTAGAAACTGTAATTAAGTTCTGCTCAGTATAGTTGTAGTATAAACCACGGGTGGATGTTGACCAAAGACAAATGTGCCTGAGCAGCCATTGCAATGGCAATTGGCTAACCACCCTAGCAGATGGGTTTGCTCAGAAACATGCCCGTCCTGGATAAGACAATAAATTACGTCCAACAACAAGGCCTCTGATCAGGAGGTTTTGAGGAATGTGGAACTACCTTTTAATTGCTGATGTTGCCAGGTCCACCCTGACCTGGGGTGTTAGCACCTGTTAGGGTCCCAGCTATGGTCAAATTTTTAACCCCCAAACTGGGGTCAAAACACTATGAAAGTGTAAAAATAGGTTGTTTTATACCAGAAATACTTTATAAAAAAAAAATTATTACCAGCAATAAATTTTTGAAGAAAAAATATTACCAGAAATAGATTTTTGAAGGAAAAAAAAAAATATCAACAATACATTTGAAAAAAAAAAATTTGTCGGCATTAAATAACCCATTGAGGTTGTATGCCACAAAACAAACCAAACCAAATCAAAATTGGAAACATGTAGCACACACACACACACACACATGTATATTGTTTAAAATTTGCTATATTTCACCATGTAGTATTTTTTTATTACAATATTCACACTGTTATAAAGTTTTCAAAAAATTGCAATGAAAAAAATCTTAAGTATAGACATTTTTATTCTTTCATACCTGTCACTTTGCAGAAACCACAAGAATGCATGTCATCAGTGAAAAGGTAAGACAACAGAACTAAACAGAAAATATCATTAAGGTGCCTGAATAAAAAGTGAATGAATTGAAAATCAGAACTAAAGATATCAGAATATATACAAAAATTTTGTGTGTGTGTGTGTCTGCTACAAAATGACAGACTTGCTGATTGATTTCCTAAATGCTGAGAATACCATGGACTGAACATGTGAGCAATGACAAAGTTTAAGAGTAAATGGAAACAAAAAGGACACTTGTACTTAACATTAGGAAGTGATAGTTGAAATTTCTAGGGCACATAATGAGGAAAGAGGGCTTAGTAAATTCAATACTCACAGGACATAATGAAGGCAGAAGGGACAGAGGAAAGTAGTGCATAATCTACCTTACGGTCTTGCATAAATGAATGACAGAATAGGGTTTAGGAGAGATAACAAAAACAAAATTTACTAAGCGTTACAGAGGACAAGAAATTGTCGAGAGCCATGATTGCCAACATGCTGAAGTGGTATATAGAAGAACCTAACAATTATTTAAATTAAAACAAATGGTATGATTGCAAGAGAGTGAAGCTAAAAATTCATGAATATAACAAAGGTGTATTTTTTGTCTTGTTTTTAAAAAACTAGTGTTTAACTCTTTGAACCCTGATGGGTGTCAATCACCAACCCTGGGCCTCTGCTGTCCATGACTCTGGTTGGTATACCAGTTGATCAGGTATATGCACTTTCATACAGTGGTCTGTATACAGGCCACTCAGGTTCAAAAGTTTAAGATAAACACTTTTTTTCTACAGTATTGATTAAGAAAATAAAAAATAATATATCACCTGTAATACATCTAATGTATTTAAGACTGGATTCAATAGTGTCTATAATATATAAGTTCTTTTTTTTAGTGTCAAGGCATTAGTACAACAGATTTAAAGACCAATGCCTTTACCTGATAAAGCACAGAACCTACAGACTAAGTGAACTTAAAAATAAAATTTACAAAGTTAACTGATATTGTTGATTTAATTACAATTACAATTTTTTCTTGGCTGACACTGTTCTTGATTTTTGCAGTTTGGCCAAATTGTACTGATCAAGTACCAGTTTCTTTTCTTTTGTTTTAACAAGAAGGCCTAGATAAAATATCAATGCTTAAATTAGAAACCAAAAAGTAAATGGAACTTATTCCAAATGATTATGATTATCAGAAGATCAAGAGAAAAAGAACTACTGAGATTCAATGATACGCCAGGTGAGGAAAAAAATGAAACATTTATGAACATCAAGTCAGAGATAGCAAAAGACAAAATTTAATAAGAGCTACAAAAGACAAGAAATTGTGGAGAGCCATAATCACCAACATTCTGAAGGAACATGGCACAGTCAACAAGTTTAATAATGCAATTTGTTAGGTGGGTGGAAAAAAAGAAGAAATACTGCTGTCCTTTACTGCATTATCCATGTTTGTGTTCCTGTATCAGAAACTCAGTTACATTCAAGCATGTTCTTACACATCCTGGTAAGATGAATATTGAATCTGTAAAGAGTGGGAAGTACTGATTTTAATCATCAAGGAAGGGTGTATGTGTTTGCCAATGGAGAGGAGGGTTACTGTTGACATTTTCCTGTTCTTAATCATTGGAAAGTACAATTACTTCTTGTCTGGATTGAGCTGTTTTCATGCTGTTCAGTTAAAGTTGTGGAAAAAGATGACAAAGTGTTTTCCTTATCCTGTTTTGTGCATTGGGAAAAAATGGACACTGGATCAAGCAGGTAATTTATAGCAAAAAATTAGTCATCTTTCATCCATTTCCATTTGTTTTAATTTTTATTAACTCTTTGAGTCAATTTCTTTATTGGTTACACTCTACAAAAGTCCTCTGTTGATGGCAAGATGAGCTCTTAATGAGTTTGTCTGTAAAGAATGGAGGTTAGATTTTTAAATTTTTTTTATTTTTAATCAATTCATCCCAAGCAAGGCAACAATACCACTAAGACACAAGGGTGTACTGGGAATGAAAGAGAATGTAAAAAACTTTAGAAGGAACTTGAAACCCTATCTTAAACAGAAAACAAGGGATAAACTTCTACTCCTGTTCAAAAGACCATGGAGGAGTCTGAACTGGATGATAGGCAAATTTCTCTACTCCTATTTAGTCTCACAGCTAATGCCAGTATAGTGAAATCAATTTTCACTGAGTGCCCCACTATTGTGACTAACCAAACTCACCTTGCTAAATCCCTACTAATTATTTTATCTAGACTTTTGAGTTTTAACTTAATAGTTCATTTTGTGATAAATTTATTTCAAGTACTGTAAAGTGTCTGTTGCTATTTAGAGAGAGTCAAAGGAAATATTTAACTCTTTTTGAATATAGCAACTTTTATTTTGGAGCTTTGTTTTGCATCTATATTGGTTTTCAAATTGTTTTTATTAAAAGGTACAAAAATGGTTAATGTTTTTATTTCTTGATCTCTGGCTTTCTTGGATAAAGTATATTTATCAAATATATACACAAGCATCAAAAATCTTACTCCTGTAGAAGGCATAGACAATTAATTGGTGAATTCTTAAGTTTCCATCAAAAGGACTGTTAATATGCTATATTTGCTTGTGGGTTTGTCATGCCATACCAATCTTTGTCTGTTTCTTTGCCATACCATGTGTCGTGTCGGAAACCTACCACCCCTCTTGAAGATGAACTTATCTGCGTCTGTGAACAAAGACTTTAAATAGTGACATGTCAGTTGACCGAGAGACAGAGAAGTTCTTAGCTGAGCTAGTTATTGACTACTCAGGCGATTTCTGTACCTTTTTACCAACCTATTAAAACCCCTTTTATTGTTACGTGTTATTTGGCGTTTGTCTCTACTAACCCCAAATCAACATCATAACACCATGCCAATCTTTACCTGTGGCATTGATTAAGTAATGATTTCTACCTAATAATAGTTTATTGCATTGTTCATTATTAACTGTTTTGAGTTCCTAAATTGATTCTGGACCACCAGTTAGAATTCCTAGGATTAACTGCTGATATCTTTCTTGAATTAACAGATCTATAATAGGATTTATCATTCTGTCATCATAGAGATTAGATTTCATTTGTCTTTGGATAATTTCTCTGTGCTCTAATCATAATTAATTGTTTGCTTTAATACTTTATTATCTATTTGCTTTAATTCCTTATTTAGTATTTTGTCCTTTTTAATGTTTGAAAAATTTATTTTCGGTGCTTTTATTTTATTCCAAGATAAAAAGGAATTCATAAATTCTGGTCATGAACACATTTTACTCTTTAACCATCACTATCAGTGATTTATTTTTTTAATTTTTACTATCAATCACTACTAAGTTAAAATAAGTTTCAGTTTCACATATATCCAATAAAATTTACTTTCATTGTCTGGTGATTTTCTCTTTTCTTATAGTATGTTGAAATACAACTTGTATATCTTTTAGTTTTGGTTGAGAATTCACCTTATTTGAAAAGAAGTGATGGTGCTTCTTTCTGAGCCAAACAAAAACTTCACTTTGCCTAACCATTTCCAACCATACAGAGAATGGTAGTTGAACACCAGTGGAATTTTCTGATTATATATGTAAGCAGAAACTGATATTTAGTAATCTGTCATTTAAATATATTTTCATTGTTCAAGTCATGTATACCTAAATTAGATAAACTGGTTATGTGCTTTACCTTATTTTGACCACATGTACCAACATGACCTTTTTTCTATTTTATCAATTTCCCTCTTTTTCATATATTATCTCTTAGCAATAACTTGTTTTTATTCCTTTTGATGCAACATAGTGTTTGTGATAGACATATTTGTATTGTCATAATATTTCTAGTAATTAAATGTGAGATGCTAGCATCATAGCTAATAAGAGGGCACACACACACACAGTGTGTACTTAAGCAGCAATCACTCTTTTATACAAGTTTCATTAAAAATGACTGATAAGGTACTATAGTTAATTTTTCTTGTGTTCTTATAATTTTCTTCTTTTCTGGACATAAATTATGTAGAAATTGTCTGAATGTTCTGTATGTTCAAATGCTTTCAGCTATACTTTTAGCCATTATCAAGGATGATTTTATTTTAACTTTTAAGTTGAGGCATGGATTGTTTTATGTATGTATCTAGAGTTGGGTTATAGGAATGTTTTATTATCCATATATATATATATGTGTGTGTGTGTGTGTGTGTGTGTGTGGTGCAGTTTAATTTATATTAGAATGAGTCATTCAAAGTTAATTATATAAAATGATGAAATCACTTTGTTAACTAAATTTTAAAGATGCTAACTGTAATAGGTGTTTCTTAAATATGCAAGTACTTTTGATGGGTCCTCTGCTCATCATCAAGCATGGAAACTATTTTCTTTTAGGTCAAATTCAGGTCGCATCCAAGATGAAAAAATATGTGTGTTATTGATAACAGATACAAAGATGTTGAGCATGCAGTCGCAAGAGTAAGGTTGAATTTTTGAAAATTTAAGTGATAGGAGTTTATCAAATTTTACCAAAAAGAAAATAGTTTCTATGCCTGGTGATGACCGGAGAACCTGTCGAAAGTACTTGTATATTTAAGGAAGACCTAATACAGTTTATAATTTTAAAAAACAAAGATCATAATGTTCATCGAGTGGTTGGTGGGTTAATGCATGTTTAAAATTTATTTAGTGAAGTGATTTCACCATTTTATATCATTAACTTTACTAATTTCCTTTTTGCATGAATGATTCATTGTTATCTATCTATCTCTCTCTCTAATATATATATATATATATATATATATAGAATGCAAAAATACATTATATAAAAATGTGATATTTAAGTTTTGCTGCTTTTCTGTTTTTGTTTTTCTAAACAAAAAAAAAAACAAAAAAACCACACCACCATATTGATCTGGTCTTCTCTTGTAGTAGGGAATCATTTACATTTGTGCTTAAAAAGGAAGACATTTTAGAATTTAATTTTCTGTCTTTTGTTATCTTTAACCATTTTATTATTTGCTTTGTAGAATGCTCCACTGTAAATTCTTGCAATTACGAAAATTTAAATTAATTAATTCTGTCAATACTGGCCGGCAGTTTACAAGTTGAGAATTATTAATGAAATGTTAATTTCATGACTCATCTTCTTAGGGTTATGTCCATATTGCTCTTGCTGTGAACTTGTAGAGTGAGTTGGGACACTTTGGGTTGCATACTGCAGAAAGGTCATTGTGATAGTGTTCTTGCATTCCCATGATGTAACAAGATAATATGAACACTCTCTACCAGAAGACTTTTATGCAGATCTATGTTAATGAATCACTATGTGGTGAATACAGGACCAGAGAGAATTGTAATGGAGATTCTGGAAGCCTTAGATGATTTGGCATTGACAAAATTACAAACATAAATAAAATATATGATGACAGTGATATACCAGGAAACCTGACTAGATCCATTTTCATAGCATTGCCTAAAAAAACAGGTGCAAACAAATGCCCCACATTCGGCCTAATGAGCCACATAATAAAACTTATGATCCGAATTCTGATGAATAGAGTGTACAGCAGAATTAGATCGGAAATAGTACAAGAACCATGCTTTTTTTTAAAGATAATGGGATAAGTAATGTGATATTTATGTACAGAATGATATCTCAAAGAGCAATATGAATGCAAGAGAGCATATACCTATGTTTTATAAATTATATGCAAATGCGTTTGACAAAGTATGTCATAAAGAACTGTTTGATCTCCTAGGTAAGCTTGATTTAGTTAGGAAGGATAACTTAGACTGAGAGCAGACCATCTGCATCTGGATAGAAGATGAATTCAGTAAATATACAAAAATAGAAAGATGCGTCTTTTCATTGGACTTATTCAACTATTACAGTCAGGTGATCCTGAGAAAATTAGAAATGCTATCAGGATTAATTATTTGCAGCTGCAATCTTAACAACAAAATATATGTAGATGGCATAATGTTGATAGCAGATATGGGAAAGTAACTTCAATAACTAAAGGTAACAAAGGAAAGCTAGAAGAAAGGACTAAACATCAACTGTAAGAAGAAAGAATGTATGGTTGTCAGTAAAAGAATCATCCCAAACTGCAAACTACAAATTGGAGATACCAAAAATCAAGAAAGAACAAAAGATCAAGGATCTAGGAAGTGTTTTAACATAGGGTCTAAAATGTGACAATGAAATCTGCATATTGCAATCACAAAAAGACCTTTCAAAAGCTAAGTAATCTATTCATAAACAGGATAATTTTGTTAGAAATGAAGAAAGAAATACTGAACTGTTATGTAATACCATTCCTCCTATATGACAGTGAATGCTGAACAATCTCCTCATAAATGAAGGCGTTCTGGGTATGACAATAAACTATGTCCAACAACAAGGCTTCAGATAATGTTTTTGGAAAAATAATGTTGCAGGCTATACGTTTTTTGGAAACAATAATGTTGCCAGCTATACGTTTTTTGGAAACAATGTTGCCAGCTATACGTTTTTTGGAAACAATAATGTTGCCAGCTATACGTTTTTTGGAAACAATGTTGCCAGCTATACGTTTTTTGGAAACAATAATGTTGCCAGCTATACGTTTTTTGGAAACAATAATGTTGCCAGCTATACGTTTTTTGGAAACAATAATGTTGCCAGCTATACGTTTTTTGGAAAAAATAATGTTGCCAGCTATACGTTTTTTGGAAAAAATAATGTTGCCAGCTATACGTTTTTTGGAAAAAATAATGTTGCCAGCTATACGTTTTTTGGAAAAAATAATGTTGCCAGCTATACGTTTTTTGGAAAAAATAATGTTGCCAGCTATACGTTTTTTGGAAAAAATAATGTTGCCAGCTATACGTTTTTTGGAAAAAATAATGTTGCCAGCTATACGTTTTTTGGAAAAAATAATGTTGCCAGCTATACGTTTTTTGGAAAAAATAATGTTGCCAGCTATACGTTTTTTGGAAAAAATAATGTTGCCAGCTATACGTTTTTTGGAAAAAATAATGTTGCCAGCTATACGTTTTTTGGAAAAAATAATGTTGCCAGCTATACGTTTTTTGGAAAAAATAATGTTGCCAGCTATACGTTTTTTGGAAAAAATAATGTTGCCAGCTATACGTTTTTTGGAAAAAATAATGTTGCCAGCTATACGTTTTTTGGAAAAAATAATGTTGCCAGCTATACGTTTTTTGGAAAAAATAATGTTGCCAGCTATACGTTTTTTGGAAAAAATAATGTTGCCAGCTATACGTTTTTGAAACAACAATGTTACCAACTATACTTTTTTTGGAAAGAATAATGTTACCAACTATACTTTTTTTGGAAAGAATAATGTTGCCAACTATACTTTTTTTGGAAAGAATAATGTTGCCAGCTATACGCTTTTGAAAAGATAATGTTGCCAGCTATGTGTTTTTGAAAAAATAATGTTGCCAGCTATATGTTTAATAGTACTCTATATTTGATATATGTATAGGTATATGTGTATGTATGTATATGTGTGTATATATATGTGTGTGTGTGTGGGTGTATGTATATACCTTAATTTGGCATTAAATGACCCACAGTGGTTGATGTGCCATAAAACCCAACCAACCACAAATGAAGACAAGACTTGAGGCAATAGAAATGTGATTCTACAGAAGGATACTAAGAATACCATGGATTGAAAATGTGAATAATGACAGTTTTTGGGAAAATGGTAACAAAAAGGACACTTATACTTAGAAACAAAAAGGACACTTAGAAACAAGAAGAGAAAGTGAAATTTCTATTGCACATAATGAGGAAAGGGGGCTAATAAAAACTAACACTCATAGGACATGTTGAATGCAAGAGGAACAGAGGTTAGCAGTGAATAACCTACTTGATGAGTTTGTCTAAATGGTTTGGCAAAACAGGGATTAGAAGAGATAGTAAAAAAGACAAATGTTGTGTAGAGGCATAATTACTCACAACCTCAAGTAGCACAGTACATAGAAGATGTAGTGAATGATCTTTGAGAATAGAGTAACCCTTCAAATTCTGTCCAGCACTCTTATTTTATTTCTCTTCACAATGGACTCATCGCTGGGCTATTCATTTTCATTTGATATTGTCTCCTGTCTTTTTGCTGTGGATCAATTGAACGTCAGCTTTTGTGACATCGTTTATTCTATTTTGGTTGCTTCAAGTTATTCTTGTGGCATTAGTATAACAAAATTATTCTTTTGACATGGCGGGCCGGGCGGGCCCAGTGTCTCTCTCCAAATTTTGGCAATTTAATCCTCCCTGTTCTATTATTTCACAGTTGGTTGTTTTTGTTTTGTTTTATTGATGCAGAATTTCAGAGAGTTTTGCCAACAAATACTCTAGTCACCAATTTCATAAGTAATATCTCTCAAATATTACTTGGAATTTGGAGCAATTTCAGTAAACATTTTGATGTTTAGAACATTTTTATTTATTCATTTGTTTTGTTTTTAATGAAAATGATTTTTTATTTCAAATAAATTTAGTACTTGGTACACATAGTAGTATTTGTATTTACTTTTGAAACAAAAAGTATTAAACAGTTAACCACTGCTACTCACTAGTGCCAAATTACTATACCTCCTTTAGATGTTAGGTTAATCTATTGATGGCTCCTGCTACGTCTTAAGAAATGTTAACAAAATGTATACTTATGTATATTCACACACACACACACACACACACACACACACACACACACACACACATATAATTTTCCACTTTGTCTCATCTTCACTTTTGTTTCAGATACTATTACACACACACACACACACACACACACACACACACACACACACATATATATATTAAAAAAAGCATTGAGATAAAAGGAATCTGCTACATGATCTGATACATTTTTACATGTCTGAGAAAATGTATACTTCTTTATATTCACATTTATAAGATTAATACAAATATGGAATTTGTCATTTAGCAGATTGATGTTATATTTAGCACCCATAGTCCATAGTTTCATGGACAAGTCTTTTTGCAATTATTTGATCCACTCTTCAGGAGGCTTCAGTGATTGTCCGCTGATTTTTCATATTTTACTAACTTCAAAAATAATTTATGTGCTATTTATTGGCATTTTTTTTTTTTTGTGTGTGTGTGTACATATGTGTAATTATATATAATATATATATATATATATATATATATATATTTTTTTTTTTTTTTTTTTTTTTGAACAATAAAAAAAAATTAAAAAATTAAAATCTTCAGACACACTGGGTTGTAGATTAATATTCTTTCGTTTTTTTATTATTATTCCATTTAGATTCCTCGACTAGTTTCGGCCGAAATGGCCATCATCGGGAGAAATATTTCTGCTTGCTGCTAGCACTAAACTACAGAAATTAATCTATATATCTGAATATATATATATATATATATATATATATATATATATAAAACTTTGAGATTAAAGGAAGATAATGATCTGTTACATTGTCATTACTTTGTCTTTCATTTGATTTGTGTATCTCTTTTGTTTTCATTTTTAATAGTCCACATTCATTTTAGAAAATTTCATTAAAACTCTCTCTCAGGTCAGATGTAAATGGCAGATCCACATGAGCGCATGTAGTTAAAACTATGCACTGTGTGCCTATAAAAACTTGAAGACCCCCTTGCTAATTTTCTGGAAAAATTCTTAATTGTATAATAATGGAAGGTTGTGTAGTGGGGAGGGTAGTTAGATTTGTGGGAGCATTTGATTACTTTCTAATTCTCTTGAGTTTTAAGAGAGAAAAGATATGTAAAGGGAAATACACTATAAGTGTCTTGGCATTATGTTTCTGTCTAAAATTTGGGTTGTGGGGGAGCAAGGTAAAAAGTAGGCCAACAAACTTTCACTTTTATATAGGATTTTTCTTTTTTTTTTTTATGTCTCTCAGACTCGGGATTAGATTGAGTGTTATTTAAAAGTGATTAGCAAGAATTTTTCACAGATCTCTAAGTGCTTGCTGCTTTGTTTCTTTTTTTCATCTTTTCTGTCTTATCAAATTTGTTCATTCTAGATTTTAGTTCAAGCCAAAGATTCATCTGAATTACTTTACCTAGCTTTCTCTTAGTTCTATCAAAGAGCTAAAATTTCCAAGTTATTAGTGATATTTGATATTCAGAATTAGATGGAAAAGCAATTGTACTCTATAGAATCATCTGTTTAGGTACAGGAAATAGATTTTTCTTTTAAATTGTAGACAAGCTTTGAAAGGTTAATGGACTTGGGACATGTGTGTGTGTGTGTGTGTGTGTGTGTGTATATATATATATATATATATATATATATTACACAGCAAAAAAAAAATCCAAAATTACCTCATTATGGCCTGTGAGTACCAAATTTTCCAAATCTTATTTTCCCATTATGTACCCTAGAACAGTGCTAGTCAAAGTGGTGGTCCACAAACCATCAGTTACTGGTATGTGGCCAGTGTCCAGGCCATGCTAAGTTTTATTTGAAGCTTTTTTTTTTTTTTATGTTTTGATATTGAATTATTTTTTGCAAAATAAATGTAAGATAAAAAATAATCAACTTTTATTATATTCATTATATATATCGTTTCCAGTATGAATTAATATTACCACAAAATATTACAGGTATGTGACACATTGAGAAAAAAAAAAAAATGTTGGTCCGCCATATCAGATAGTTTGAGAAACACTGCCCTTGAAATTCAAACGTCCTTTTCTGATTGTAAATATTCCATTGGTAAGAAGAAAATTCCATTCTGTCAGCTTCTTCCCTAGAAGCCCTACTTCATGGAACAAATTTCCAGTAATGCAATTCCCCTATCTTTATAATCTTAGCCTCTTTATGTCTAGGGTCAAACAGTTTCTATCCTACATATCCTCCTAATATGCACTTCTTATTTCTTTCTCTTAACCCTTCCCAGTTACCCTGTCAACCAATGATGGCAAAAAATGAGGTATTGAACCGCAGAAGGAGTATACT
Source organism: Acanthosepion lycidas (assembly GCA_963932145.1). Lineage (NCBI taxonomy): Eukaryota > Metazoa > Mollusca > Cephalopoda > Sepiida > Sepiidae > Acanthosepion > Acanthosepion lycidas. The sequence continues at coordinate 24,497,409 of OZ010599.1, forward strand.
CAGTTATGGCAGGGTCTCCATTAGGACCATCCCACCAAGCCAAATGTAGTGAGAATAGCACTACCCATAGTCAAACAACAATATCATTGACCCTTTGTTAGGGAGAATGGGGGGGGGCTTCCTACTTTAGAAATATGAAATACCTGATGATGATGACAACATGTTTCTCGGGATAAATAGCTGCAATACAAAAAACAAAAAAAAAAGCTTGTTTACTCTTGATATAACCCCAACTTAGGTTCATAAGGTTAATATCAGGGTTGATTCCAGTGGATATCTTCCACTTTTAGAGAGATACCTCCTGCCCTCCCATTAGCACCAACTCTGGCTTTTTATCTAGTGGAGGCATCATTTTGGGTAGGTTCAGTATTTTTTCCTTGACTGCTATCAAAATTAAATTCTAAATCCCTGTTTTTGGGAAATTCAGTCTAGTGTTGAAGAAGACTGGTGCAAGGTTGTGCTGGCTGAAATAGGCTATACCCACATAAGGTAATTTTGGATTTTTTGCTGTGTAATATATATGCTCTGTTATAATAATCTTTGTGGATCAGTTTTAATATTTGATATTACTAGGATCCACCTGGATTATATACCAACGACTCTATTGCCTGTACTAATATATATATAATGTATTGGGGCAGCAGATCATTATTCAAACATATATTGTTAAATATAACAGACAATGAATGTCTATTATATTTGATCATGAGCCGTTCTAAGCTTCATATAGTGGCTTTAGTTTCGGGAGAAAATAAAGACAAAACTGTCCTACATTTGGATATTTTTTTATTATGGTGTTCCTCAGTCTAAGCTTTCGGCTCACATGAGCCATCATCAGATTGGTTATATGGACATTACAACAGAGATCATTATTTAAACATATCTTTGATGGTGAACATCTTTGTTGTAATGTCCATAAAGCTGAAAGCTTAGATCGAGGAACAGCATAATAAAAAAAAAAAAAAATCCAAATATATGTGTACAAAATGAATTGAAAAAAGATGCAAAAAAATTGGAAATACCATTTAAAAACATGGATATTACCAAGAAACTTTGAAATCAGG